>CM035436.1:116877677-116892677 GCA_020310875.1 Ceratopteris richardii
ATCAACGTGTTAACTTCATGTGAATCCTAAGCTTGAACCCACAATGACTCTTTTTCCTCTTCAAGCTATAGAATCTCATCCGCATCTTTCTTCTTCATATTAATAGACCTATCATGTTCTTCCTCACCTCTACTCAATTTCTGAAAGCATTGATCCACCTTTCTCTTTTGAATCTCAATCCTTTCCAAAATGCAATGATACACTCTTCATTGTTCCTTGTATGACCCACCATGTAATCTAGTACTCTTAGGAAGCACAACATATGGTATCTTAGTATCATCATCAGCACTCTCCAACAAAGCTTCTTGATGCTTAAATCTTGGTACAAGGTTTGAATTCATCTTTGCTTTGAGATCTCGATATATGAGATGATATATTTCACAAATCCGTACACCCCATTTAGGAAGTTTTGTTGTATTGATACAACAAGAACCTTCTGTTAGCTACTATGGGTTGTCGTGGATGCCATTCACCTTGATGAGATGTTGGAATCAAGACAATAGCATGAAGAGGCACTTCTTGAGAGACACAGATTAACTTTTTGAGATAATCCCATCAAGAGGGACTTGTTATGGGTACCTTTAGATAGAAATCCACTTATGCACCTGCTCCTTGGATACTTACGACAAAAGAGATACAAATAGGTTTACTTTTTATGATATAGGTCAATGTTGTTTCAAGCACATAATAATAAATTTTTCTTTTTTTAATATATTTTTATAGGTTATTTTGAAGATTGAATGACTTTGAGTTGAGCATCAAGGTAGAAATTTCCCATTAAAAAGGGATCGTTATTGATGGTTAACTTATACATGTATGTGTATTCATGTTGTTATGTATATACATGTGTTAGTATGCACATATGTGTGTATCATGTGTATGTATATATATGCATGTGTATGATATATGTATGCATTGCTAGTATGCACATGTGTATGTTTGCATGTGCATTTGTGTGATATATGCAAAGTGTGTTTATAATTTTGTATCCATGTGTATGTATAAATGTGTGCATGTAGGCATGTATGTGTGATGTGTATGTTATATCTAAATATGTGTTTTATAAATATGTATGTGTATATACATGATCTGTATGTATCTTTATATGTATCATGGTCCTCCTTGATTCGAGAAGCTATATATAGAGGCATAAGGTTGGGAGGAGAGATATCTCTTTAGTAGCTGGCGAGAGGACTAGATGAAATCTGAATATATACTTCAACCATACAACAAACACATATAGATACGAAAGTCAAAAAAATTACTTGTACATGACTGTTAAATGAGATAAGGTTTCCTGACTACACTTTTGTTTTTCAAGGCTCAAGTCAATTTACTATATTCTATGTGTTATTTATATAGATACACGTATAAATATAACAAATAAAAGTAATTCTTATCGTGCATTATCAAGACGATCCACCATAAGTATCCACATCTCTTTCAAACACCATTGGTGTGACCACCCAAAGCGGAATTCTTTCTCCAATGAACTAATTACATACTTATTATCTCTCATCAAACTCACTATAAAAGAAAAAAATAATATGAGTAAAACATAAAAAATTTAGTTTCATATTCTCTTTCTAGACCTTATTCACATCATGTTTTCTACTTGAATTTTGAAGGTGAAGATTAAAGAATTAAGGAAAACTCTGTATGAGAGAAAGGTAGAGCAAGTATAAGAGAATAGAAGTGCCTATGTGAAATTTTTGTGAATCATGTTTTAAGTACCTTGTTCAAGGTCCTACATTTAGTTCATTGTAAGAAAATGCCTTGATTTTGCTCTCTCTCTAGAATTTTGAAACTTCTAGGGCTCAAAAGAGAATTTGGAGGTGGATTTAGACCTCACAGGTCTTTAACACTATCGTGCGTATCACAAAATTTAATAAAAGTGTTTATCACAAGCTTAAGCTAATTCCTTACCGTTTTTGAATTACAGGGCTTTGAAAAGTGGAGAAACTCGACTTTTTCTAAATTTGGTGGATCGCACACTTCTTTGGAGGGCAACCATCAGACTCTCATATAGGGAGACGTGCGCATCAACATAGAGAATGCACAGTTACCTTGTGATTGAGAGTGAGAGTGTGATTGAGAGTGCGAATATGAATGTGATTGTGATAGCTCGAGGGTGGTCAAGAGGTAGAGGCTTCGTCAAGAAGCTATTGTCCAAAGCTATTGTAACCATTGATTCACATCCATAATATCATAATTCTTCCTTCTCTGGGTAATATTTGTTTCTACTCTTCTACATCACATTTTCTCTTACCTTGTGCAATCTCTGGGTTCTTCTCTCCTTTGTTATTCTTGAGATTGTGATTGGGGAAACGCCACATGTAGTGACCAAAATAGTAAGTTTTGGGTTCATAGTTGAAACTCCTACTGATCTACTTTGATCCAATGATTTGAGGATCATCTTCCAAAGCACTTTGAGAAGGTCAATCTGGTTTTAAAGGACATCATAAGGGAATATGTTGGGAAAGTCATTGGCCATTAGTAGATTTTTCTTAGAAGATTATAGATCATAAAGTAACATGAATGTTTCTTTTTTATATGAATTATTGTATGAATCCTACTGCTTCAAGTACCATAGGAATGTCAAAGAAATGTCCTAGTGTTTCACACTTCCTAACAAATCTCCAAGGAAATTTATAAATAAATAGGACCAATATGCAACAAGGATATCATAAAGAAAAAGAATATGCTAATAGAAAGACATCTCCTAGAGCCGTGCACAAAAAGGATAGAGTTTTTCTTCAAGTATCAGCAAGATCAACTTCACTATCTATATGGAAGTGCACTAATCTTTCATCAACGTTTATGGGCCTGGAAAGATAGCTAAGAAGCTTAGTAATGTTGGGTACTAATTAGTGATTCCTCAAGAGTGTTGATTCCATGTATTGTTTTGTTTAAATAAACTTTGAAAGTATATTGGCAGGGATGATAATCAAATAGAGGGTATTGTTTCTTTGAAAGAAAGTGAAAACCCGCATGACTCTCCAAATAGGAACTAGATAGAAGAAAAATAGATTAAGAAACTCTCTCATCCATGAGTATCTAGTATCTTGAAGAGGATTATGAGTGACATATTCTAGTTGGGAATCAAAAGTTATTTTTCCCCAGTACTCTCCTTCATTGATCATTAAGGACAATGATCTTTTGAAGGGGGAAAGAGTGTTCGATATCGATCTATTTAGAGGCCACTATATGTGTGTGTGAGACAAGGCATAAGGTTTGTTAAGGTCCCTAGCTCAAAGGATATCCTAAGGTGTTGAAGGTGTAATGGGAAGTGTGCATGATGACCACACTTTCAGACCAGATAATTCAAGAGCATAATGAATTGACATCTTGAATCTTCATCTTCAACGATCTCTTGATAGAATTGAGGGAGAGGTAACAATTTTATGTGTAATTTTGTTTGGAAAAACTGACACATGGGACAACATGGAAAAAGAAGACAAAGAAAAATATAAACAAGCAATTGTTAAAAATCACCATGGAGTTTCTACTGATGCAAGAAAAACATATGATATCAAGTCAGGAGGAGTCAGCTAAATATTTGTTTTTTTTTTTTTAAGTCATTCCATACGACTGCTGAAAGGATGCAACATCACTTATGCAACACTTTGTTTTCTTATCCTAGATCATCATCCAACTATTGGATATTTTAGTTTATGTGAGAATTCATCCCTAATGCAACAGGTCACACTTTTGCGAATAATCTTGATTTGTGGGAGACGCAAAAAAAAAACCCCTTGCTCTTGTCATTATGAGCACCATAGTTTTTCTTGCATAGACGATGGACTGCATCCACACACAGCAATGAGTTTTCTCTATATTTATGTTCTAGCCGAAAAAAAAGCGTGCTTAGTGTTGTCATTGTCTAAAATGTTGGTCATATCTCATTTTTTGTTGAAAGAAGGTCGATAAGGCTTTCGTTGTCTAGCCTCCAGGTCCGATTGATTTTGTGCTTATTTTTGGTATATTTTAGAGTTTATAACTTATAAAACCATGAAAATGTCATGATGTTATTCTTTCGTTGTTATGATTTGCTTAAACTTTTACACATAGGTTGGAAATATGTTTTTTTCATTGAAATTTCCAAATTTGTTAAAATGGAAAGTTGGATCTCCCAATCATTCTCTTGGAAACTTAAACTAAGAATCATAGAGATCCTTTACACGTCTGCATCCATCACATAGAAGAAGTTTCCATACGATCATTACCATCGAATATAATCATTTGGGAATGTGCCCCGACGAACACACGGGTTGCGCGTGGTTCGTTTGTGTGTAGATGGATCATGGGGATTATGATTGGGGATGCGGAATCCACGTCGAACGGATCCCCACACATTGAGATAATGTTCGGACAGAATAATCGCTTCTCGTTGGACTTCTATAAGAAGGAGGAGCTCTACACAGTTCGTAAACCGTAAGCTTGACGTGCCCTTACCAAAGATCTGTAGCGATGAATTCACTAAATTGCTGCTGCTCTTTGCTGAAAGCCGTGGGTGCCGTTGCTCTCATGGTGACGGTGCTGCTGGCAAGCACTGGAGTGGAGTCGCGTGCACTGCTGGGGAGGCGGGAGGCTCTTGAGGGCGGGTCCAAGTGCGAAGCACCGCTAGTAATATTTGGTGCGTCCATGATTGACGTTGGCGAGAACGCCAATGCTCAGCCACTGACCGTTCAGTCCGAGTTCGTGCCTTACGGTGTGGATTATTTCGGGAAACCAGTCGCCCGATTCAGCAACGGCCGTGTCATCGCTGATTTCCTGTGTAAAGTTTCCGCTGGGACCTCCTTCTGATTTTTAGGCATTCATGTTTTGTCTTTCCAATTTCATCTTCACTTTCTCCGTTGCTATATTGTTCTTCATTCAGCGCACTACTAATTGCGACCGGATATATAGTAATCTGCTTGGTTCTCAATCCAGTCATGGTGCTCTAAAGCTTATACGCGCTCATTGCCACAGTTTGCTCTCGAGGAAGCACTGAGAAAATTTATGTCACCGCGATACAGCGATGCTCTAAATGTTTTTCATTAAGTTGGAGGGAAGCTTGAGATTAACTATCTTCACTAACTCAAGTGTCGTGCTTGTGCCATACCCATGCCGCAGCTCAAAAACTTGGATATGGATTGTTGGACGCTTACCTCAACTCGGTGAATCCACGCTTCACGTACGGTGTGGACTTTGCATCTTCTGGCTCGACAGCTGTGAGTGGCTCACAAACGGGCTCCGCTGCTCGTGGTAGCGGGCTGTTCCCTCTGGATACCCAAGTGAAACAGTATAAACTGTTCAAATCCAAGATTATGGATTTGGAGGCGGAAAACAAAGGTGATGCTCTGTTTGCCTTTCAGTGACTTTACTGTCTTCAGCTGCAATGCTCAGATATCGCATAAGTTGGAACGAAAATTGAATATACCAGCTTAGAGTTGATACTATCTTTTGTGTGTGTGTGTGTGTGAGAGAGAGAGAGAGAGAGAGAGAGAGAGAGAGAGAGAGAGAGAGAGAGAGAGAGAGAGAGAGTTGAAGCATTAAGTTAAGCTATGTAAATCGGTATAATGTTATTGTTTGTGAGATGACAAATCTAAGACGTGCGTACTCGCGGTTATTTTCAAGTACTTGCTTGAACTAAATTGTGTTGTTTGCTTGAAGTAAATTTTCATTCCAATTATCTTTCCGCCAGAATTTCGTTCCCTATGTTTGCTATATTGAGAAGTTAATGTGTCAAGAATGGTTGTTTTTATGCTTATCTTTGGATCGCAGATTTGACACTTTTGAGACTTCCTAGTATTCTGAAGCTCACTCGCGGCATACATGTAATGATGCCGGCACACAACGACTACAGCAACGTCCTTGTTAGTTCTGCAAACCTTGATGCACCAACGCTTGTTTCAGCGGTTGTATCTGCCATCGAACTTGCTCTACGGGTATTGCTTAATTTGCCCCTGAATACTCCATAGCTACCTCTCTATTAAGCATGACTCTCTACTAGTTAGCATGACTGTGTGTGACTCCGAATTTCGACAGTTCTAAATCGCATACATCACATTCTCCTTCGATGCATATATGTGTAGCATGTCTGCTCAGACATACGTGATACATAGCTTTGTATACTACTCCGCACACATTTTCATCATGAGGCATTCAATCTTCGACATGGGTTTTAGAGATAAGTCTTAGACATGCTTTTATATCTTTTTAATAGAAAGAAAATTGAGAAAACAGATTTCCAAAGTATTACTCACTTATAAGCTTGTGCTTTGGTAGGGAATCCACGGAGAAGGGGCGAGGACCATGATACTCATGAATGTTCTCCCCTTAGGGTGTGCTCCTTCCTTCCTTGGATTCGCTCTTACAAATCCGAGCCTGCAGAAAGATAAGGACTCTTGCATTGCCTCTTACAATGCTGTCGTGGATCTTCACAATGCTGAACTGAAGAAAATGGTTGAATCATTGCGGACGGAGCTTTCGTGGACTGGTTTAGTCCTGTTCGATCTCAACGCAATCTACTTGGATGCCGTCCGTAATCCCTCAAAATATGGTACTTAACAATGACATGATTTCGGAGTTCATTGATGGTTAACAAGCTTACGACAGAAGAAAAATGATAGTTGCGCCTCATTTCTGACTAAAAAATAATAAATTAACCAGAAAACATAATATTTTTCATAATATTTTACCGTAACAGGAGTTCATGAGTATTGTGTAAAGCGTAGACGTATGTAATCTGTTAGTCATTCAATGATCGTTTGATCATGCAAATAAACAGACTATCAACTTTTTGAATTGCAGCTGTAACGAAACCATTGGCTGCATGCTGTGGAGCTGGAGCGAACGAATACAACATCAATTTAGCTATTCCTTGCGGCAAGTCGGGTACGGTGAATGGCACGACCGTGACGGCGGGAAGGTGCAGCGATCCCTCACAATACATAAGCTGGGATGGATTGCATCCAACTGAGTCCTTTGCAGAGTACATAGCCAGTGCAATGCTCAAAGGCGAATTTACGTATCCTTCTTTCTCACTCGACGAGGCTTGCAAGCCTTGAAATTCCATTTACAAGACTAATAGCAGTTCACCCAGAGCCGTAATTTTCATTCTCTAGTTTCCTCGACTGCCATCTACCGTGTACGATGAGATATATGACTGCCGTTTCCCATTGATGATAAGATCTCTCTCCATTATGATGTGTGTATGCTTGTGAACTGCAATTTATGATGCGCCGCTATTAAACCATCTCTCTCTCTCTCTCTCATGTAGATTGTGTTTTAAACGAAGTAGTGCAACACTCCATATAGTGGTGCATTCCATACTGGGTAAGGTTTTTGATATTAGCATTTCAATTAATTCTTGTTTCTGGATGCTCTTTTAGCTTCCTGATATCTTACTGATCTTTGTACGAAGTTGTGGTATACTTTGCTTAGCTTTGTCCATTGTTTCACACATGTTCTTCAAGAGATCAAATGCAGACAATATCAATAGAGGATGGAAAACTCCCTCATTATGAGCACCAATTCACACACATATCATTCCAGGATCTACTCAAGATTTTACGAAACTTCACACCATTTTAGTTGAAAACTCACGATTGCATAGTGTGCTTGACTGGCGATCTTGGCTGACATGATGTATGCCACGTAGAAATCAAGTCCTCAGATATTTAAGTTTTTTTGAAAGTAACATCACTCTTTTCACATCTATTTGCATCCAAGTTCGATCTTATATTTCAGGAAGAGTAGACTAGAATTTAAGTCCAAATTCGACTTTATTGCTTTAAGCTTGAATATTAAGCAGTTAACCATCTATTGTCATAGCTTAGTTTAACTAATGCACTTCATGCTTGTATTGCATTAGGCATATAGATTAGTCCCATGGAATAAGAAATATCTCACATCCTCTATATGCAGCCATTTTAGCTTACGGGGGAGTGTTGGAACAAATAATGCGAAATGTTCTCTAAATATGTAATGCCAGAGGATTACACATGATATCAAGTGGTACATGAATATCGATATATGTAATGCACTCCGTGAATAATTCAAGAAGTTTTTGACTATGCACATCATCTTCTCTGACTCTGTATCTATCTCCCTCTTGCTATCTTTGTGAAAATTTTCTGCAGACAATATTTCAGCATCCACTACATTTTTGGGAAAAAACATTAGTTATAGATAGCCTTCCATATATGTGACACTATGCTTTATTCATTCCAGTAAGCACCCCAGCATCAGACATGTCCTAAGATCTATAGTTTTGGACCATTTAACAAATTATAATGTATAACTTTCTTTCACTCAAGCCTTTTCTTTAATTTCTTATTTTCTTGAAATCGAAGGGCCCTCAAGATGACATGCCCTACTGAAATGTCAAAGTCAAGTGTTTAAAGTGGAAACATGAATGACCAAGTATTAGTTTTCGTTTGCAGTAATGGGCCCTACTTTCATTTTCTTCCTCTCCCTCACTTTAAAATTATTCATTAATTATTGAAACTAAGTACTTGAGAATTTAGGGATCTTCAAGATGGTCACAAAGAAGCACAAAGAATTGCATAAAATTGAACAAATGAAATACAAATTTTGCATTAGTAATAGTGTTTATAATGTGTTGATTAAAGATACTACTACTCTTATTTGAACTAGCTAATAACATTCATGATTGTTGGAAGAAAGCTAATAAACAGACTACAAATTGTAACGAACTTAAAATAGTTAATAAAGTGAGCAATACATAGGCTATAAACTAGAGAATACAATATCAATGTCATATAAGTTTGATCATTTATGGTGAAGTTTAAATACAAGTAATGATTGCATCACTCTCTAGATCATCTTCAATAAGACCATTTTGTCTAGGTGCAAAAGCATTAGGAGTTAAACAGTTTATGCCTCTTCTTTTTGCAACACGATATAATTTTACAACTCTTTTTCAAGTGTAGACATTCTAAAACGTATGAGATCTTCATAAAGGATCAATGGATATAGTTGTTGGAGATAGACGTCTACGGAAGCATGCGAACAACACAAGGAAGGAGAAGAAGCTCGGAGCACAACACACAATACTGAATGTATTACTAGAAAATGTAGAAAGATAAGTAGCCCATTAGGGCAATAGACGTATATACAAGCCGGGGGAAAAAAACCTCCTAAAGAGGGAAAAAAGAGCCCCGGCTGTCCTAGAGTGTTCACACACATCACTACCTAAATATATCAACAAATCCCCCTTGGGAGTGATGCGGTGAACAAGTAGCTGGCACTCACGTATAAGGAAGTGCCAAGCTATGTGGCCGGAAGTCACTCCACGAAAGGAAGTAAGCCGAAATCTTTCCGAAAAGCTTCAAACTTCTCCCTAGGCAGAGCCTTCGTGAAAAGGTCTGCAATGTTCTCCTGTGTGGGCACATATGCCAAGCTGATCTCCCCAACAGAGAACCTCTCCCTAACAAAGTGATAATGCACCTCAATGTGCTTAGTGCGAGCATGGAACACAGGGTTCCTCGCAACTGCCAATGTGTTGTAACTGTCAGTGAAGATGGTGGTGGCAGAATTCTGATCAACACCCAAATCAGCCATAAGGCGTCTGAGCCACACACACTCAACAGTAGCTGTGAAAGCTACCCTATACTCAGCTTCACAACTGGAAGTGGCCACAGTAGGCTGCTTCTTGCTCAACCAAGATATACATGAGCTACCAAGCATGAAGCAAAAGCCACTAGTGGACACACGAGTGTCATAGCAGCCAGCCCAATCAAGAGTGACAAAAAGCATGCAAATCTGGCCGTAGTGATCCCCCCTTGGGATGAAACAACCCAAGTAGCTGAGTACCACTCAAGTAGTGAAAGATGCATTTAACCGCCTACCAATGCTTGACTCCTGGGCAATGCATAAACCTGCTCATCTGTGAGATAACAAACTGAATATCTGGCCGAGTAATGCATAAGTAAATCAAGCATCCAACACCCTGCTGATAGAGAACAACATCAAATGCATCTCCAGTATCATGAAGACTCAAACATAAACGCGTCTCCATAGGAGTGGCAATAGGCTTACAATCTTCAAGGCCAAAACGCTGCAATAATGTGTCAATATATTTTGTTTGACACAAAGCCATTCCACCATCAATTTGCATAAACTGAATGCCCAAATAGTGATGCAAATGGCCCAAATCAGACATCTCAAATTAGGCATGCAAATCAGCTTTAAAATCAGCAATATGCCTCTCATGAGGACCAATGAGCAGCATGTCATCAACATAAACCACAATGATTAGAAGCACATCATTAGCACGCTTAACATATAAGGTGCTTTCAGTTGGACTATTCTCAAAACCATGTGTAATCACATAGGCATGTATCTTCTCATACAAAGCACGTGGTGCTTGCTTTAAACCATATAATGCCTTCTTTAACCTGCACACCTGGTTTTCATGCCCTTTCTACACAAAGCCACGGGGCTGAAAAACATACACTTCTTCATGCAAGTCACCATTCATAAATGGAGTTTTAATGTCCAACTGATGTACATTCCAACCATGATGTGCTGCAAGTGCACAAATGCTCCGAACAGTAGTCATACGGCATGTGCCTCTTTCCTGCGCATAACCCTTTGCAACAAGCCTAGCCTTATACCTATCAACTGGCATGTGCTGCAAGTGCCTCTTTCCTGCGCATAACCCTTTGCAACAAGCCTAGCCTTATACCTATCAACTGTACCATCAAGTTTACGCTTCAGCTTGTATACCCACTTAGTGCCAATGGCCTTCTTGCCAGGAGGCAAGTCACATAAGAACCAAGTACCATTCTTCATTATTGCATCATATTCAGGTTGCATAGCAGCCATCTAATTTTTTGATTTTGTGCTTCATCAAACGAAACAGGCTCATTCTCATCACAGAGACTAGATGCAGCCATAGCATAGCAATCTCCTGCAAAAGAGGCACTATGAGAGCCTGAATGAGTACGATATGACAGAGGTGCATCTAATTTGCTGTCACGCAAAGTCTCCACTAGCCATTTTGGCATAGTTTTTGCCTGCTCAATATCAGCTCTCTCATCAACTAGTGCATCATGTTAATTTGCATCAAAAATGGAATGATTTGCATCATCACATGAAACGTGCAAAGGTTGAGAAGTTGCCTCATTAGGACCAGCACTAGACTGTCCACCAATAAAAAGACGCATCAAAGTATCATACATGTTTTTGGAGCTAACAGATGTCTCCTTAGTACATGAAAGCAATGGTTGAATAGCATCTTCCACAAAAACAACATCACGGCTAACTAGAATGCATTTAGTCTGTAGATGATACAGACAATAGCCTTTACTTTCAGAATTGTACCCAACAAAAATACATTTTACTGCTTTATCATCCAATTTTCTGCGATGTTGTTCATGTACTAATGCATATGCCAAACAACCAAAAACATGCAGATGAGCAACAAATGGCTTGCGATCATGCCAAGCCTCATATGGAGTGATAGACTGCAGTGCTTTAGTGGGATACCTGTTAACTGCATATGTTGCACACATGACAGCTTCAAGCCAGAAACTATGTGGTAAAGCTTGACTCTTGACCATACACCTCGCCATCTCCATGAGTGACCTCTTCTTTCGTTGATCAACTCCATTCTGTTGAGGTGTATACGGCACTATACACTGGTGTTTTATCCCACGTTCAGCCAGAAATGCATTAAAATCAGAAGACATATATTCCCCGCCTCAATCAGAACGAAGGATGCCTATTTTACATTCTTACAGATTTTCAGCCAAAACCAAAAACTGTTTGAAGCACATGAACACTTCGGACTTTTCCTTCAATGGATATACCCATGCATGCCTGGAAAAATCATTGATGAAAGTCATGAAGTAAAGATAATTCCCAAAAGAAGGTGTCTACATAGGACCACAAACATCACTATGTACAAGATGCAATTTCTGAGTAGCCCGAACTAAACCATCTTTTGGAAAGGATGAATGCTACATTTTGCCCAAAATATAGCCTTCACAAACATGTTTTCCAGGTGCCTCAAGTTTGGGCAAAGAGAACACCATTTCAGATTTCTGGAGGCATAGCAAACTAGCAAAATTCAGATGACCAAAGCATGCATGTGAAAGCTTTGCATCTGACATAGCCTGAGAATCATTTACTGCACATGCCAAATCATTTATAGATCTTTCATAGTCTATGAGCCTATATAGCCGACGACATAAAATGCCAGAAGCAATAATCACATCGCCATTTGACAGATCATGAACTGTACACCTGTCATCAACAAATTTCACAACCAAGCCAATCTTGGCTAATGCAAAAACTGATAACAGATTGTTCTTGATCCCTAGCACAAATAAAGCATCTAAAAAAGTGAAAGAACTACCATCAGCAGTAGTCAAAATGATCTTACCAACTCCCATAATAGGATAAGAGAAGTTGTTGGCGCATGTAACAGTATTCCCTATAGGGGCAGGCTCGAGTGAAGAGAGGAAACTATGCTGCGAGGTAATATGTTTGGTCGCCCCACTGTCAAAATACCAAACATCTGAGTCTACTGCAGACATGCACTGCTCATGAGAAGATTGGTCAAAACTCCAGACAGTAGTAAATGCCCATTCTTCTTCCTTTACAAAATTAGCAGACTCTCTTTTTGGTGTAGAGGCCTCCGCAACAACCATTCCAACCTCTTTCTTCTTTGCCTCTTTAGCAGCCAGTTTTGGACAGTTCTTTATGATATGATCATTCCCTTTACAGTACTTACAAAATAATTTCTACTTTTCTGATTTCTTCTCATCTTTATCTTCCTTCTTCGAATATGAAAAATTAGTAGATTTCTGCTTACTAGTTGAAGAGCTCCATTTTCCTTTGCCCTTTTGACTAGGCAGGAAAGCTTGATCTGCAACTCGCATAATGGACCTCTTCTGCCTGGACTAATCTTCCTGTAACAGAATAGAGACTAGCTCCTCAAATGATAAGGCATTCGGATTTCCTTTCATCATCAAACGAAGAGTAGAAGAAAAACTCTGATATGAATCAGGAAGACCAATCAGAACGGTCTACACAAGTGAGCTGTCTGGTATAACCTCATCAGCAGAAATCAACTGTTCCTTCAAATCTTTGATCTTCGTGAGGAAATTGTCCATAGAATCACTTTCATTCATGTGCTCACTCTCCAACTGTTTTCGGAGGTAAACAACACGAGCCTCATTCCTAGCTTGGTACAATGTGGTAAGTGTATCCCAAGCATCCTTAGTTGTTCTGCAAGAGCAAATGTGAGGAATAATGGTACATTTGACAGACAGAGCTATTAATGCGTGTGCCTGGGCATCTCTGCCATCCCACCAAATCTGCTCTGTAGTACGTGCAGCAAAAATTGTAGCACGAACAGGAATCTGCAGAATATCATCATCTTCGACACCTTCTGCATGAGCTTCAATACCTCCAGTTATAAAAGTTGTAGGTGTGATAACATGTTTTTGAACAATGTTCCACAGTCCTTTTGCAACCAATACATGTCACATCATATAAGCCCACAATGGGTAGTTAGTACCATCCAACTTATCCTCAATAGCCAACATACGGAATACATCACTGCTTTCATCCATGGCTGGTGACTAGAATACCTTGATGCAGAAAATTGACTGTATCTCAAAAAGTTGAACAAAGTTTCCCAGACGAATTCTGCTAGACCTCTAGCAGACTTCCAGACACTTATATTGGCAAATAGAAACTGGTATATACCTTTGGCACAAAAAGAGGCTCTAGTTACACATCACACGTTTTGATAAAAAAATATCCCTAGAAGATTTCAATGCCTTTGTCAAGCTTAGTCCTTTGCATTTTTATAGAGCTTGGACATTGGAGCACTCATGGATGTCGTAAGAGGTTTTAGGTTGTTTCCCACTTAACGGTCATATTAAAACATAATTTTTTTATAAATATCTCATATGATTTCTTCGCAAGGATTTTCTAGTGCTGAAATCCATATCTAATCAACCTATTTTTCTTGTTATGAGGAACAAATATGTAGGGCCTCAACCAGAACATACCATTTTTTCCAGTAGTTGGAGCCACACCTTGTCCACCTCCAATATCCTTTGTATTTCCTCTCTGACTACATTGACAAAGATTTCATGTATGCTCAAGGAAATAATATCACATTCTAAGGCTACCTTTATGTCTTCTAGTACCTATTCCCTGCCTTGTTTTACATGAGTATCTTTTTAATATTTCTATCCAAGTTTGAAATGTCCTCAAGACAACCCTCTCATCTTCCAATGTGTGCTTTGATGCAACCATTTTTTTCATGTTGGGAAATCCACCCCCTTGGATATCTTGTATAAAACAACTATACTTGAGGATATTGTCTCATTGTTAATATTTTTATATACAAGAAAATCCTAATATCTTACTTTCTATATTACAAGCTAGCTATTCTGAACTACTAGATATTGATAAGGTTTTACGCAATCGTTTCTAATAAGATGCATAATAGTTTTGAAATTTGTCAACACTTTAAAGGAAGTGTCTTTTTGTACATGATCAACTTTACAAAGAAATTCTATGAGTGTTCTTCAAAATATGAGATCTTTCCTATATAATGGCCCAATTCTATAGTCCCATTGAAAATTCCACTTCTTGAGTTTTCATTCTAAGACCCTAACCACAACTTGAGAGATTCACCTCCTTTTATTTAGTATTTTACTACAATATGCCTAGGGTTCCATTGTAAAACCAAAATTTATTAACCCTCTTTCTCTATTAGTCTTACGGAATCAAGGGTTGAAACGTTTTTAAATCATTTTCATTAGTTCAATCATAGACCTTGCTTAGGAGTTGACTGAAATCCGTTTGCGAATTCTTCATTTTTCATTATTTCCTTGTTTTCTTTGAAATAGGAAATTACCATATTGAATGGTTTTTGTCATGAATTCCTTTAGGAACTTGACCGATAGTCTCTCAAACATTATGTTAATTTTATGATGAAGCACATTTCATGCCATGTAACTTGCT
>CM035436.1:116897677-116940177 GCA_020310875.1 Ceratopteris richardii
TGTACAAGAATCTCTTGTATTCATAACTGAGTTTCTACATATATCGGATCCCAAAATGCCTCGCTTATGGAGCGATGATGAAGATGTTCGTCTCGTAGGCAAGGAACCACAAGGTAAAGGATTGCAAAGAAAAATGGATGCAGCTTTCAGAGAGAAGGCAATGAAGTTTTGCATAGTTAACTCTAAGACTATGCAAAAGTGGTTAGAAAGGTATGAACTTTCTCGATGCATCGGATCTTCAAGAGGATGCTAGAATAGAGGACTTTTGAATAAAACACTTAAACGTACTAATTTTTGTTTTCTTTTTGTTTATTATCTATATTACTTTTCTTATCACATGCTAATTATTTGAGTTCTTTTATTATAGAGCACGATGGGAGAGAATCCTCCAGTCACTCCACATTCCATGACAGAGGAGCAATTTTTGGAGTTCATCTCTTAGGTTCCTCCTGCGTATATGGCTGTTGCATCACAGTATTGGATCGCTCGAGGTAGCACTCCTCTCGGCCTCACTCCTGGCGGCCTTACGCCTCCCGGCCTCACTCCTGCTGGCCTCACTCCCGCTATAATAAAGTGATAGGTAGGAGATGGTTGAACTACACCCTAAGAGAGAGGATTGGGAAGTAATCCTCAACCATGGCTTTTGGGGCAAGTGGTTAGCCAATCACATTCCTAACCAAGAGGTCGTGAGTTCAATTCCTTACACCCGCCGATGTCACTCCCGCCGGTGTCACTCTTGCCGGTGTCACTCCTGCGGGTGGTGCTACTCCCATAGGAGGTATGTATCCTAGCTTTGTGACTCCACCATGACCATCTTTGCAGCCATCTCCTACTGGGTCTACTAGTAGACATGTGCGTTCGACACCTCAGCACGATAGAGGTTCTGGCCCGTCTCGTAGATCGAGGTCATGCTCTGGAGCAGGAGGCTCTAGGAGTGGATCTACAGGTAGGTCTGGAGGCGGAGGAGGCGATTTTTGTGGAGGCAATGCGACGGACGTTATGTCGCCCGCTTCTACTCCTAGGACGAGTACCTCAGATATAGGTACGCCACGCAGTACACCATGGTGCGGTAGTTTCATGGGAGCATTTGTGATGAGGTAATTAATTTATAAACTTGGTTTTTACTTGTTGTTTGTAATTTTTATTTGAATTTATCTCATTCCATTAATGTTCTTTGTTGCAGGACTGTTGATATGGAACATTCTTTGCATGTGTATGGCAGTGGAAGACCAATATTTTGTATTTGATTTTCATATGGCAATACATTGCTTTGCCAGATTTTGTAAAAGTGTCATATATGACAGTGGTTTTCCACACTCTTGTACATGCTTCATTATTGAAATATATAACTTCTTTTGTACGTGGTTCATAGTTCATTCTGATTATCTCTTTTGTGTCCAATAATACTCTGTTTCATGAAATTATATTTCGGTTGTCATTAGAGTACACATCACATGTACTCGGTTTTTTTTTGGGCAGAGTGTATTGTCTTTTGTTAAGCAACATCATGGTAATGTTGCTGTAGCAAAAGAGAAAACAGTCTGCCCAAAAAAGATTTTGCAGGTATGGTCGTCGGTATATGCGACAGTACTCCGAGTAGTGTCATCAGAATAACCGTCGGTACACCCAGCAGATGACGGTGTCGGCGACGGTATCTCCAACAGAAGCCTCCGTATATGCGTCGGTACGAGTGCCGGTTATACCGACGCATATACCGATGCATATACCAACGTATATACCGATGCATATACGGGCACTTTGGTACCAACGAGCACACCAACCTTTACACCGGCATCGCGACAAATAAAGCCGTGTTCATTTTCCTCGGTAAAAACCTCGATATACCATCGATCTATTGTAGTGCATTGATCACTAGAGATTATTCCATGTGCGTGTGGGAAAAGTGCTAGTCATAAACAAGGTCCCTAGCTCGAGGTATATTCTAAGTTATTCAATGTCGTGAAGAGATGGATTTGAACTTGGAGAGGATTAAGTGGTGCTACAAAAACTTCGCAATACACCAGCCAAATAAACTCTAGGGATATGAAGTGGGCCCTTTTAGCTTGCCGAAGGATGTATTAGACACCTTATCTACCTTGGAAGATCACTCTCAAAAAGATGAATCAAGACAAATAGGTACAAGTTGAATCAAGTGTAAAAACACTTGCCATTTTGGTTCATACACCTGCTGAGTGTTTTGAAAAATTCTTTGGCCACAGCAGCAAATAACTTAATTCCTTTTGGGGAACTATGACTAACTTATTAATCTAAGAATCAAGAGTTATTTCATAAAAAATGATGGAATACATAAAGAGAAAAGTGTTTAGCAAGTTGTAGCATCACCTTGATTTTTATAGGTTGTAGCAATACTCAGACCCATGAGCAAGGAAATCTTAATATCTCGAGATTGCAAGTTGAACTTTTGTAGGCTTATACTTGACCATATTCTGATTCTATCAAGCTTTGAATCATGGAAAATGATGAAGTACACACTGAGAACAAGCTCTGAGAAAATGACTCTTCTAATGGAGTGTTGAGAGAGAAGTAAAGTATGAAGAGATATAGTCCACTTCAAATGAATGTATCTCAAGATTGGAAAACTGAATTGCAATGAAATTTTACAAATATGTAGTAGACTTAAGGAGCAGATGTTATCAACTTAAATCATTGAAAATGATGCACTAAGCACAGAGAAATCATATCTATAATGTGACTGTGAAAACTTAGAGATATGGGAGTGAACACTATACTCACAAAAGCATGAATATATGAACTCAAATGATCATAAAAATGAAAGTATATTTATTGTAAAGTACAATGAACTTACTGATACATATGTGTGCCTTGAACCCACACTTTGAGATGGCATAAAGCTCAGCTCTTGGAGGTCTATAGAATGCGACTAGAAGGTCATGTATTTATAGTGATATTTTGAGGTCAAATGTGAATTTTAATCTCACCTAATATCACTCTCTAATCTTTTTGTAATTGATTTGATTCTCCAACTGCCTTCAATCATGAATTTGTGGCTTCTCCTTCCTTCTTTCATCAAGTGGACTAAACCTCTTTAGATGCTTTCACTTTTACATCAAGTAAAGACTTCAAAAATTACAAGAGATAGTTCACAAGTGAACTCATACATTGTCTTTAGTTTAAAGCTTCTCCTATGACCTTGTGAGACTCAAGACAATGATTAGGCTTGTCATAGACTTGCTCAAACAGCTGCCCCTCAAGGCAAGTATGCTTGAGGTCTTCAATCTTCAAGAATTACCTGCAATCCAATCATAGCCGTGAATTTGCAAAGCTTTGTACCATATAATATATGCACATTGTTGATGAGTGGAGACATAAGTTAACTGAACTTCTTTGCTTACAATCTTCTCTCTTACATAGTGATAATGTACTTCAATGTGTTTAGTCCTTGCATGAAAAATTGGATTGGCAGCCAAGTGAATGGAGCTCATGTTGTCATAAAAAATATTTGGAGTTCTAATCTCCAATCCAAGATCTGTAAATAGTGTCTTCATCCACATTGCTTCTTGAGTAGCTATGACAAGACCTCTGTATTCAGCTTCAATAGAAGAGAGTGCAACTATGGGTTTCTTCTTGAATGAGCATGAGACAAGTTTTGATCCTGGAAAGGTAAGATATCTAGAGGTGCTCCTTCTATATTCCTTGGAGCCAACCCAATCTGCATCAGAGAACAACTTCAAACTTAAATCAGATGCATAAGGGTAGTATAACCCTTCATTCATGGTCCCTTTGAGATATCTATGTATCCTCTTGGTAGCCTCCAGGTGAGGTTTCTTGGGTGTGTGCATAAATTGACTTAGCACACTCACACGATAACATATATCTACCCTTGTCAATGTAACATAATTTAAACTACCCACAAGGCTTTCATAACCTGTCACATTGTCTATGTGTTACCTTCATGTGAGCTCAATTTATGATTAACCTCCATTGGAGTACCTGCAATCCTGCAATCTTGCATCTTGAATTTTTCCAACATGTCCTTAATGTAATTTCTTTGAGTGAGAAACAAGCCACGATCTTTGTAGACAACTTCCAATCCTAGGAAGTAGGTAAGTGAATCCAAATCACTTATCTTAAATTCTTCTCTCATCTTTTCTTTGATTCTCTTCATGACATCTGTATCATGTCCTATAAGTATTATATCATCTACATACACACACAAATAGATGACTTCATATTTACTCCTTTTTTATGAATAGTGACGGATCTGCCTTGCTAGATTGAAATTCTATTTCGTGCAAGAATGAGACAAGCCTATGATTCCAAGCCCTTAGGGCTTGTTTGAGTCCATATAAAGCTTTATTACGTTTACACACATAATCAGGATATATGTGATTCTCAAAACCAGGTGGTTGTGCCATATATACCTCTTCTTTTATCAATACATTAAGAACTGCATTTTTTACATCCAATTGAAGTATCTTCCAATTCTTAGAAGAAGCAATACTAAGCAAAACCCTAATTTTAGGCATCTTTGCCACAGGAGAGAGAAGGTCTCTTCATAATCAATTCCTTGAGTTTGTGCAAAGCCTTTTTCCACAAGCCTTGCCTTATATCTATTAATGGAGCCATCTGAGTTCTTCTTCAATTTGTAGATCCATCTTGAGACTATCACTTTCATTGATGGAGACTTGGGAACCCCAAGTGTTATTTTCCTTAGGAACTTCAAGTTCTTCTTCCATTGCATGCCTCCATTTTGATTTCTTCTTTGCTTCCTCAAAAGTTGAAATTTCGTCTTGATTTATGTCTTGTGCTAGATAGATTGAATGTTTAGTGACTAGAGAAGTATCAAACTCATATGTTTCTGGTTTTTCGTTTCTCCCTCATGGATCTTCTTAGGCCATGATGTAATGATTCTGCCTCTTTTCCAAGCTCCTGCACTTTTGCTTTACATTTAGACTTCCACATTTTGAGTTTTTCATACTGAGTTGCTTCATCATCTTCTGAGGTATCTTTCTCTTCAACTTTAGAAGAACTATCCATAACAAGTTTTGGAGTATCTTTTTCAAGATCATAAGGTAGATTGGCCTTTCTACATGAATCTTCATACCAAGAACTATTCTCATCAAATACTACATCTCTACTAGAATCCTTTGTTTGTTGGGTTGTATAATCTATAGGCTTTTTTATTATTGTCATATCCAATGAATACACACCTTTCTACTTTGGGATCCATCTTGCCACTGACCTATGAAGGAACATGAGCATAAGCTATACATCCAAAAATCTCACCATGATCCAAGCTTGGTCTTCTTCCATTCCAAGCATCATATGGTGTCATGCCATAAAGTGATTTTGAAGGTAACCTATTGATCAAATAAGTGTTTGTGGATACGATCTCAGTCCATAAGTAATTAGGTAAGTGATTCTCATTTAGCATAGACCTTGCAACTTCAACAATTGTCCTATTCCTTCTTTCTACCTCTCCATTTTTCTCAGGAGTGTACCTTGTAGTGATCTCTCTTTTGATTCCCCTCTCTTGAAGAAAGGATTCAAATTCATGGGAGAAGTACTCTCCCCCTCCATCCGACCTTAGCTTTTTTAATGTCTTACTTGTTTGATTCTCCACAAGAGCCAAATATCTTTTGAATCATAAAAAGACTTCATCTTTGTGTTTCATAAAGTATAATAGAGTCCATCTACTGCAATCATCAATGAAGGAGACATAATACCTTGATCCAGATATTGAAGCATCCTTGCTAGTCCCCCATACATCTATATGAACCAAATCCAAGAGATCTCCATGCATATGTCCTTTCTTCATGAATGGTAACCTGTGAGATCTTCCAAATTGACATGCACTACACTTATAAATCATGTGTTGTTTTGACAAGTTAGGGAGTGCAAGTACACCTTGGTCCCTCCAAATTTGCTTTAATGATCTTTCACCAATATGTGCGAACCTTTTGTGCCATTCTTCCAATTTTGTGAGTGTCTAACTACCATAGTTAAAGAGAGCAATGTTTCTAGTGTCTTGTAATTCAAATTTAAACAATCTACTTGTCTTTTCATCTTTTGCCATTCTCCTAAATCCTTGCCTTGGATCCTCAACAAATGATCCTCCTCTTGTGAACCTAACCTGTAGGCCTTTTCCACAATCTTTCCTACACTTATCAAGTTCTTCGTAATGGTAGCGACATAAAGTACCTTACTGAGTAGGTTGATGTTTCCATTAGGTGTCTTGACATTTCCTAGTTTCTCCATAAGGTGTTTTGTATCATCTACTGTTTGTACCTCATGCTTGTTCCTTGGATCTTCTAAATCTGATAGGAGGGGCACATTTCGTGCCACTTGATTGGAACAACCTGATTCTATGTAGAAAACATGCTCATCATATTTACCTTGTGGCATGGCCATATTCATGATTAGCAATGTGTCCTCTTGATCCGAGTCTTCTGTGTAGTTATTAATGTTTCTTCTTCCCCTATTGCATTTTTGATAGTTTGAATGGTTGTAACTGTTGTGGTTGCCATGATAATTGTTGAACATTCCTCTTGAGTAGACATAACTTCCTCTATTGTGGCCTCTGCCTCTTTGATTCGTGGAATTCCTAAAGAAATATTTAGTTGTATGATTAGTTAATCCACAAATACAACATGAATTAGAGTCTTGGGATCTCCCCTACCTTGTCTTCCTCCTCTGCCTCTACCGCTACTATGTCTTCCTCTACCTCCATAGTTAGCTTGATGTGTACTTGTTCTTCATCCACTTTCTTTCCTCTTCCTTTGATTTATTTGGACTTTCCTTTATCAGTATACAAGGTAGAAGATTGATTACCTTTGGAGTTTTCTCCATTCTTGATAAGCTTGGCCTCTTGAGTAACTAGTTGATTACCTCTTGAGTTTTCTCCATTCTTGATAAGCTTGGCCTCTTGTCCTATGAGTGTATTGAAATCTGGTACATGCATATCCATGTATAGCTCCCTAGTTGTGGTGAATGCTTCCCCCTTGTCATCTGCCTTCAAGCCATTGATTACTTGTCTTACAATTTGTTCTTCATCTATTAGCTCACCAATGCTTCCCAATTGATCTGCTATGTCCTTGAGTTTTGTGGCAAAACCTGTCACCTTTTGTTTGGGAGCTTTCTTGAGAGTCATGAAGTCTAGCCATAGTTGATGCTTCGTGGCCTTTGTACTTGAAGAGAAGAAAGATTCAAGTGCATTCCACACTTCCTGAGATGTTTTACAACTTCTAATGTGAGGCAACAAAAAAATCTGAGATAGAGTTGAGGAGATAAGATCTTGCAAGTGCATCATTGGAGCATGTGCTCAATCTTTCTTGCTCTCCTTGTGTTGGTTGACCTTTGTTCCTGAAACTTGGCATAGCTTCATCTCCAGCTATATAGCCATATAAATTACTTCCTTGAAGATAAGCTTCCATACTTAATGACCTTGTTGAGTAGTTAAATCTATACAATTTGTCAATTGATGAAAGAAATCCATATGCCATGTTGTCCAACCTTTCTCTAATACCACTGTGAAGAGATGGATTCAAACTTGGAGAAGATGAAGTGGTGCTGCAAAAACTTTACACTACACCAGCCAAATAAACCCCATGGATATGTAGAGGGCTTTTTAGCTTTCCCAAGGATGTATTAGACACCCTATGTACCACAAAAAGATGAATCAAAACAAATACGTTGAAGTTGAATCAAGTGTAAAAAAAGTTGCTATTTTTGGTTCATACACGTGCTGAGTGTTTGAACAATTATCAAGCCACAGTAGCAATTAACTTAATTCCTTTTGGGGAACTCTTATTAACTTAGTAAGCTAACAATCAAGATTTAATTCATAAAAAATTATGGACTTCAAAAAGAGAAAAGTTTTTAGCAAGTTGTAGCATCACCCCGGTTTTCACGGGTTGTAGCAGTACTTAGACCCATGCACAAAGAAATGTTAATATCTCGCGATTCCAAGATGCAATGCTTATGAAATTTTTTAGGCATATACTAGACAATAGTTTGCATCTATAAAGTATTGAATCATGCAAAAGGACGAAGTATACATTGAGAACAAGGTCTAAGAATATGATTGTTCTAATGGAGTGCTAAGAGAGAACTAAAGTATGAATACATATAGTCAACTTCAAAAGATCATATCACAAGATTGAAGAACCCAATTCCAATGAAATTTCATGAGTATATAGTGGATTTAGGGAGCCAACCTTAACAACGTAAATCATTGAAATTTATGCACCCAGCGTAGAGAAATCATCTCTACAATCTAACTAAGAAAACTAAGAGATATGGTAGTGAACAATATACTCACAAAAGCATGAAGATATGAAGTCAAATGATATAAAAATGAAAGTATACTGATTGTAAAGTAGAATGAACTTACTACTACATATGTGTGACTTGAACCCACATTTTGATATGGCATAAAGCTCAGCTCTTGGAGGTCTAAAAAATGCGACTAGAAGGTCATGTATTTATGGTGATATTTGGAGCCCAAATTTGAATTTGAATCTCACCTAAAATTACTCTCCAATCCTTTTGTAATTGATTTGATTCGCCAACTACCTTCAATCCAAAATTCGTGGCTTCTTGTTCCTTTTTCCATCAAGTGGACTCAACCACTTTAGATGCTTTCACTTTTACATCAAGTAAAGACTTCAAAAATTACAAGAGATAGTTCACAAGTGAACTCATACATTGTCTTCAATTTAAAGCTTCTCCTATGACCTTGTGAGACTCAAGCCAATACTTAGGCTTGTCATAGACTTGCTCCAACAAATGTTAATTGGGATGAGTGTTGCATAGTGGCCACATGTTCACACTAGGTCATTCTAGTGAATTGGTGTTTTCAGTGCAAAGGGATATAACGGATGGGAGGTGAGTGACACACACCATTCATGAATCCTAGTTTCAAGCCTTGAAGAGAGAGGTTTTAATATTTCCTAATAATTGGTTATAAGAGCATTTGGATCTTTTTGGAAGAATTTTGTGATTCTTTACTTCATCGATAATTTTGGGAAGTCATGTTTGAATATTCGAGAACTAAGTTATCACCATCCTAAGTTTATCGCCGCATGTGAGATCGTTGTCTCTAGTAGGTGTTGGATAGGAGCCTTGAGCATAAAGGAGGCTTCAAGAACCCCTTGCGAGACCAAGGGTGTGGACAACCGAGCCTAGCCTGCCCATGTTCCTATAGAACTATGAAGGGATAGGAGTGTTCGTCCTCCATTGTGTTGCAAACATGAAGGAGGTGAGAAGCATTTGGCACATGAATTTCACCTTATCAACGTGCTACATTGGATAAAGGAGGCGTTGGATGCGTAGTCCATGTGTGCAATTCAATAAATGAGGAGAGAGCAATATATTGCACCACCCTAGCTTCATCAAAATTGCCATAGCTCTCTCATTATTCAACCAAATTGAGTGATTTCATATCGTATGGAGTTGCACTCATAGAGCTATCTTTTGAGCAGCTATAAGATAGTATTTGGTTCCTTCTACACATGTATGTAAAGATTGTACAATGAATGACACGACCGTCATGGCAGGAAGGTGCAGTGATCCCTCATAATACATAAGCTGGGATGGATTGCATCGGACTGAGTCGTTTGCAGAGTACATAGCCATTGCAATGCTCAAAGGCGAATTTCCTTCTTTCTCACTTGAAGAGGCCTACAAGCCTTGAAATTCCATTTATGAGACTAATAGCAGTTCACCCAGAGTCGTAATTTTCATTCTGTATTTTCCTTGACTACCATCTATCGTGTGTGATGAGATATATGATTGCCATTTCCCATTGATGATAAGATCTCCCTCCATTATGATGTGTGTATACTTGTGAACTGCAATTTATAATGTGCCATTATTAAACCATCTCTCTCTTTCTCTCTCTCTCTCTGTCTCTCTCTCTCTCTCCCCTCTTTCTCTCTCGTGCTATGCATTCCTCTCAAGGGGAAAAATATTTCAGCACATTGTGTTTTAAACAAAGTAGTCCAACACTCCATAGAGTGGTGCATTCCATAATCGATAAGGAGCATTTCAGTTAATTATTGTTTTTGGATGCCTTTTTAGCTTCCTAGTCTCTTACTGATCTTTGTACCAAGCGGCGGTATACTTTGCTTAACATTGTCAATTGTTTCACACATGTGCCTCAAGAGATCATTTGTAGAGAATATCACTAGAGGATGGAAAACTCCCTCATTATGAGCACCAATTCACACACATATCATTCTAGGATCTAGTCAAGACTTTACAAAACCTCACACCATTTTAGTTGAAAACTCAGGATTGCAATCTTGGCTAGCATATATGCCTCAATGAAATCAAGTCCTTAAAGATTCAAGTTTTTTGAAAGTAACATCACTCTTTCGACATCTGCTTGCAGCCAAGTTTGATCTTATAGTTGAGGGAGAGTAGACTTGAAGTCAAGTCCAAGCTCAAACTCATTGCTTCAAGCTTGAATATTAAGTTGTTAACCATAGGTTTCCATAGCTTAGTTTAATTGATGCACTTCATGCTTGTATTGCATTACACATATAGATTAGTCCATGCAATAAGACATATCTCACATCCTCTATATGCAGCCAATTTAGCTTACAAGGGAGTGTTGGAACAAATAATCCGAAATGTTTTCTAAATATGTAATGCCCGAGAATTATGCTTTATATGAAGCGGTGCATGAATATCCATATATGTAATGCAGTTTGTGAATAATTCAAGAAGTCGTTGAATATGCACATCATCTTCTCTGACTCTATATCTCTCTCCCTCTTGCTATCTCTATGAAAATTTGCTGTAGAGAATATTTCCGCATCAACTACTTTTTTGGGAAAAAAACTAAGTTGGAAACAACCTTCCACATATGTGGCACTGATGTTATCTTTGTTCCAGTAAGCCTGGTCTGCATCACACATGTCCCAAGATCTATATTTTTGGACCATGAG
Organism: Ceratopteris richardii; assembly: GCA_020310875.1. NCBI lineage: Eukaryota > Viridiplantae > Streptophyta > Polypodiopsida > Polypodiales > Pteridaceae > Ceratopteris > Ceratopteris richardii. The sequence goes on from CM035436.1 coordinate 116,908,612, forward strand.
AGAGAGAGAGAGAGGGATACGAGTAAGGAATACAATGGTGCAAGTATAGAAATGCTCAGACGCTCTTGACTCTTGTAAGTCATGCAAATATATGTTGCACAACAAGTTGCTATACGATTCAACTGAATATGAATACAAAAGCGAGCTCAGGATTACACTCATATTGAGTAGGATTAACATTGACTCAAATATTCATAAATATGTATTTCTTATCAATGGATGTTTACTACTTCAATCGAAGTTATTTGAGATTATCAAACACATGAAAAATCAGCACTCCCACCCTGCTGTATATCGCTTTACTAGATTTAAACCACTTTTACTTCTATCTATAATGGAAGTATAGGTCTATGTGTGTATACTAATCTCATCTCAATTCTTCAGCACATGCCGATGCTAAATCCTATTTCGTATGATGATCATGCATTTGACCTTGTATCATGTATTTTTTTTGCACGTAAAGAAATCCTTTCTTAGAGAACCTTGGATACCAATATGAACCACCCCTCAGCCAAGGCATTGTGAAAGCATCTAAATAATAATTAACGTTACATGCTACACCATCATTCATATCATCCTGTAACATTTAAAAGAACCTTAGAACCATCTAAAACCTTTAGAAGGAGTGCATTACCATAAAGATCCTCAATATATCCAAGGAGACTCTTGGGATGTCAATGCATCATCATCTCTAATTATAAACTCCCTAGCTCTAGTCCTTGCTCTTTTTAAGTTCCTAGTTGAAATATTTTCTACGCTAGTTTCTATACTTATAGTCCATTGATTATATTTTGTACTTTTATTATTATGTTTCATACCTAAAACAGGGTATATGAGATCTAGTGAATCTTTTATGGTTATATATTATGAGTTCACGTTTGTCGGATCCTCAACAACTTGTCCACATCTATATTTGATAGCCATTAGTCATATGTTTTTGGACCTTGTATGTTGAATTGATATTCTTTTAGCATGTTGCATTGCATAGGTACCAAATAGTCAGATTAAATATCAATCTTATATCTAGTCTACCCTTATTAGCATAATAGTGGCACGATTATCCCATATCATCTTGCAAGTTTAGCTCATATCCATCTATTTTTTGAAAGGTTATCGCATATCCACTTACAAAACCATGGAGGACACTTTTCAAAACTATTTCTGCATCATCCTCAGAGATGATTTGTGACTCTCCACCCATTTGTGACTCTCCACCCCACTAGCTATTATAAAGATTCTTGAACTAAGGATAAAATCGAGTTAGAATATCTCTCCACATGCTCATAATGAATGACATGTGAATCTCCATACCATAAACTAATATATAGATTTTGAAACTTAGCATGATTATTAGAGTTAGCTAGAGCTCAAAATTCAGCATTGCATGATCCTTAATTATAATTTCATGCTGAATCATCACCATTTCATGTGTAACCACAAGTGGATCTCACCTTGATAAGTGTTTCCATTGATTGGGTTCTATAGATGCTAGATGTACTAGCCACTTGACCTAAGACTCCATGTAATAGATTTAACTCAAGCTAGAATTATTGGATGATTCTAGAAGGACTTAGAGAATCATTGGAAAATCACTCTCCATAATGTACTTGGGCATTAATGTGAAGACATCATCCTTAAAAGGTAATGGACTTAATCGGGAGCAAAATGTAATTACCAATCTAAAGAAGATAATAACTTTATCTTATCTCTAACCTCTATAAGGTTAGTTATAACTCACACATTGGAGAAAAACATAACTACTATGAAACTTATCAAAACATTTTCTTGAAGGTTTTAAACAAGGATTCATGAGTAATGTGTGTGCCATACTCTCCTCCCATCCATTATATCCCCTTGCATTCAAACACTACAACATATGAGGGGTATACGGAGGCTTCTATCAGCACAAGTGCATGGGCATGATTTGGCCCCAACATCAGTGCAAGGGTCGGCATACACATGGGTAACAAACCGTCGATATAGGTTTCGATATAGGTGCCAGTATGAGCATCGGTATAACTATCGGTAATACCGATGCTCATACCGGTAACCTGTTGGGCATTCCATCATGCATACGAGCTATCCTGCTGGGACTATCGATGTGCATATCGATGACTATATCTAACAAATTTTTATTTGGGTAGAGTGTGTTGTCTCTTGTTGTAGCAACATTACCATGATGTTGTGTAGTAAAAGAAAATACACTCTGCCTAAAGAAAACTAATTACATGTGATGTTTACTCTAATGGAAACCAAAACATGATTTCATATAGCAAAATACTATCAGACACAAAAGAGATGACTAGAATGAACCAGGAACCATGTACAAAAAAGTTATATATTCCATAAATGAAGAATGTACAAGAGTGTGGCAAACCACTACCATATATGAGCCAAATACAAAATTTGGAAAAGCACTTCCATATAGGAATGGAATACAAAATTACGGTGCACCATTGCCATATATGAGTGTAATACAAAAGGGTGGCCAAGCACTAGCATACATATGCTCAAAGAAATCAAAACCTTTATACCTACTGTCCTACGAAAAAGCATGTGTAAAATGAGACAAATTGATATGATATTTATAAACAAAAACTAAAAATACCAAACCAAGCTATAAGCTCACCTCATGGTAGATGCTCCCATGAAATTATTGCACCGCATCCCTCCAAGTCCTCCAACAGTGCAGCCAATCCATGACAATATCCATAAGACTCCTCCGTTCATGTCGGAGGATGATCGACTACACCCTTCTAGAATAAATATGCAAAAACTTAGATGAATATACATATGTGCATTACACAAACAAAATTCAATAATTAAAATGATACTTACAAACTCGTACTACATAGTGTCATATCTGCCGCTACCCAAATGTGAGGTTCCAATCGTATCTAGCTGTGTGGCCATCGCATCTAGCTATTGATGATATCGGTCAAGAATATGTTGCTGCTCATCGTGAATCGATTCCCACTCCTCAGCTTATAACCATACATGCTTCAATAAGCCTGCTTTGAAAGCATCACGAGCCTCAGACGGTCGATGAGGCATCACCTCACATGCCCTGTGCTAAATGCACTCTAAGCTCAGAGTAGGATGCCCAGGTGTTGGCCGATACTCTACATATCAACTCTATGATATAATTTTTGAAATCTGTATCTTGCTCACTCCATTTCAACATGATATAATATCAAAACTTTATGGAACAAAGCTATGGAGATTCTGCTTGCATCCATCATCGGAGCTCCATCTTGTATGCGACACATGTTGGATTCATCATGGTCATGATCTCCCCAAGGTGTACATGGAGGTGCCATCTGATCCCATGTAGAGATGTTAGGATATATATATATATATACACACACATACACACACATATATATATATATATATATATATATATATATATATATATATATATATATATATATATATATATATATATATATATATATATCCTAAGAAATCTAAAGATCTATTTTTTAGATATTTTTACATATATTTCATTATATATATATATATATATATATATATATATATATATATATATATATATATATATATATATATATATATATATATATATATATATATATATATATATATATATATATATATATATATATATATATATATATATATATATATATACATATAAACCCTAAAGAATTAAAGATCTAATTTCTAGATATTTGGTTATTTATATTTTATATATTTTTATTTTTTCCCTAATCTTTACATACATTTAAATAGGAAATTTACACATCATAATTTTTCCATGTTTTTACATATATATGATTATATAAATTAATATTCATCCTAAAACTTTACGTAGGATGTGTTTATGTGTAAAAGCCCAAAACTCCTATATGTATACGTATATATATATATATATATATATATATATATATATATATATATATATATATATATATATATATATATATATATATATATATATCCCAAAAAATTTAAAGATCTATTTTTAGATATTTAAGTATTTATATTCTACATATGTTAATATTTTTGTCAATTTTTATATACATTGAAACAAAATATTTACACATTATAATTTTCTCCCTATTTTTAGATATATATGACTATATAAATTATTATTAATTTTAAAACTTTGTGTGTATGCAATATGTATGTGAGTGTGTATGCATATTTGAGTGTGTATGTATATGCATGTGTGTATGTAATATGTATGTGAGTGTGTATGTTGTTGGAGGATAAACACTCCTATGTGCACAACAAAAGTAAATGAACCCTCCTAGGATCCAAAAATTGTTCAGACTTAGGTGCTATTTTTTATGAGTTTCTCTCAGTATATGCAAAGACTGAAATTGAGATTTTTCAAGCTTAAATAAGACTTTAAGCGCTTTCAAATGAGAGTAAAATCACTCCATTCAAACACTAGGTGATGCCTCAATTAGCTGCAACCAAACAAATAAATTGATCTCTTCACAGAGTATGAGCTAACTAGACAAACACTGTTCTTGACATTCCTCTGCATATGTGCATACAATGAATGGGAGACTTATACCACTAGATGTAGAACTTACATGCTTTCCAAAAATAGAAAAAGGATTGCAAATGGATTTGGGATACAGGGAAACAACAATTACAAGATTGAGGGGTTTGCCTAGTGTTGGGATAGATGGATGGACACTTCAAGTGATGAGTAGGTACAGCCAAATCTTTGTAGCTTCAGAGTTGATATTTGGGCCCTCTTATCTTTCCAATGACACCATAAAAGTTTGTATGTACTTTGGAAATGATGTATGAAAAGATTGAATCAAAACAAACTACTTCCAAATAGAAAACTCAATGGAAACCTTCTATTTTTTATCATACACCTGGTGCTTGTAATGCTCAGTGCTACCAGTACAGTAGGAATTGGAAAAATTCCTTTAAGATGTATTTAATTATCTTAGTAAGCTTGATTCCAAGTGAAATCACTTGAAATGATGAACTATACATAGAGCAATCAACTTTGCAAATAAATCATTACCCCCAAGTTTTTACGACCTATGCAGAGTTTGACCAGTGAGTGCTTCGACGTGCTTTTCTCCAGATTTTTTGAATGGATTTGCTTTACAATTTTTCAACATGTAGATAGCTCCGAGATGATTCCAACAAGCTATAGATTATTGAATTTGGTTGCGAAGTGACTTAGATATGAGCAGCAGAGGTTGACAGTTATGAATCACTATAATAGAGATCATAGATGAACAATGTAGATGTTGTAAAGAGAGATGGTGGATGCAATCCAAAGATGAGTAGGTGCCACTACAACCAGCTTCACACCAGCCAACTGAGACTTCAGAGTTGATTAGTAGACCCTTTGAGCTTCCTAAATCCACCAAAATATCAGCCAAGTACTTTGGAACATGTATCCCAAAAGTTTAAGTCAAGACAGACTAGTTGTGAAATGACTAGCTCCCAAAACTTGCTATTTTTGGACATACACTTGCTGGAAAAAATGAACAGTGCTCTCAACCTGGTAAGAATTTGAAAAATTCCTTTTGGACATAGCAAATAGACTTAGCAAGCTTCCCAATCTAAGTTAAAACACTTCAAATGATGGACTGAGCACTGAGAACACGTTTCAACAATTTCTGGAACCTCCCCACAATTCTCGGGGCTCTGCAGAGATAGACCAGTAAGCAGTAAAATGCAGATATCTCCAAAAGTATTATTTCAATGACCTTGAAAATTTATATGCGGAAAGTAGACAGTAAGAGCTATCCAACGCACTTTAAAACACTGAAAATGGATCAGTAGAACTTGCGATATGACCTTCTGAAGGTACTGCTCTGAGTGAGTATAGCAGAGAACAAAACAGAGAAGTAGATGATGATAAATGTATAGATTCACATATGATTACAACCACATTGGCAATGAATCTTTGCACAATGGGAGTAGAATGATAGAGCTATGGAGTAACCTCTTCAATCTCTACAAAATGACATGAAGTGGTCATGTACAAGGCTTTCTCATCGCCTCTTCCTTCTTGCTCTTTTTATAGCTATTCTTGGAGGGAGTTTTGAGTTCGAATTCAAATGGCTCCACCTAAAAGTGATCCCCAAAGTTAGGAGAGATTCCTTCAGCTCAAAAATTCGTGATTTTGGTAGTTGGAGCCAGGAATTTGCTTTTACATCATGGATGAGGTAAGCCATCCTTTTCCTTTTTTCTTTTTCCATTTACAAGAGATAAAATGTACTCTTTTACAAGAGGTGTTCACATGACTACTCATGTGACTTACAAATGAGGATAATATCAAATATATCAAGCATGTAGGCTTGGGTAAAATGCACCAACACCTCCCCCTCAAGCCTAACATGCTTGGCCTTCAAATAAGTCTTCAATTGTCCTTGATTTCCTGCAAACCAATCATCAACTTGAATCTACTTAACTTCGTACCATCAAGAGCTTTCGTCAACATGTCTGCACATTGCATATCTGTAGAGACATAGGATAGTTGAATATCCTTGCTCATTAGCTTCTCCCTTACGTAATGGTAGTGGACTTCAATATGCTTGGTTCTAGCATGGTATAGCGGATTAGCTGCTAGATGTAGTGAGCTTGTGTTGTCACCAAAAATGTGAGGTGTTGAAGAATGAAGTCCAAGATCTGTGTACAAAGACTTTAACCACATGATTTCTTGAGTTGCATTAGCCAAACCTCTATATTCGGCTTCGATAGAAGATAATGCCATGGTTGGTTGCTTCTTTGATGACCAAGAAATGATTTTTGAACCTGCAAATGATATATACCCTGATGTGCTTCTTCTATCATCTTTAGATCCGGCCCAATCTGCATCTGAGTAGACCTTTAGCTCAATATCTGAAGTAAATGAATAAAACAAACCTTCATTCATGGTCCCCTTTAGGTACTTGAGGACTCGCTTGGCCGCTTCCATATGTGGTCTTCTTGGCTTATGCATAAACTGACTCAATATGCTAACACTATAGCATATATCCACCCTTGTGAGTGTTGCATAGTTCAAACTTCCAACCAAGCTTTGATAGCTTATGATGTCTTCAATTGGCTCTCCTTCATAAGCACTAAGCTTATGATTTTGCTCCATAGGTGTACCTGCACACTTGGTATTTTCCATCTTGAACTTGACGAGCATGTCATGGACATACTTCCTTTGTGTGATGTATATACCTGAATCTGTGTAGATCAACTCCAATCCAAGAAAATAAGTGAGTGGTCCGAGGTCACTTATTTTGAACTCCTCCTTCATTTGACTCTTTACCTATTTGATTCCTTCAAGATCATTGCCTGTGATAATAATATCATCAACATACACACATAAATAGATCACTTCAGATCCATTCCTCTTTATGAACAAAGAGGTATCCGCCTTGCTAGCTTTGAATCCTTGGTCCTGCAAATAAGTCACCAATCTGAAATTCCAAGCTCTTGGAGCTTGCTTCAATCCATACAAAGCTTTCTTTAGTTTGCATACATAGTTAGGATGATGTGCATCCTCATATCCAAGAGGTTGTGCCATATACACTTCCTCAGAAATCCATCCATTCAAGAAAGCATTCTTTACATCAAGTTGATAAAGATTCCAATTTCTAGATGTAGCAAGACTAATGAGAACCCTAATTGTAGGCATTTTTGCAAGAGGAGAGAAAGTCTCCTCATAATCAATACCATGGGTTTGAGCAAACCCTTTAGCAAATAACCTTGCTTTGTGTCTATTTATACTTCCATCTGGATTCCTCTTGATTTTGTATATCCATCGAGATCGGATTATCTTCATAGATGGCTTGTTAGGTACAAGCTCCCAAGTGTCATTCTCCTTCAAGGCTTCCATTTCTTCATCCATTGCATCTCTCCAAGCTTTCTTGCTTTGTGCTTCTTCAAATGTGGTAGGTTCTTCATTGGTTGAATCCTTTGCAATGTAGATTGAGTGCTTGGTGACCAAAGAAGTATCATAACCAAACCTCTCTAGTTTCTTCTTCTCCCTTGAAGACCTTCTAAGTGGTTGATGTGAGCTCTTGGGTCCATATGTAGCATCCTGCATCTTTGCTTTACCTTTGTTCTTCCATAGCTTTAGTCTTTCCAAGTCTTCTAGGTCAATCTCCGAATCACTTTCTTCAATCTGCTTTGGCTCCTTTGGTTGAAGTGATGGAAAGTCTTCATCCAAGTCATACGGGAGCTTCACTTTCCTGTCATCATCAAACCATGATTTGTTTTCATAAAAAATTACATCTACTCACAGAAAATCCTTTATTGGTTGGATTGTACAATCTATATCCTTTTTGGTTTTGGTCATAACCAATAAATACACACTTCTCTTCCTTGGGATCCAATTTCCCTCTTACTTGAGAAGGAATGTGAGCATAGGCTAAGCATCCAAAGATTTTGCAATGCTCTAGACTAGGTCTTCTTCCATTCCACACTTCATATGGAGTGGTTCCATCTAGTGACTTAGATGGAAGTCTATTTATGAGATATGTGGCTGTAGACACAACCTCTGCCCATAGGTAGTTTCGCAATCCCTTTTCGTTGAGCATGGACCTTGCAGCTTCGACAATAGCTCTGTTCCTCCTCTCTGCTACACCATTGAGTTCGGGTGTATACCTTGTAGTGACTTCCCTTTTAATGCCTCTTTCATGCAAGAAGGCATCAAATTCAGAAGAAAAGTATTCTCCTCCACCATCTGATCTGAGTCTTTTCAAAGTCCTACCTGTTTGGTTTTCAACAAGAGCAATATACTTCTTAAAGCAATTAAACACTTCATCCTTGTGCTTCATGAAAAACAGAATGGTCCACCTGCTACAATCACCTATGAAAGACACATAATATCTTGAGCCTGATATAGATGGCTCCTTACTTGGACCCCACACATCGTGTGCACTAGATCCAAAGGATTTTGATACATATATCCTTTCTTATTGAAAGGTTGTCTATGAGCCTTGCCGAGTTGACAAGCTTCACACTTATAAATCATGTGTTGCCTTGTGATATTAGGCAAACCAAGTACACTTTGGTCCCTGCAAATCTGTTTGAGTGTCCTCTCACCAATGTTAGCAAGCCTTTTGTGCCATATCTCCAACTCTGTAAGAGTTTGAGATCCATAGCTAAACAAAGCTATGTTCTTTGTATCTTCCACTTCAAAAGTGAAAAGCCTTCTTGTCTTTTCTCCTTTGGCAATCCTTCGAAAGCCTTGCCTTGGGTCTTCAGCATATGCTCCAAATCGATTGAATCTAACCTGCAATCCTTTTTCAACAATCTGTCCAACACTTATTAAATTTTTGGTAATTGTAGGGACATACAAGACTTTGCTTAAGAGGTTCATATTCCCATCTGATGTCTTCATGTTACCTATCTTCTCCACTGAGTGCTTTGTGTCATCTCCTGTCTGCACTTCATGCTTGTTATGAGGATCTTCCAAATCAGAAAGTAAAGCCACATTTCCTGCTACATGGTTCGAGCATCCCGAATCAATGTAAAATATGTGATCATCATCCTTACCCTTCTTCGCTGATAGATTCATAATCAATAATGAATATTCTTGACTTTGGTCCTCTGCATAGTTATTGTAATCTCTTCTTCCTCTATGGCCACTTTGATAGTTGTTGTTGTTGTAATTGTTGTTGTAGTACTTGTTGTTGTTGTAGCCTCCATTGTATCTACCTCTATTTGATCCATAGCCACCTCTATTGAATCTTCTTCCTCTTGAGTTCCTCGGGTTCCCGAAACATTCTTCAGTAGTATGGTTGAATAAGCCACATATGTTGCAAGGTTGAGATGATTGGAATCTCCCCCTACATTGCTTTCCACTTCTGCCTCTTCCTCTAGCTCTTCCTCTACCTGCAAAGTTTTCTTGGAAAGAGCTACCTTCATCTTCATTCTTCCTATTCTTTGACTTGTCCTTGACCTTAGCTTTATCAGAATATAAGGCAGAAGTTTGATTACCTCTTGAGGACTCACCACCTTTGCTAATCGTTGCTTCATGAGTGAAGAGTTGGCCCATGAGTGTGTTGAGGTCGGGTACATGCATATCCATGTATAAATCCATGGCTCTTGTGAATGACTCCCACTTGTCGTCTGCTTTGATTCCATTCATGATTTGTCTTATTATTTGCTCCTCTTCAATTACCTCTCCAATGCTTCCAAGTTGGTCGGAAATCTCCTTCATCTTTGTGACATAATCAGTCACATTTTGCTTCGGGCTTTTCTTCATTGTTGTGAACTCCATCCACAATTGGTTCTTCCTTGCTCGAGTGTTGGAAGAGAAGAAAGAAGCAAGTGCATTCCAGGTTTCTCTTGATGTCTTGCATCCCTTGACATGAGGTAAAAGAAAATCAGAGATTGAGTTTAGAATATAGGACCTTGCGAGTGCATCCTTCGAACACCAATTCGAAAGTCCTTCCACTTCTTCATGTGATGGTTGCCCTTTGTTCCTCATGGTTGGCATTGCTTCATCTCCGGATATGAATCCATATAGATTCCTCCCTTGAAGGTAAGCCTCCATCCTTAGAGACCATGCCGGGTAGTTGTTTCGATCCAATTTGTCAATTGTTGATGGAAATCCATCTCCCATGTTGCTTGACTATGCTCTGATACCACTGTGAAGAGAGATGGTGGATGCAATCCAAAGATGAGTAGGTGCCGCTACAACCAGCTTCACACCAGCCAACTGAGACTTCAGAGTTGATTAGTAGACCCTTTGAGCTTCCTAAATCCACCAAAATATCAGCCAAGTACTTTGGAACATGTATCCCAAAAGTTTAAGTCAAGACAGACTAGTTGTGAAATGACTAGCTCCCAAAACTTGTTATTTTTGGACATACACCTGCTGGAAAAAATGAACAGTGCTCTCAACCTGGTACGAATTTGAACAATTCCTTTTGGGTGTAGCAAATAGACTTAGCAAGCTTGCCAATCCAAGTCAGAACACTTCAAATGATGGACTGAGCACTGAGAACAAGTTTCAACAATTTCTGGAACCTCCCCACAATTCTCGGGGCTCTGTAGAGATAGACTAGTAAGCAGTAAAATGCAGATATCTCCAAAAGTATTATTTCAATGACCTTGAAAATTTATATGCGAAAAGTAGACAGTAGGAGCTATCCAACGCACTTTAAAACACGGAAAATGGATCAGTAGAACTCGCGATATGACCTTCTGAATGTACTGCTCTGAGTGAGTATAGCAGAGAACAAAACAGAGAAGTAGATGATGATAAATGTATAGATTCACTTATGATTACAACCACATTGGCAATGAATCTTTGCACAATGGGAGTAGAATGATAGAGCTATGGAGTAAGCTCTTCAATCTCTACAAAATGACATGAAGTGGTCACGTACAAGGCTTTCTCATCGCCTCTTTCTTCTTGCTCTTTTTATAGCTATTCTTGGAGGGAGTCTTGAATTCGAATTCAAATGGCTCCACCTAAAAGTGATCCCCAAAGTTAGGAGAGATTCCTTCAGCTCAAAAATTCGTGATTTTGGTAGTTGGAGCCACGAATTTGCTTTTACATCATGGATGAGGTAAGCCATCCTTTTCCTTTTTTCTTTTTCCATTTACAAGAGATAAAATGTACTCTTTTACAAGAGGTGTTCACATGACTACTCATGTGACTTACAAATGAGGATAATATCAAATATATCAAGCATGTGGGCTTGGGTAAAATGCACCAACAGATGTGTAGTATTAATGAACAATATTGTACAAGATCATAGGCTTGATACTCAAAGCCTTATGATGGAATTTAGTGTAGGCCACAATGTACGCCTTACACACATACAAAATGGCAATGAATAGCTCGGGATAAGTGACTTCTTTTTTGCGACTTTTTCAAGCCACCTTTTATAAGTCTTGCATTCAAATTTTAATTTGAATTCAAATTTTGGCTCTCCCTAAAAGTAATCCTTCCTAGGAAATATTCTCTCAATGAAGTAAATGCTTTTCTAACTAACAAGTCCACGAGTTTTTTTGGGTTTATGGTAGGTGATTACAAAGATTCTCTCAAGTCAAATGAATGACTTTTACAAATGTAAAAAGATAAAGTTCTCTTAGCAATGGTTTTCATGGAGCTTCATATCTTTATGAACCTCAAGCCAAATGTTTAGGCTTGTGATTTTCACCAATAGCTCCCCCTCAAGCCAAACATTTTTGCTTGTTTTCATCTTCAATCTTCACGAATATCCTCCAATCCAATCATTGATTTGAACCTGCAAAGTTTTGTACCATCTAATGCTTTAGTCAACAAATCTGCACATTGCATATTAGTTGTTACATATGCTAACTAAATATCCTTGCTCAATAGCTTCTCTGTCACATAATGATAATGCACCTCTATATGCTTGGTCCTAGCATGATAAATAGGATGTGCTGCAAGATGTAATGAGCTTGTATTGTCTCCAAAAATCCATGGAGGTGTAGTATGCAATCCTGATTCTGTATACATAATCTGATCCATATGGCCTCTTGAGTAGCATTGGCCAATCCTCTATACTCTGCCTCTATAGAAGATAAAGCAACAATAGGTTGCTTCTTTGAGGACCATGATATTGGATTATCACTTGCAAATGATAAATATCCTGAGGTACTCCTCCTATCATCTTTGCGTCCTACACAATCTGCATTTGAATAAATAATAATGTCCAAGTCTCATGTATAAGGGAAATATAAACCATGATGTTGAGTACCCTTAAGGTACCTCAAGGTCCTATTGGCAACCTTCAAGTGAGGTGTCCTTGGCTTGTGCATAAACTGGCTTAGGACACTTACTCCATAAGCAATGTCAATCCTTGTCAAGGTAGCATAGTTCAAGCTTCCCACTATGCTTTGATAACCTCGAATGTCCTCAAGTACATCACCTTCAGGAGCACTTTACTTTAGGTTTACCTCCATTGGAGTACTTGCAACTTTGGCATCGTGCAAATGAAACTTCTTCAACATATCCTGTATATACTTTCTCTAAGTAATGCAACATCCAGAGTTAGTATAGACTAACTCTGATGTGTTACTGATCTTTGTACCAAGCGGTGGTATACTTTGCTTAATTTTGTCCATTGTTTCACACATGTGCCTCAAGAGATCAAATGTTTGAACTACTTTTTTGGGGAAAAATCAGTTCGAAACATCCTTCCATATATGTGAGACTAAAGTAATATTCATCCCAATAAGCATGTCCACATCAGACATGTCCCAAGATCTATATTTTTGGCCCATCAGAGAGAGAGAAAGAGAGAGAGAAAGAGAGAGAGAGAGAGAGAGAGAAAGAGAGAGAAAGAGAGAGAGAGAGAGAGGTATGAATAAGGAATACGTTGGTGCAAGTATAGAAACACTCAGACATATAGGAGTACACAGGTGTGTGTTTTTGCATCATCTTCATCTTTAAGAAACGGATGTTTTGGAACACCTATGATGTAAGAACCTTAAAGCACCATCTCTGTAGATGTAAAGCCATTCAACAAATTATAATGTATTGCTTTCTCTTCAGTGAATCCTTGGTATTATAATCTTTTTCTTTCTCTTCAATCACTGTTAGCACATGTGAATACCATAATAGGGAGACTTTACATAGTATTACCTACTCAAGGTTTTTTTTTTGTTGTTTTCTTAATTTTCTTCAAATCGAAGGGCCCTCAAGAAGACATGTTTGCACCACTACTTATGCCTTGCTGAAATGTGAAAATCAAAGGTTATTGTACTTGAAATGCTTCTAACAGGGTTTCAGAGTCATTTCAGAGCTTAATTTAAAGTAGAAACATGAGTGAACAAGAATTACTTTTCCTTTGCAGAAATGGGCCATGCTTTCATGGGAGGAGGATATTTTCCCCAACCAAGGAAAACAAGATTATTATCTTCATATACCAAATAACAAAATAACACTCCGAATAGGGCATGATACTTTGAGGACCTCTAACGAGAGGCAGAGCTTCTCCTAGAATTGGAATCTATTATTATGCTTTGCAAGCCCACTAGGAAAAAGTGATCACTATATGTAGCCTAAGCATTTACATGATCAGATAAAGAGTATTAGCAATATTGATTAAAATTCTAATGGATAATGGTAACCATTTCTTGAAAATGGTAATTGAATGATTACTAGATGAAGTGATGGTGGTTAACAAGACACTTTCTTCTTTTCACCCACAATAAACTCTAGAAGGATAGAATAGAAGTAATCACATGTACACATTATAATATTTTATCGCCAACACCAAGTGAACAAAATGGGGCAAAACTCTACACAATTCTTATTGACATAGAAGCTGAGGTATACTATTTATCTAGATTTTAAGGATAGAGTTCCATTATTCTCCTAGTTTTCCTAAGAAAATCATTGAACCTAGAGGAACGATCTAGTTGGAGATTAATTGAACTATTCGAGTTTGTTGAGAAATGCTAGAAAGCCTGCAAGTAAAGATATTTGAAGAGTTCCAAGAGCTAAAATAGTCCAAAAGTTGATGGAGTCTTTTGACTCTGATGAAGAATATAAATGCCATATAGTCTACCCAAGATCAAATTTTAAAGAAAATGTATGCAATGGTACTATTGATTTCTTAAATATTTGTTTCAATGAAATTATCACTTTACAGAATTAAACAATTGTTCGCATACTTTTAATTGACTCTTCTAGCTCGTGTTAACATATGTTGCACAAAAACTGCTCTATGATTCAATTGAATATGCATACAAAAATGAGCTTACGATTCACACTCATATTGAGTACGAGTGACATTGACCCAAACATTCGTAAAGATGTATTTCAAGTCAATGTATGTTTACTACTTCAATGGATGTTATCTTGAGTTTCCCGACATGAGAAATTGGCACTCCCACCCTATTGTCTATCCCTTACTAGCTCTCAACCACTTTTACCTTATGTCTATAATGGAAGCATAGGTCTATGTGTGTATAATAATCTCATATTGATTTCTCACAACATGCTGATGCCAAATCTTATTTTGTATGATGCTCATGCATCTCAGCTTGTATCATGTGTTATTTTGCATGTGAAAAAATATTTTCTTATTTTACCTTTGATAGCAATCTGAACCACCCCTTAGCCGAGGCAATATGAAATCATCTAAATTATAATCAATGTTAGGAGCTACACCATCCTTCATATCATCGTATAACATTTAAAGGAACCTTGAACCATCTAAAACCTATGCAAAGACTCCATTACCATAGAGGTCCTCAATGATGGAGTCTACAATCTAGAGGAAGCTCTAATCTGTATGCAACATCACTAAGGTTCTTAACTATCTAACAAGGTCCACAAAACCTTGGTCAAAGCTCAATTCACTTCCTTGTGGATATTAAAGTAGATCTAGTTGTTACTTGAAATACTCTATCACCTTCCTCAATGAATCTAGGAAATCTCTTCCTATCAGCATATTTTTTGCCCTCTTAACTGCTTGTTGCATTTTGTATTTAGCTATTTTTAAACTTTCTTCACGATTTTCTACGAACTCTGAAGCACTATGACATTTCTTTTGCATTCCTATGGTACAGTGAGTAGAGGGACTCATGCAATAATTTATCTTAGGTATGTGAAGCGACAGCGTACGCAGAAGTGAAAGTATGGCCCCCAATTAGAATTTTTGTTTTATTCTAAAGTGACTACAAGACAAAACAGGGATTCGTTGGCTGCCCACTTTTGGAGTGAATCTTGGGACATCAAAGTGAGCACCAAGATGCTCTTGCAGTTAGGAGCATACCTGAACCGACACTCAAATCAAGTCAAAGCATTATTCTTTGAGGACTAAGCAAGGTGAGCATAGTCTAGACTAAGAGGAGAAGTGTGAGAGACATACAATGTGTGCGCGACACAGAGAAGTGAACAGCAAGGTGTGCATGAAGAGTGACATAGAAGTGTGTAGAGGAGTGCTAAGCCATACAACCCAAAAGTCCCAAGGTCCCATTGAAGCTGTGCACACGCTGATAGAAGGTGTCCATCCCTGCCCCTATTGGAAGCTTAAGTGCAATGTGTGCACAAGTGCAAGCTTGGAGAAGGTGAAGCTCTGGTGCAGGTGAAGGTCTGGTACATATACACAGTCATAAACATGCACATACATACACAAATGCACATACACTTACACATGCACATGCACATATACACATATACACACACTTACGCATACACATGCACATACATATATATACACACTCATATACATGCACATACATACACATATGCACATACACTTCCACATACATATGCACATATATACATATACACACTCATATACATGCACATACATACAAATATACACATACACTTACACATACATATGCACATATATAAACACACATACACATGCACATACACACACATATGCACATAAACTTACACATACACATGCAAATACATGCATATACACACTTGTGTACATGAACATACATACACATATGCACATACACTTACACATATACACACATACACTTACACATACACATGCACACACATACATACATGATACACTTATACACATACACATGGACATACACACATATATGCACACATACACATACATATGCACATACACTTATACATACACATATACATACATACACATTCACATACACATACACATACACACATTTATATGCATAAAACATAACTATATGCACATATATATACACACAAATACAGGCATATACATGCATATAGACAGACTCACATAAGTATAGATATATACCTAAATGTGCATACATACATTTTAGACAAAAAAACTACACGTTAAATATAAAAAACAATAAAAATCATTAAAACAAGACTTTTTATTAATTAGTACCATAGACAAAATTTAAAACATAACTTAAATCAGATAATATTATAGATATAAAAAAGTAAGTCTACCAATTTAAAATATAAATCCAATGTAATATACCAGTCATTATCATATTGATCATCCTCATCATCACTATTATCCTCATTATCATGATGATCTGCATGATCTGATGTATTTATAGTGGCATCATGGGTAGAGGTGTGAGCACTTTGTCATAATCGAGATTGTACTACCTATGTTTCTCTCTCCACATCATCCATATCTACATCTCCATAATACTTTTGTATTACATATAGTAAACATAAATAAATAAAATATATAAAACATCAATAGAAATAAAATAATTACATGAAATTTCCTAAACTCACAAAAGCATTTGGATGATCTTGCATGTACTCACAGGGATGTCGATATCCACAATGTGTAGCAAAATCAATTTCCTCTTTCATAGGATATCAACCATAATCCTTTTGCTACATTCAAACAAATAAAAAAGATTAATGATGATTATTTTAACTAAAATAAACAATATGTTTTTAATATTACGTATACTTACAATATAGCTACAAAACCATGATGGCCCATTTGGCCTAAATGTGATGTATGACGAGACTCAACTCTCTTCTTCATTGCCACCTGCATTTATTTAATGGAACAAAAAAAACATAGATTAAATATATTTATAAATCACTATAATATAAACTATTAATTTGTATACCTTCTACTAAGGAAATGAATCCTGAAGTTGTAGATCTCTCTAAAAGTACTTCCACATGTGAGCCGGTATGTTAGGTGTTCTCTTACTTTGTTCTATCGAATAATATCTCCTAGTATTCAAGGTGCACAAGTATTGCACAATTAATTGTTCACAAAAGATAAAATTGCAGAAAGTTGGTCGCAGGTTGTAGAGATATTTTTGCAATTCTCTAAGATTCAAAGTGTTTTTTAAAGTGTTTGGAAGGTTCAAGTGAACCCTCTCTTAGGTTCACATTTGAAGAATTAAAAGGAAAAATGTGAAGGTATGTGAAGCGGCAACGTATGCAAAAGTGAAAATATGGCCGCCAATTAAAATTTCTGTTTTAGTCTAAAGTGACTACAAGACAAAATAGGGATTCGTTGGCTGCCCACTTTTGGAGTGAATCTTGGGACATCAAAGTGAGGACCAAGATACTCTGGCAATTAGGAGCGTACTTGAATTGGCACTCAAATCAAGGCAAAGCATTATTATTTGAGGACTAAGCAAGGTGAGCATAGTCTAAACTAAGAGGAGAAGTGTGAGAGACATACAGTGTATGCGCAACGCAGAGAAGTGAAGTGCAAGGTGTGCATGAAGAGTGACATAGGAGTGTGTAGAGGAGTGCTAAGCCATACAACCCAAAAGTCCCAATGTCCCATTGAAGCTGTGTGCATGCTGATAGAAGGTGTCCATCCCTGCCCCTATTGGAAGGTTAAGTGCAAGGTGTGCACAAGTGCAAGCTTGGAGAAGGTGAAGGTCTGGTGTAGAGAAGGTAGGTAGTAACAAGAACCTTGGGTATTTTGTACTTACTTAGTGTGCATTCTTTGGGATTTTGCATAAAAAGCATTTGGATTGTATTGTACATCACCATTGTACTTTTCTCCTTATAATCCATCTACAGAAGCTTACAGTGTCTGTATCTTTCTTCTTATCTTTCGAATGCATGTGTGTATGTATGTAAATGCCAAAACCCTAACCCTAAAACATGCATATGTGTGTATGTGTGCATGTATATGTGGCATCTTTGTATGTGTATGTGTGTGTATGTATGTGTATATATATGTCTATGTGTCTATATGTGTGCATATGTGTATGTATATGTGTGTGTATGAGTATGTGGATGTATGCATATATATATATATATATATATATATATATATATATATATATATATATATATATATATATATATATATATATATATATATATATATATATATATATATATATATATATATACATATATATATATATATGTGTGTGTGTGTGTGTGTGTTTGTGTGTGTATGTATCTTTATGTGTGTGTATATATATATATATATATATATATATATATATATATATATATATATATATATATATATATATATATATATATATATATATGTATGTGTATATATATATATATATGTATGTGTATATATATATATATATATATATATATATATATATATATATATATATATATATATATATATATATATATATATATATATATATATATATATATATATATACATACATATATATATATGTGCATGTGTGTATGAATATGTATGTGTATGCATATCTCTATGTATGTAAAAAACCCAAATACTCTAATATGAAAGACTTAGACCTAAACCATGTATATGTGTGTATGTGTGTATGCATGTGTATATATATGTGTATTTGTATATGTGTGTATATCTATATATGTGTGCATGAATGTCTATATGTAAAAGCCAAAAACCATAAAAGTGAAATCCTAATCTTAAAACATTTATATGTGTGTATGTGTGTATGTGTGTATGTGTATATGTGTTTATGTGTATGTGATGTGTGTGTATGTGTATGTGTATGTGAATGTATGTATGTGCATATGTGTGTATGCATGTGTGTATGTATCTAAAAATTCTAAAAGCCTAATCCTAAAGACCTAGACCTAATACATGGATAAGTGTGTATGTGTGTATGCATGTGTTTATATATGTGTATGTATATATGTATTCTATATATATGTGTATACGTGTGTATGCATGTGTGCATGTATTTTAAAGGAAAAAAATTCTAATCCCAAAACCCTAACCCTAAAACCTGTATATGTGTGTGTTTGTGAGCTAATTGGAGAAAAAATTATGGACATAGAATATTTTCCAATATAGGAAAACGATGCCGATATATTCACTAAAGCACTTGGAAAAGAGAAGCTCAAGACATATGTTCGACAAATGAGCATACGACCCAACCCTACTTGATTTATCATTTGGTAAACATTTACAAGGGTTGTTCGTATATGATCAATGTCTATGCATCTTGATTATATGTACTAATGTGCATTTCCTAAGGGCCCCATTATGAGGAGAAGCCAAGCATGAATTGCCCAATTGATGGGAATCCCAACTTGCATGTTGCACGAAGTTCAAATCGATCATCTAAGGTATTTCAAGATATGGGTGTTACCTCGGTCCCTAATTGTGCAGTCCAACGTAGCAAGGAGCAACCTTGGTTGGGGTGTCCAAAGCATCCAATGGTCCCCTTGGCTAGTAATGCCTAATCATCCTGATCATCATCATGATCATCCACATCATCATGTAAGTCCTAATCATCATGATCATCCTCATCATCATGATCATTTGCATGATTTGATGTGTCTGTATTGGAATCATGGGTAGAGGCATGAGCACTCTATGAAAATCCATATATGCCATTCCATAATACTACTATATTACATATGACAAACACAAATAAATAAAACATTTAAAACATCAACAAAATAAAATAACTATATGAAATTTAGTAATACATACAAATGAATTTGGATAACCTTTCATGTACTCACTCAAACATCAATATCCACAATGTGTAGCAAAATTGATTTCCTTTTTCGTAGGATATCGACCATAATCCTTTTGCTGCGTTGAAAGAAATAAAAAAGATTAATGATTAGTGTTTTAACTAAAATAAAAAATATAGTTTCAATAATATATATTACAAATATAGCTACAAAACCATGATGGCTTGTTTGGACTAAATGTGATGTATGAACTGACCCAACTCTTTTCTTTACAACAGCCCACATTTATTTAACGAAACAAGAATACATAGATTAAATGTAAAACATTTATAAAATATATGAGAATTATACGTCATAGTAATATAAACTATTAGGTCTTCTCTTATAAAAAAACTTTAAATTTATAAATATGCATACATAGACACACATACATACACTTACACATACATACATACAGTTATACATAGGTGCTTACACATACACACACATACATGCATGCACATACGCATTTACATACACTTACACATATGTACATACACTTACATATACATACATATACGTACACATACATACATACACAGACACATACATGCATACACATACACATATTCATACACTTACACATATTCATGTATCATGTGAATGTGTGTGTATGTAAATAATCACATTATTAATATCTAGTACCTTTTTTTGCTACACAATCAGATTATGATCAATCAGAGGTCAATACTATCAAGACAATGCATCAAGAAATGATACAATATTGATACAATACAACTTGTTGAACAATGATGAAGATAAAAGAAAATGATTGGGTGAAATTTTTTTGATTTAAATCTTGTTTTCTTTGAAAGAACATATGCATTGCAT
Source organism: Ceratopteris richardii (assembly GCA_020310875.1). Taxonomy (NCBI): domain Eukaryota; kingdom Viridiplantae; phylum Streptophyta; class Polypodiopsida; order Polypodiales; family Pteridaceae; genus Ceratopteris; species Ceratopteris richardii. Next base: position 116,929,784 of record CM035436.1, read on the forward strand.
GGTTGTGTGTGTTATCTATACAAGTTTAAGAAAATTATGTAGAATGAAGATAACAGACATCTGTTATGGTTTTGCATGAAGCATGAAAAAATAGAAATTATATGAATAGAATCAGTTAGCGGATTTGAGACTTTTGGGAGTGAAATCTTGGGAATGTGATGGCATACTGAAATTGAGTGCATGTATATGCTCATAGATTTGAACACTTAGTGAGTGGGATTTCTTTTAGTCTATTTATTTCTTATGAGATTCTACCTCTAGATAGATCATGATTTATGAAAAACTTTCGTACTCAAGCCTGCAACATATGTGTGTGCATGTTGTTAGCATGTTGCGATAAGCTAGTAGGCGGGATGGAACGATCTTGGTCAGGTGATCAAGGCCACAATCTGATGCTACTTTCATCGTAGGCCTGGCCTATGAGTTTTCATGTGCCTGCATGGGTCAGTAGGTGGGTGGAGTCACTCTAGCCGGGTGGTCAGAGCCATGAGCTGACATCGATTTCATGTAGGCCTGATGATGTGTGTCATGCGCTATGTCGGGTCGGCAGACAGGTGGGGTAAACTTGGCCGAACAGACAAGTCCATGAGTGGCACCCGATTTTGGCATAGGTCGACTTCTAAAAAAAAAATAAAAAGGAAAAGTGAAGAGCTGAGATGAAGTGTAAAAATAAAAGAAAAGAAAAAGAAAAAGAAAGAGAAAAACAAAAAAGTTCAAGAAAAGAAAAAGATTTGATGGAAAGTTGGACAATAAGAGATAAACAGAGGAATCAGGGCATATTCTAGAAACTGAGCTAGTAGAGCTTAGTATATGCTAGTACTTAGGATAAGTTGCTATATCTGAACAAGTTGAACAAACGGAAGATCTACAAATCCTATGGTTTATTCATATGGTTACTTACCTCATTGTGGAAGTGAGAACATAGTAATACATTTGTGTCTGGATTTATTTTCTAAAATTTGTACTAATCTTTATAAATTTGCATGAAATCACATTTCAATTTTTAGAAGAAAAACATAAAAATTAAAAGAGTTGTCAAAAGAATCCAGATTCTGTTCGATTTTGTACATTGGCCTATCAGGATGATGTGCAGGTTTAGTGGGGGTGGACGTCGGGATGAAATCCCTCAAGGAAGTGTACATCAAGGTTTTTTTTCAAAGTCTATTTCATTGTTTCTCTAATCACAAAATACTGTTTTGAGTGTATGAAGAAGATAAGAGTCTCAAAATCTTCATGTTATGATTGATTTGATTGTCCGTGCAATAACAAACCTTGCCATTTGTTTACATTAGGCATGTATATTTCTACATAGTTCATTAACCTAACTCTAAACCCTAGAAGCCCTAGGTTTGACCCTTGAAAATGTGAGTTTTTTCCCATGGAAACCTAACCTAAAACCTTAGAAGCCCTAGGATTTTAGCCAATAAATATAAATATATCATTAATTGATGTGCATGACCTTATTCATATGTAAACCCTAGCTTTTCCCGATTACAAACCCTAGGTTGGAACCTTAGTTTTGTATTTACCCTAAGTCCAAATCCTGAATTTAATTTAATATGTACATCACGTGTGATACAAACCTTAGTCCAAGAAAAATAAAAACAGAAAAAGAAAAGGAAACAAAAATAGAAAAAATAAAAATTAGAAAAATAAAAAGAGAAACCAAAAATAGAAATAAAAAATGGGATTTTCCAAAAGTAGCAAAAGAAGATGGAGGAAGAATCTAGAAATAAAAAGAATCAATAGGGAGGTTAGAAGATTCTAGAGAGAAGTCCTAAGCGCAAACCTATAAATACATGCCCAAAGCTCATTTAGTTTTCTCTTCGGATTCTCTCTAGGTATGCTACTTTGGCTACTCTTATCCATTCATTTTTTTTCATGCTTTTTTGTTTCTTGTTCATGCTTTACAGATACTTGGATTCCTCTCTATGATCATTATTTTTCAAGCTCACCATCCTTGGCTACCATGCCAAGGCAGAGAGAGAGAGAGAGAGAAAGAGAGAGAGAGAGAGAGAGAGAGAGAGAGAGAGAGAGAGAGAGAGAGATGTGCCGATGCATAGATGGAGGGTGGTGGACGATCTTGATCCATGCATAGAGAGAGATAGAGATGGAGATGTGCCGATGCAAAAATGGAGGACGGCGACATATCGTGATCCATGCGGGTGGGGAGAGAGAGAGAGAGAGAGAGAGAGAGAGAGAGAGAGATGTATCATAGTCAGATGAATACGACATTACAAAGGCACATAGAGAGAGAGAGGGAGAGAGAGAGAGAGACAGAGAGAGAGAGACACACACGCAGAGAGAGAGAGAGAGATGGCAGTGTGCAGAATCAACGATGGCACAACACAATGAGAGAGAGAGAGAGAGAGAAAGAGAGAGAGAGAGAGAGAGAGAGAGAGAGAGAGATGGTGGTGTGTCGAATCAATGATGGCATAACAAAAAGAGAGAGAGAGATAGAGAGAGAGAGGCCTCTGACGAAAATGGATTATCACCATTGTAGATATCTTTTTCTTTTGCAAAATAGTGGATCATAGATTAATAGACTTATATGAAATCTGAGAAATGATTGAAATGTTCCAATTTGCAATATACTTGTAATAAAGCTTTTGTCGTTAAATATTAATGCTTCATATTATAGTAAAAGAATAAATTAGATTAAAAGGGTAAGAACAAACAACAAGTATGAGTTTTATATCAAAAGAAAAATAAAACTTCTTGAACAAGAAGCATCAAATTCATACATTCCACTTAGATTGTTGCTCAATTCGGATTTGAAACATCGAACAAAAGAATTTATTTATTCCATGGTACACAAACTATTGAGTTGGAATTGTTGTTCTTGAATATAGTATAACATACAAAGTATTATCACTAAATAATGGTTAGAGTATAGGTCAAGGGCTAAATATTTGTTTTCCATCAAGATTCACAAAGCTAGTGGTTTTTCCTTGAGAGTGTCTTTTACTTTATGAAAGGTACTAATGAATTCTTTTTTACCCTTCCCTGTGGATTCTCTCCAAGTCCAGGACTCTCATGATTCAAAGTACCATTTGAGACATTATATAAAGTGAAGAGAAAGGTTTAAAGTCTTGAAGTAAAGATGCATTATCCCCACGGAATTTCTCTAGGTTCCAGTTGATCTTTTCCAGATATTATATGAAGTAAAGATTTGGAGTTTGAAGACCCAAAGTGAAGCATTACCCCTTGTGGATTCTCTCCAGGTTTGGGTGATCGATCTTTTTGTTTAGAGATTATATGAAGTAAATAGTTGGATTTTTTGATGACCCAAAGTGAAGCATTACTCCCGTGGATTCTCTCCACGTTCCCCTTGATCTTTTTGAGTTATTATATGAAGTAAAGAAAGTTTTTTAAAGACCAAAGAAAAGCATTATGCCTCATGGATTGTCTCTCCAAGTATTGATGTTTGACAATTATATCAAGTAAAGAGTAAGAGTTTTGAAGACGGAACTGAAGCAATACGCCCATGGATCTTTTTTGTGGATCTTCCCTCTAGGCTATTGCATGATTGGAAGTAAAGAGAAGCAAAGACCTTGTCATGAAGACTTGAAGTAAATTGAAGACCCAAGATCAAAGAAAAGAGAAGACCGAAGAGAAGTCAAAGGGTGTCTTTGTACACTATCGCTAGAATTCTATCTTGTATGTGGTTGATCTGCACTATAGTGGAATATCTTCTATTATTGATATTTATTGGATGACATCTGTTGTATATTCATTTAATTATTGAGAGGAGTTCATTTGTTTTGGCACATCGAGTACTCGTGATTTATTTTTTAGAGAGCATTGTATTTGTCATTCCAAATCCATGATGCTTACGGGCATATGCCTACGGCTTCATTCCATGATCAAGTGCTTCTCGCTTTCTATTCCGAGGCATGGTCCCACGATGTACGATATGACCACCATACCAGGGGTGAGGTGCCTAGCGTGCAGATGCAGCTCATGGAAAGGGGAGAACTACCAACACTAGGGCCTAATCTAACCCCATGCCGCTCTCCCTCCTTACCTCCTTCCTGACAATGTGCAAACTGCATTCTGAGCATATTGTGTACACACATATCTCTCTCTCTCTAAACACACACCTCTCTCTTTCTCTAGATCTCCAATTTTGGTAAGTATCACACATACTCTAGCACCCTTTCTCTTTCTATATGTTTTCTCTTATCTAATTTCTTTTCTCCTTTGTTTTGCATGAGCTTTTTGGCATGAATTCTTCTGAATTTGATTAAGGATAACATTGAGGGTACTTTGACGACAATGATCCAAAAAATTACATCGATGTAAGTGATCATTTTGCTCTCGATGGACATAGAGTGAGAACAAGAGAGATAGAGAGAGAGAGAGAGAGAGAGAGAGAGAGAGAGAGAGAGAGAGAAAGAGAGAGAGAGAGAGAGAGAGAGAGATTAAAGAGAGAGAGAGAGATCTAGAGAAATATAAAGAGAGAGAGAGAGACAGAGAAAGAAAAAGATGAGAGAGAGTGAGACAGAGAGATGAAATAGAGAGATAGAATGAGAGAAAGATGAAGAGAGAGAGAGAGTGAGAGAGAGAGAGAGACAAAGAGAATGAGAGAGAGATGAAATAGAAAGAGAGAGAGAGAGATGCATACATACATACATGTACACACACATGCATATGCATAAATACAAATACATACATATTACATACACACACGCATATTACATAAACACATGCATATACATACACTCACATATGCATACTCATACTCACATATATACATGTACACACTTATATACATACATACATGTACAGACACACGTATACATACACACATGCATATGCATACATACATACACACACATATGCATACACATACTCACATACATATTACATACACACTCACATACATATTACACACACATGCGTATACATACACACACATATGAGTACTCACATGCAAATGCATACATACATACACACACATGTATACACACATATACATACATACATGTACACACACACATACATACACACATGCATATGCATACATACACATACACACATACATATTACATACACACATGCATATTACATACACACATATGCATACTGATACTCATATACATACATGTACACACACATATACATACATACATGTACACACACATATATACATACACACATGCATATGCATACATACATACACACACATATGCACACATACATACACACACATATGCATACACATACTCATGTACATATTACATACACACTTACATACATATTATATACACACATGCATATACATACACACACATATATGCATACTCACATGCATATGCATACATACATACACATATACATACACACACATATGCATACATACATACACACACATATGCATACACACATATACATACATACATGTACACACACATATACATACACACATGCATATGCATACATACACATACTCACATAGATATTACATACACACATGCATATTACATACACGCACACATATGCATACTCATACTCACATACATACATGTACACACAAATATACAATCATACATGTACACACATATGTATACATACACACATGCATATGCATACATACATACAGACACATATGCATACACATACTCACATACGTATTACATACACACATGCATATTACATACACACTCACATACATATTACATACACACATGCATACACATACACACATATATACATAAACACACATATGCATACATAGATACACACACATACACATTCACATATGCACATACATATTACCTACACACATGCATATTCATGCATGCATGCATTCATATACATACACACTTACATATACATACACACTCACATACATACTACATACACACATGTATATGCATATATACACATACTCACATACATATTACATACACACATGCATATTACATACACAAATATACATACATAATCACATACATATTACATACACACACATATTACATACACACACACATATACATACACACTCACATACATATAACATACACACACATGTACATACACACTCACATATACATATGTTGAAAGTTTTTCAACGTCAAGAGTGTGGGAACATGCCCCGAATTGAACCTTCCACATCATCCACAATCAAATGAGGCTGATTTGACATGCGTTGGAGGCATCAGTTCATGCTCATAATGGAAACAAGTTTAACCTCTTGATGTGATTTGACCTCTTTTTTGACATGTATATGCTTTTGATTAGTTAAAGAGGTTAGTACGTGGTCTTGAAAACCTCTAATGAGTTGTATTATGAATTACAGTCATGGAAATATGTGCCCAGGTTGCCTCTTTCATAAGCACATCCTCTACTAGCTGTTCCCTACATATTTCGTAGAGATTTCACTTTTTCATACGCTTTCTCTCTAAATGATCTTCGCAGACCCCTCAATCTTGTAATTATTGTTTCTCCTTCTTCCTTAATCCATTTGCAATGATATTTGTCTTGTTGTAAAGCTGATAAATTCTACTTTTTATACTCTAAGTATGAGGTAAGCTCTGAAGAAAGCAAAGTCAAAGTTAGGAGAAGATTTCAATTGAAGAATGAAGCTATGTGGACAAGAGCATGTTGGAAGATGAAGAGATAGAAGGAATTCAAAATCTAGGAGTGGCAAAACAAAGAAAGAAGATGGAAACCACACCTAAAGGAAGTGAAAGAAGGTGCTCAATAGTAAGATATTGAGTTCAAATGTTAACATATGATAATTTCATTACAAAGCATTATACATACATGACTCAGGTAATCAAGGACAAAGAACCAACTAGTTATGAAGAAGCTAAGGATTGCAAGGAATGGCAAGAGGCAATGAAGGAAGAGCTCAAAGCACTTGATGAGAACCATACTTGGACCTTGGTACCAACTCAAGAAGGCATGAAGCTGATAGGTAATAAGTGGGTTTACAAAATTAAAACAAATTCAGATGGTTCCATTGCTAGGTGCAAAGCAAGGTTGGTGGCAAAATGCTTCTCCCAAAGCTATGGGATAGATTATGATGAAATTTTCAGCCCCGTAGCCAAGATGCCAACAATTAGGACTTTGATTGTAATGGCCACATCAAGGAAATGCAGCTTATATCAGTTGGATGTGAAGAATGCCTTCCTCAAACGAGAGCTTGAAGAAGTAGTTTACATGAGCCAACCTGATGGATTTTCCAGTATGAGGTACCTAAATCATGTTTGCAAGCTAACAAAATCATTATATGGACTAAAGAAAGCGCCAAGGGCCTCCAATCAGAGGTTAGTGGATTATTTATCAAGTTGTGGATACAAATAAAGTGTTGCAAATCCATCACTTTACATGAAGAAGGAAGTAGACAAGATGTTATACATATGCATCTATGTGGACGATTTGATCATGACAGGAAGTGATATTGCAGGTATTTGTAGCCCGGAGAACTCTCTCTCTCTCTCTCTCTCTCTCTCTCTCTCTCTCTCTCTCTCTCTCTCTCCTCTCTCTTCCCCTCGGAGCCCCCTGCCCATAGCACCCGCCCTCCCCCTCCTACACCCGCTCGGTGCCACCCCCACCCACTTCTCCTACCCTCCCCCCAGCCCGCACCTCCCACTCCTACACCCGCCCGGTGCCCCCCCTACCCACACCTCCTACCCCCACCCCGAGGCCCCACCTAACCCTCCTACACCCGCCCGTTGTCACCCCCACCCACTCCTCCTACCCCCGCCCACAGCCCCTGCCTCCCCCTCCTACACCCGCCCGCAACCACCCCCCACCCACTCCTCCTACCCCTACCCCCCAACAACTCTTGCCTCCCCCTCCTAAACCTGCCCACAGCCACTCCTACACCCGCCCATATCCACCCCCCACCCACTCCTTCTACCCCCGCCCACAACCCCTACCTCCCACTTCACCCACACCTCCCACACCACCCACCACCTCCCGCCACTCCCAACTCCACCTATACCACCTACACCAGCCACCACCTCCCACCACTCCCCACTACTCCACCCACACCACCCACCACCCCCCACCACTCCACCCACACCACCCACCACCTCCCACCACTCCACCCACACCACCCACACCAGCCACCACCCCCCACCACTCCACCCACACCACCCCCCACCACTGCACCCACACCACCCACCACCTCCCACCACTCGACCCACACCACCCACCACCTCCCACCACTCCCCATAGCCACTCACCTCCACCCACCACCCACCACCCCCCACCACTCCACCCACACCTCCCACCACCCCCCACCACTCCATCCACGCCACCCACACCACCCACCACCTCCCACTTCCCACCACTCTACCCACATTAACCACCACCTCCCACCAATCCACCCACACCACCCACCTCCTCCCACCACTCCACCACACCACCCACCACCTCCCACCACTCCCCACGGCCACCCACACCACCCACCACCCCCACCACTCCACCCACACCACCGACACCAACCCCCACCACTCCATCCACACCACCCACCACCTCCCACCACTCCCCACGACCACCCACACCACGCGCACCACCCATACCAACCACCACCCCCCACCACTCCACCCACACAACCCACACCAGCCACCACCCCCCACCACTCCACCCACACCACCCACACCACCCGCCACCTCCCGCCAGTATACCCCTCCAATTTTGGGGCAATCAATCGGTGCATGTTCAGTGAACGTGGGAAATCGGCAAGGCCCTCTTGGCCTATGGAAGCCTATAAAAGCAATGGACTAGTACTCATTGGGGATATACGTATCTTACTTCTGGAATCTCTTCAGGTCTTCTCTTTGCACTCCGTGGCTACAAGCCTACTGTAGGAAGTCACTCTGTGGGAGGATACAGAGCGTGGGCTTCCCATAGGAGGACTAATAGCACTATAGAGTGAAGAAGTGGCTTGGTTTTGTCAAACAGTGTGAGTCAGTGGTATTTCCGTGCTCTTTCCCTTATAGCAAGTCTTCATACAGTTGTACTAATCACTGCAAGTCTTCAACTAGTTGTGTTCATTGTATTTATTGGATGGATCTCTTGTATTGATTCCGTTTAGTTCTGGGATGGCACGTTAGCCCAAAGCATCAATTTCTAGAGCATTTCTTTTGCTTATCTTGTAATCATCTGTTCGAACTAAGGTGTGGTTTAGTCTTACATTATTTTCATTTGTCATTAATATTCTCTCGGAATAGCTACAATACCGTGCAGTTTTTGCGATTGTGCGTTCTCATAGAGATGTAAAAGGGTATACTTCCCTAAGGAGAACCTCCCTTGAGTAGTAGTACTCAAAGTGCATATTGCCTGCTCTTGTTAAAAGTGGGTACCCCAGTACCTCCCCTACAGTATCAAAGATATCAAATGAAAGCTAGTAAAGGAGTTCAAGATATTAGATCTTGGAAGACTAAACTACGTTGTCGGGAAGATTTACATCTTCCAGCTGATGACCAGAGAAAATGAAAACAACTTAATTGGTGAATTCTAAACCTCTTTTTCACTGTTGAACAATTGTTCTGGATTGAATTAACTACTTTTGAAGTGTTTGCAGGTACAAGAAATGATGAAGAAAATATGTTCAAATTGGGGTTTATCCTAAATTAATGAGTATTTCATATTTATACATGCTTGATTCATGGGTATTTAACCTTAGGGTTTTCTAAGTTCATATGATTTTATGTCAATTAGGTTCATCTGAAGGGTCTCAAAAGATTCTAATGGGTTCATGTTAGGGTTTACAAGGGATCAGAAAGATTTTAATGGGTTAACAATGATTTCCAAAGGGTTTAATAGGATTTTGATGGGTTTTGAGTAGGTTTTCTAGGGTTTTAGAATGTTTTAAGGGTTAAAATAATTAATATTTAAGGAAATTAATCTATAACTAAACATTGGTTCAATAACAAAAATTAAAATATGGTTTAATCAATTATTTAATCATGTATGTGCATTTAATACTAAGGTTCTAATTAATTAAAATCTTAACCTAAGCTTAAATTAATTGATTTATTTAAATAAGAAATGTAGGTTAATTAGATTAAAATGATTAATTAAATGGATAAATAACTAGTGGTCTATATGAGTACTAAGAAAAAGAATGGTTTATAGAAGATGTGTAACTAAAGTGATTGAAAGAGTGGTTGGAATAAATGATGCAATTAAAGGAAGCTAAAGAGAAACTTTAAATGAATGGTGTATATAAAAATGGTTAAAAGAATGGAGTAAGTGAGTTGTGTAAATAAAGTCAATTTAAAGTGTGGTGAAAGTAAGGAGATTAAAGTGTGGTTGTAGATTAAAAGTTAAAACCAAAAGAGTGGATTAGGAAGGACTTGTGTATGTATTTAAATGTGTGTTGAGCTCAAGTTTCTCCTCATGATTTTTTGCAGGTACTGTCTCCTGCTCTT
>CM035436.1:116945177-116952677 GCA_020310875.1 Ceratopteris richardii
ATAAGGGTAGAGGTTGAGCATAGGCTTGAAGAACTGGGAAAGAAATATGGGCTTACAGATGACTGGGGTGTAGTGAAAACTGTAGTTGAGGCGGTTGCTCACATGAACCAACGTAAAACACTCCTTTATGATTCGATGTCTCAACCATCTTCCAGTTTTCCTCCGATTCAGGCAACTAGGAATACACATATAGATTCAAAAGTTGAGCCTACAACATCCACATCTAGAGTACCAACCGAGTTACAATTTGAGATTTTGTTTAACAAGTTGGACAATATGATGCATATGCACGAGAATATGTCTAAAGAGGTAGCGGCTTTGCAGAATGTGGTGTATGCTTTAAACCTACAAGATAAACGTGCAATGCAAGCTCATCCGACTATTTATCCTCAACCAGTAAATGCCCCAAATCCACCATTAGTAGCTCCGAATCATCCATTAGTACCTCCTAATCCACCTTTTGTACCTCCTAATCCTCCAGTTGTACCCCAACCAATTCCTCAACCGATTCCTCAAGCATTTAACCAAAGAAATTTCAATGAAAGGAGAAATGCCAATGTGAGGAGATGTATCTGGTGCGATGCCACAGATCATTTGACTTACACATGTGAAGCATTGAAAGATGCGAAAGAGAAAAGACTTGTAATTGATATTGACAAGCGATTGTGCGACTATAGAACACATTTACCCTTAGCTGCCAATTGGGGAAAGGGAGGGATGCAGAAGCTGTATGAAAACCTTTCTGAGTCTTCGAAATCCACTTCTGCTGTTAAACTAGAATAAGTTGATAGTGACTCTGATTCCGAACAAACAAGGGAAACGAGGAACTACTCAATTGAAGCTTTGATAAAGGCGAGAGATGATATTATGCAGAAAACTGCGTGGAACTCTCCTGTCCATCAATTCTCGATATATTCGCATATTGCGAATGTTGAAGAGAAAAGAAAGAGGGATGATGAGCAAGATATAAATGATTCAGGTAGACGAATGACTAGAAGTAAGATGAGAGATGAGCCGAAGCCTAAGAAAGTTCAGTTTGAACAAGGCGAAAGTTCTAAAACAAATGAGGAGCGAAGAAAAGAAATTAGGGAGGGTAAAAAACCTGTGTTTAGTGAGCCAATTCAAACATCAGACAAAGTAGAGCAAATTCCTAGAACTGAAACAAAACCTGAAGAGAAACCAGAAAAGAAACCAAAACGAGTACCAAAAGCTATTCTTATTTCTGAACTTGAACAAAAAGTTGATTCGAAAGAAATATTGTATGACATCTTATTAAAAAGTGTAGTAACAATGACTTTAGAACAAATCTTCTCAATAGCAAAAATTGAATTTAAGAAAAATTTTATTAAACTAATTAAAAGGAAGAGATTCCCTCAGTCACAAGAGGTAGAGATGCAAGATGTTGCCGAAGTAACTCACTTGATTCATGAATCTCTTTCTTTAGACTCAGAAGATGAAGAAGATAATACCTGTAATGTGAACAAAAATTTCTTAGGGCCGATTGTACCAGATGACAAAACAAAAAACTCAGAGAGTGATTTTAGAAAAAGTTTTTGGGCGAGAGGCACACCGGAGATTAAAGTTAACTTAGGAGATCAGAAGAGATCATATTCTGCTTTAGCCCTAATTGACTCTGGGTCTGAAATCAATGTGATTTCGAAAGGATTATATGATAAGTTTAAATGGCCTATTGATAAAAATCACGGCTGGATAATGCGAACCGCGGACAATGGTTGTGGATCACTCCTAGGAGCATATGCCAACATACCTCTAATGATAGGTGGAATCTCTGAGACATTCCACTTTTTCATTCAGGACAACTGCTCTTATGAAATTATCTTTAGTCAGCCCAAACCATGTACAAAATAGGGAGCAAATTAGGAAGACGCCCATCCGTTCTCATGAAAAGATACGTGAAGATCATATGCCTCTTCGTGAGTTTGGAACTTATTATGATCAAAATTTTGCCTAGATGCCACTGTTGAGCGAGAAAACGGTGGTTCTTGGTTTGATGTCTCGCACCCATCTGTAGATACTTTAGATAGTTTTTCTTTATATTTCCCTTCATCATATTTGCAATTCAGTCATTATAAACAAATTCCTAAAAAAGTTATAAAACATTATGAAAAATTTTATAAAGAGAAAGGATTCATTTCATCTGATGAACACATTGAAACCGTAATTGAAACTTTATCTTCAAACTCATTGATTGAAGAACTTCAAAATATTTTGCATGAAAAAGAAAATTTTAGATTTGTACTTTTAAATTCTATTGAAGAATATGATTTGATTATTAAATTTGTCATGAGTAATGAAAAGGAAGCAAAAGTAAATACAAAATACAAAACCGTTGATAAAAAAATTAAACCAATTGCCCAATCATTACCACGAGAGAGTGAAGAGAAGTTTAGGAAAGTTACCAATGATCCTTATTTAAGAGAGCGCACAAATATAGGTCATACCTTCAGAGAAGAAACTTTAAAGCTAATCAAGATAGGAAATGATGAAAATTTTTTGTTACCCGACGAACGTGAACTATTTCAAAGAGTGATTAGAAAGCATGGAAAGGCATTTTCTTTATATTCCCATGAGATAGGTTGTGCAGACCCACAAATTGTACCACCAATGATCATCTTTACAGTGCCTCACATTCCATGGAATCTTCGACCCATACCTGTTCCGAAAGCCCATTTACCAGAGTTAATGCGGCTTCTTAAGGAAAATTCACATGCGAATTTTAGAGCCATCGTCTGCACCCTACTCAAATAGGTGGTTTACTGTTCCAAAGAAAAATGGCAAGTTACGGTTCATTCAAGATTTACAACCTGTTAACAAGGTTACTATTAGGAATATAGGTACTGGGCCCATTGTAGGAGAATTCGCTGAAGCCTTCGCTGGTCATGCCATTTACTCAATGGGAGACTTGTATTCTGGCTACGATCAATTTCAGCTTGCTATTGAAAGTAGAGACATTACGACCATGAAAACTCCTTTAGGCTTAGTTCGCATGTGCACTTTGCCGCAAGGAGCTACTAATTCAGTAGCGCATATGATGAATGCCATGAATTTAGTATTACATGACTTCATTCCTAATATAGCCATGCCATTTATTGATGACATTCCTATTAAAGGATGTATTGAGAATGCGAAAGATGAAACTTTAGATTCCTGTGGCTGCAGGAAGTTTGTAGTAGATCATATCTCTGACTGTGAAAGGATTTTCTAGAGATTTGAACAGGTTGGTCTCACATTCTCCATTGAGAAATCTGTTTTTGGTGTCAATGAGGTACTTATAGTTGGGCATTTATGTGGACATTACGCTCGGAGGCCATATCCACCTAAAGTCGACGCTATAAACAAGATTTCTGAAACCTGTAGTAATATTAGTGAGGTAAGACGATTCCTTGGTGCTTGTGTGTTTTATGCCATCTGGATCCCACACTATGCACATGTTGCAAACTGTCTTTATGCTTTACTAAGGAAGAATCGAAAGTTTCTTTGGATTGAAGAACACTCAAAAGCTATGAAAAAGTTAAAGAAATTACTTCTTGAAGCTCCTATTTTAAAGCGAGTAGATTATACTGATCAAAAGCCTATCATTTTAACTGTTGATACGAGCCCTATAGGAATAGGATGGGTTATTGGTCAGGACGATGAAGAGGGCAATAGGTATGCTGTGAGATTTGGAGCAAAGATTTTACACGATACGCAAAGAAATTATCCGCAAATTAAACGAGAACTATGGGGTTTAGTCATGGCATTAAAATCCGATAAAGAATATTTTATAGGTGCAAATGTAATAGTTGAGACAGATTGTTTACCTCTGATTGGAATGATTACAAACTGTTCATCACCCGACATTGCCATGCTTAGATGGATTTCATACATCAAGTTTATAAATCCTGTTTTGATACATATTGCAGGTAAATCTAATCCTGTGGCTGATATGCTTTCTCGAGCTACATTTGATAATGAGGAAGAAACAGAATTAGAAATAAATGCAATTAATTATGATTCTAAAGCATATGCATATGAACAGTTTAATATTGAAGAATACGAAGGAGAGTGGCAGGATATTGGAAAGTATTTAAGTACTTTGGTTAGGGCACCTTCATGGTCTTCAAATAGATTTCGAAATATTAGGAAAAGAGCTTACAACTTTTTTCTGAAAGAAGGTTTAATTTGGAGACATGCTAGGGGAAAAATTAGATTGCCACAATGAATACTAGGTACTAAGGATCTTCAGTTACAAGTCATGAAGAGTATGCATGATACTTTATGGGCAGGACATAAAGGTTTTGTAGCTACGTATGAAAAAATTAGAGAAGGATACTGGTGGCCAGGGATTTATGTTACTGTTAAAAATTATGTTACTTCATGTGACGTATGTCAGATTCATTCCTCAGTCAAACATAGGGATCCGTTGCATCCTACCTATCCACCATGCATCCATTATAAATGGGTTGTAGACTTAGTTACCATGCCCAAAGGTATCAATAAGATGAGATATATAGTCTTGGCACGTGAAGATCTTACGAATCATGTAGAAGGCCGAGCTTTAAGATCTAAGACAACCTTGAATGTATGCAAATTTCTTCTTGAGGATGTCATTTCACGATTTGGTTATGTAGAAAAGGTAGTGGCTGATAGGGGAGAGTTAGATGCGCAGGAGGCTAGAGAATTCTTTGCTAGGCATGGAATTCGCTTAGCCCTTACTACTGCTTACAACCCTGAAGCTAATGGGAAGATTGAGCGAGGGCATTCTCCTATTATTAAAGCAATTTCCAAAGCTTGTAATGGAGAAATTAAGAATTGGCCAACTTATCTGCCATTTGCGTTGTGGGCTGATAGAATGACCTGCACTAGAACAACGGGATATATGCCGACAGAGTTGATGTATTGCCAGAAACCAATATTCCCTGTGCATACACAAATAGTTACTTGGACTACTTTATCATGGCAAGATAATCTGTCGACAGAAGATTTATTAGCTCTGCGAATCCAGCAGTTAGAGCAAGGGAATGAACGTTTAGAAGAGGCTATAGTTAAACTAAAAGATTCTCGACTAAAAAATAAGAAGTATTTTGATAAATCACATAGGTTAAGGCCAAAGCCGGTTCAAGTTAATGATTGGGTTTTACTGTATGATAGTACGTTTGATTCTCAGTATGATGCCCGTAGGAAACTTAAAAGACGTTGGTTTGGACCTTATGTGGTAGTCAAAACCTATGATAATGGAACGTATGCCTTACGCTAATTAGATGGCACGCCTCTTAAAAACTTAATTGCTGGCAAAAGAATTAAATTATTTAAACAAAGAGATGATGAAATGTATGAAGTAATGTTTGATGATGAGCATGATTAATTATGTATGAATGAATTTCTTTAGTGTGGGTTTCTTTTGCAGGAAAACCAAGAGAAGATTTGAATATGAAATTTAATAATTTTGTGTGTCTAGCTGTTGCTGGTTGAGTTCTAACAGGTCTTTGAAGAACAAATTAAGATGCATAAAGATGAGCAGATTGAAGATGAAGCAGATTGAAGATAAAATTAATTTTAGGTCGTATTTTTCTTTGTCTTAAAATTTTGTTTTACGTATTTTATTTGCATTCATATAAAACTAATTGATAAAATCTGGAATGAAGAATATTAATTTATAAAGGACTCTATTTAACCATATTAGGAAAATAGACATAATTTATATTTCTACATTTATAGATTAAGTGAGATTTGTTAAAAATAGAAGGATTTGTAGTTCATTTAGATAACGAAAGTAGTTGTATATATGTAGGAGCATATTGTTGCATGATACATGTCTGTGAAAACCTAGATCTTTCTTGTCCATGCAGCTAGATCCTTAGCTCGGATTAAGGGGTTAAGCCTTTTCCCTTTAAAACAAAAAAGTAGCAAAAAAAAAAAAAAGAATATTGACATGGAAGTTATACCTTCTTCCACCCCAAAAAGGTATTTACATTTATTATCGATATGAAGTTTACATCATATTTATATGAAGAGAACTAGTTGTGAAAAAACACATCTAGCGATTAAAATTGGGCATACAAGGCGGTTGTCTGTCCAAGTAGATTTAGTAGATTTCTTTGGCATGCTTGATTGCTCATATGTGAATGCATATATATGACAAAACCTGCATTTGAATGAATGAAAATGAATTCTGTTTTATACTAATCTTTACATAGTTTATAAATGGAAAAAAAATGTAAACTAATGTTTGTTGACTGAAAAGGTTAATAGTTTACCTTTATACTTTAATATGTTTTCATTGCCAGATGTAATTGAAATAAACTTCATGTGCATGTTGAAAAGATTTAAAATTTGATAAGATTAAATATATTTAAAAAAAGAATTGATGCTGTTCTATGATTTAATTTCAGGATAATTATTGAGAATGCTGCTTCCCTAAATCTGCAAGTTGGCCCATCGGGACGATGTGCAGGTTTGGTGGCGGTGGATGTCGGGAAGATTTACATCTTCTAGTTGATGACGAGAGAAAATGAAAACAACTTAATTGGTGAATTCTAAACCTCTTTTTCACTGTTGAACAATTGTTCTGGATTGAATTAACTACTTTTGAAGTGTTTGCAGGTACAAGAAATGATGAAGAAAATATGTTCAAATTAGGGTTTATCCTAAATTAATGAGTATTTCATATTTATACATGCTTGATTCATGGGTATTTAACCCTAGGGTTTTCTAAGTTCATATGATTTCATGTCAATTAGGTTCATCTGAAGGGTCTCAAAAGATTCTAATGGGTTCATGTTAGGGTTTACAAGGGATCAGAAAGATTTTAATGGGTTAACAATGATTTCCAAAGGGTTTAATAGGGTTTTGATGGGTTTTAAGTAGGTTTTCTAGGGTTTTAGAATGTTTTAAGGGTTAAAATAATTAATATTTAAGGAAATTAATCTATAACTAAACATTGGTTCAATAACAAAAATTAAAATATGGTTTAATTAATTATTTAATCATGTATGTGCATTTAATACTAAGGTTCTAATTAATTAAAATCTTAACCTAAGCTTAAATTAATTGATTTATTTAAATAAGAAATGTAGGTTAATTAGATTAAAATGATTAATTAAATGGATAAATAAATAGTGGTCTATATGAGTACTAGGAAAAAGAATGGTTTATAGAAGATGTGTAACTAAAGTGATTGAAAGACTGGTTGGAATAAATGATGCAATTAAAGGAAGCTAAAGAGAAACTTTAAATGAATGGTGTATATAAAAATGGTTAAAAGAATGGAGTAAGTGAGTTGTGTAAATAAAGTCAATTTAAAGTGTGGTGAAAGTAAGGAGATTAAAGTGTGGTTGTAGATTAAAAGTTAAAACCAAAAGAGTGGATTAGGAAGGACTTGTGTATGTATTTAAATGTGTGTTGAGCTCAAGTTTCTCCTGTTTTTTTTCAGGTACTGTCTCCTGCTCTTTACTTTCTTCTATTTTTCCTTCTTTCTCATTAGACCCTCCTCGTGCTCGG
>CM035436.1:116955177-117235177 GCA_020310875.1 Ceratopteris richardii
GTACATTAGTATGCATGAGGAATGTATGCATTAGAGTGTATGTGAATACTTTAATGTATGCATGAACATATGCATGTGTATGAAAAATGTATGAGAAGAATGTCTTTTATGTTTCTCATTAATTTCTTGTTAGATTACTAATATTCCTCATGTTTTTTTGCAGAAACATTGAAGATTACAATTAATTGAAGTGAAGACAATTGAAGTGAAGCGGCAGCTTAAAGATCCATTTAAATCTTATTTCCCATTTAGTCAACTATCCAATTGACTAGACATTTATCCAATTGTTTAGGCCTTCCAGTTGTATTAGATTTATTGATTAGAACCATTAGCATATCAATTAATTCATTCAAACAGTTTAGCATCATATTGTTTCATTAGTTTTTCCATTACTTTCCTTGATGTCTTCTAAGTTAGTTCATGAGTCTGAGCACAGTACTATTGAAAATATTTAAAATATTGAAAATGTTCCGCCAACTCTAGACAGACGAGAACCCTCTAGCTTACCTGAAAGTTTAGTAGAAGAACCCATTATGGAAGTTTCAATCTCATATCAGGAAGCTGTTGCTATGTATGAGGCTGCCCGTCCTTACGGTCCATAGCTAGTTAAAACTATTTACTTTTGGTAAGAAAACTTTAGTTTCAGTCATAGAATTAGGTAGTTTATATTGTTTTGTCATTAGAACCCTTATTTCCTTAAGCTTGAGTCCGCTACAGACACCCTGCGTGTGCCGAACGATTTAGGCGGATGACTTGATCCACCATCCGAGCATCTCTCACGACTCGACAACGTCTTGGCAATAGAGGTAATCTATGCACACAATGGCATCTTCTTGAATCAAAGAAAATCCTTGTTGGACATGCTATAGAGGTTTTGTATGAGTGGTTGTTCGTCACGTTTTGAGCCCATAGAGCCCAATAAAAAGTTTATTGTAGATCAACGAGACGCTATACAAGATATTACACTATATATTACAAAGAAAATCCTTGTTGGACGTGCTATAGAGGTTTTGTATGAGTGGTTTCTAGCCACGTTTTCAGCCCATAGAGCCCAATAAAAAGTTTGTTGTAGGTCAAGGAGAGGCTATTACACTATATTCATTAATTTATGCTACATTCACTAGACCTGATCTTGCATATATAGTAGGTGTTCTCTCTCAATTTTTGCATGCACCCACTCATGGTCATCGTATGGTAGCAAGAGAGGTGCTTAGATACATCAAGCACACCATCCACCAAGGTCTATTGTAATAATATGATGCTAATCTAAGTATCAAAGGATATAGTGATGCTGATTGCATAGGTAGCAAGGATGATCGAAGGAGTACATTGGGTTATGTTTTCATGATAGGTACAAAAGTGATGCCTTGGAGCTCTAAGAAGCAACCCACTGTTGCTGTTTCATCCAGAGAGGCTGAGTACAGAGGTTTAGCATTGGCTACATGTGAGCTATTATGGCTTAAGAAGCTACTTAAAGACTTGTAAGGGGAAGTGAAGGAGTTTCATCTTTATGGTGACAACATTTCAAGCATTCACCTAACTAACAATCCCATGTTTCATGCAAGGAGCAAGCACATAGAGGTTCATTACGACTTCATTAGAGAAAAGGTGATGGCAAAGAGCAAGATTTAAGGTATGTTAACACTAAAATGCAGGTTGGAGACATGATGAAAAAGTTTCATTAAGCTAAAAAGCTTGCAGGATTCAAGGAAGCAAACAACATAAGAGACATAGGTTGAAGCAATGAAAGAAAATGACTTGATCTTGAGGGGGAGTGTTGAAAGTTGTTCAAGCTCAAGAGTGTGGGTAGATGGCCCAAATTGAACCTTCCACATCATCCTCAATCAAAGGAGGCTGATTTCCACGACTTTGAGGCATCAAATCATGCCCATAATGGAAAGAAGCTGATTAAAGAAGATTTACCTCACCTCTTGATATGATTGGACCTCACTTTTGACATGTATATGCTTTTGATTGGTTAAAGAGGTTAGCATGTGGTCTTTAAAACCTCTAATGAGTTGTATCATGACTTAGAGTCGTGGAAATATGTGTCCAAACCGCCCCCTTGCTTAGGCACACCCCCAACTAGCTATTCACTACATATTTTGTTGAGATTTCACTTTTTCATACTCTTTCTCTCTAGAGGATCTTGGTGTTGGTGCAAATCACAAGCCTACAAATTTGGCTTGAGGTTCATAAGATATGAAGCTCCATGAAAACCATTGCTAAGAGAACTTTATCTTTTTACATTTGTAAAAGTCATTCATTTGACTTGAGAGAATCTTCGTAATGACCTACCATAAACCCAAAACAACTCGTGGACTTGTTAGTTAGAAGAGCATCTACTTCATTGATGGAATATTTCTTAGATTGAAAGGTTACTTTTAGAGAGAGCCAAAATTTGAATTCAAATTCAAATTTGAATGCAAGTCTTATAAAAGGTGGCTTGAAAAAGTCACAGAAAAGAAGTCACTTATCCGGAGCTATTCATTGCCATTTTGTATGTGTGCATGGCCTACATTGTAGCCTATACTACACTCCATCATAAGGCTATGAGTATCAAGCCTATGATCATGTATAACATTGTTCATTAAGACTATACATCTACATTGTTCATCTATGATCTCTCTGTTATAGTCATTCATAATTGTCAACTTGTGCTGCTCATATCTCAGTCACTTCTCAACTAAATTCAATGCTCTATATCTTGTTGGTGTCATCTCAAAGTTATCTACATGCTGAAAAATTTTGAAGCAAATCCATTAAGCCAATTTGGAGAAAAGCGCGTCGAAGCACTCACTAGTCAAACTCTGCAAAGGTCCTAAAAAATTGGGGGTAATGATTAAATTGCTAAGTTGATTGCTCTGTGTATAGTGCATCATTTCAAGTGATTTCACTTGGAATCATTATCTTACTAAGCTAATTAAATATGTCCAAAAGGAATTTTTCCAATTCCTACTGTACTCATAGCACTGAGCATTACAAGCACCAAGTGTATGATAAAAAATAGAAAGTCTTCTATTTGGAAGTAGTCTATTTTGATTCAGTCTTTTCATGCATCATTTCCAAAGTACATAGGCACATTTATGGTGTCATTGGCAAGCTAAGAGGGCCCACATATGAACTCTGAGGCTACAAGGGGCTTGTACTAAGCAAGATTTGGTTGTACCTACTCATCACTTGAAGTGTCCATCCATCTATCCCAACAGTGATATCAAAGCAAAGCAAAGGTAAAATGGGAGATGGTTTTCCTTCTTTCATTGATACATTAGATACGAACAACTATTAAGCATGGTCCTTGAGGATGAAGACATACTCGCAAGGAAGGAGCCTCTATAGATACATCTCAGGAGATGAGGAGATGCCCATATTCAGAAGCAAAGGACAACTTACAAGAGAGGAGCATGAAAGGCTCAACACATGGTAAGGCAAGGATGCGTTAGCAAGGTCTTACTTACTTAACTCAATCTCTCATTTTCGTCTTCCACATATTAGGAACTATAAGACATCCCAAGAGACTTGGGAAACATTGTCTTCTTATTTCTCTTCCAACACAAGGGCCAGGAAGAATCAATTGTGGATTGAATTCACAACTCAAAGAAAGCAACCTAACCAAGCTATCTCAGAGTATGTGAACAAAGTTAAAGATGTAGCATATCATTTGGCAAGCATAGGAGAAGAAATTGAAGAAGAGTAGATTGTAAGGCAAGGTTGATGAGTGTTGGATAGATTATGGAAAAAGGTTTGCAGCTTAGATTCAACCAATATGGAGCATTTGTGGAGGATCCAAAGCATGGGTTCAAGAGAATCGCCAAAGGAGAAAAAACAGGTAGACTATTCACTTTTGAACTTGAGGATACAAGGAACATTGCACTTTATCATTATAGAGATCAAACATTATCAAAACTTGAAATTTGGCATAAAAGACCAGGGCATGTTGGTGAAAGAAATTTGAAACAAATATGCAGAGATCAATGTGTGCTTGGGATACCTAATGTATCCAAGCAACACATGATTTATAAAGGTGGTGCTTGTCAGTTTGGAAAGTCTCATAGGTTACCCTTCTCAAGGAAAGGCTACATGCATGAGGACTACCTAGAACTTGTTCATACAGGTGTATGGAAACCAAGAAAGGATCTCTCAATCTCTAGATCCAGGTATTATGTATCTTTCATTGATGATTACAGTAGGTGGACTGTACTGTACTTTATGAAGCACAAGGATGATGTATTCAGTTGTTTTAAAAAATATATTGCACTTGTTGAGAATCAAAGAGTGAGAAATCTCAAAAGGCTAGGGTGAGATGGAGGAGCTGAGTACTTCTCAAATGATTTTGATGCATTCTTGCAGGATAGAGGAATCAACAGAGAAATTACCACAAGGTATACTCCTGAGAAAAATGGGGTAGCAGAAAGAAGAAATAGATTGATTGTTGAAATAGCTAGGTCAATGTTAAATGAGAAAAAATTACCTAACTACTTATGGGCAGAGAGTGTATCTACTGCCACTTATCTTGTAAACAGGTTTCCATCCAAATCTCTTGATGGAATGACCCCATATGGAGCATGGCATGGTAGAAGACCTTCACTTGATCATTGCAGGATATTTGGATGTGTACCATATGTGCATATCCCTTCTCACATAAGAGGTAAGCTAGATCGTAAGGCAGGGAAGTGTATCTTCATAGGGTATGATCTAAACCAGAAAGGATACAAGTTCTAAAATCCATCAAACAAGGGATTCATGGTCAGTAGAGATGTTGTCTTTGATGAAAATGACTCTTGGTTTGATAGTGAATGCAAGAAAGTAAAACTACCTTATGACTTGGAAGAGGAGTTTCCAAGCCTTACTAAGGAGGAGTCTACTCAGAATGGAGACACAAATTCAGATGATGAGGACATCATCAACCTTGAAGAGTTCAAGACATGGAAGTGCAAAGGCAAAGTCAAAATGACGAAATTGGAGGATATAAATGAATCACCCAACCAAGCAATCAGAAGATCACAAAGGGAAAGCAAGAAGCCAATCAAATATGGGTATGACACTTCCCTAGTTACTAAGCACTTTGTTTATCTTGCAAAAGATTTTTCAATTGAAGAACTAGCATCATATGAAGAGGCAAAGACCAAGGCAGAATGGAAGGAAGATATGGATGAGGAAATGGAAGCACTCAAAGAAATTGATACTTGGAAACTAGTACCAAAGAAGGAGTCTATGAAGGTAATTGGTTCTAGATGGATCTATAAGATCAAAAGGAATTCTGATGGGTCAATAAGCAAGTACAAAGCTAGACTTGTGGCTAAGGGTTTTGCACAAACCCAAGGCTTTGATTATGAAGAAACCTTCTCACCTATGGCCAAAATGCGAACCATCACGGTATTGGTAAGTGTGGTTGCATCAAAAAATTGGAACATGTATCAGTTGGATGTAAAAAATGCATTTCTAAATGGCTGGATTTCAAAGGAGTTGTACATGTCTCAACCTCCTGGATATGAGGACCCAAACAAGGTAACATATGTATGTAAATTGAACAAAGCTCTTTATGGATTGAAGCAGGCACCTAGGGCATGGAACCATAGGTTGACCTCATACCTTCAAGATCAAGGTTTTGTCATGAGTAAAGCAGATACTTCCTTGTTCATGAAGAGAAGTAATTTAGAGGTAATATACCTATGTGTATATGTTGATGATATCATACTTACAGGTAATGATGTTAATGGCATCAAACAAATCAAGAATCAGATGATGAGGGAGTTCAAAATTAGTGACCTTGGATCACTAAAATATTTTCCTGGACTTGAGTTAGTCTATACTAACTCTAGAATTTACATTACTTAGAGAAAGTATATACATGATATGTTGAAGAAGTTTCATTTGCAGGATGCCAAAGTTGCAAGTACTCCAATGGAGGTAAACCTAAAGTTAAGTTCTCATGAAGGTGAAAACATACACACTCACCTACATATTACATACACACATGCATATACATACACACTCAAATATGCATACACACTCACATATATATTGCATACACAGAGAGTTTTAAAATTAATAATAATTTATATAATCATATATATCTAGAAATAGGGAAAGAATTATAATGTGTAAATATTTTATTTCATTGTATATAAAAATTGGCAAAAATATTAAAATCTGTAGAATATAAATACTTAAATATCTAAAAAATAGATCTTTAAATTTTTTTAGGGTTTGTAGGAGAAAACGGAAGAGACAAGAAGAGAAAATACACCTTGGAAGCCTCTGCCAATTGATTACAGTAAGACAATTACAATGTTTGAAGCACAATACAAGCCAATACCTCTGTGCACAATCCCACTGAGTGCTCAATTACAAAATACCAAATGTCCCAAAGTCTTCTTGCCACCGGCCTCCTCTGCACCAGACCTCCACCTGCTTCAAGCTTATCCTTGTGCACACCTTGCACCAAGCTTCCACTAAGGGGGATGAATGAATACCTTCTGTCGACACGCGCACACTGCAAAAAGACCTTGAGATCCTTGGGGGACTAGCTTAGCACTCTCTGCACAATCCCTCAGTCACTCTCCATGCACTCCTTCACTTCCACTTCTCTGTGTCGCACACTGGTGACTCTTGCACTTCTCTTTCTTGCTTCACTTAGACTATGCTTCTCTTGCTTACTCTAAGATTGGTTCATGAATAGTCCTTGCCTTGATTTTAGTGTGTCGATCACATACGCTCCTAACTACAAGAGAGTCTTGGTGCTCACTTTGATGTCCCAAGATTGTCTTCACAAGTGGCAGCCAACGACTCACTGTTTTGTCCTGTAGTGACTTCAGACTAAAACCAAAATTTTTAATGGGGGGCCATACTTTCACCTGTGCCTACGTTGCCGCTTCACATACCTTCACATTTTCTTTTAAGTCTTCACTTTTGCACATAAGAGGGGGTTCACCTCAACCTTTCAAAACACTTAAAACACACTTTGAACCTTAGGGAAATTAGAGAAAATACCTCTGCAACCTGCAACCCACTTTCTCCAATTTACCCTTTGTGGACCATTAACTGTGCACTACCTGTCCACTTTGACACCTGCACTTTAGCACTTTGACTTTGCACCTGTTGACTTTGACCTTGAGCTTGTTGACTTTGACTAGTTGACTTTGACTAACATGACTTTTATGGGCTCAACAATATATATATATATATATATATATATATATATATATATATATATATATATATATATATATATATATATATATATATATATATATATATATATATATATATATATATATATATATATATATATATATATATATATATATATATATATATATATGATTTTTGAGCTTTTACACGCAAACACATCCTACGTAAAGTTTTAGGATTAATATTAATTTATATAATCATATATATGTAAAAACAGGGAAAATTATAATGTGTAAATATTCTATTTAAATGTATGTAAACATTAGGGAAAAAATCAAAATATCTAAAATATAATTAATTAAATATCTAGAAATTAGATCTTTAATTCTTTAGGGTATATATATATATATATATATATATATATATATATATATATATATATATATATATATATATATATATATATATATATATATATATATATATAATGAAATATATGTAAAAATATCTAAAAAATAGATCTTTAGATTTCTTAGGGTTTATATATATATATATATATATATATATATATATATATATATATATATATATATATATATATATATATATATATATATATATATATATATATATATATATATATATATATATATATCCTAAGATCTCCACATGGGATTAGATGGCACCTCCATGTACACCTTGGGGAGCTCATGACCATGATGAATCCAACATGTATCGCATACAAGATGGAGCTCCGATGATGGATGCGAGCAGAAAGTCCATGCATCACCACATGCGATAGCTTTGCTCCATAAAGTTTTTACATTCTATCAGTTGAAATGGAGTGAGCAAGATAGAGATTTCAAAAATTATATCATAGTGTCGATATGTAGAGTATCGGCCAACACCTAGACATCCTATTGTGAGCTCAGAGTGGATTCAACACACGGCATGTGAGGTGATGCCCCATCGACGGTCCGAGGCTCGTGATGCTTTCAGAGCATGCTTATTGAAGCTTGTATGGTTAGAAGCTGAGGAGTGGGAATCGATTCACGATGAGCAACAACATATTCTTGGCTGATATCATGAATAGCGAGATGCGATGGCCACACATCTAGATACGGTTGGAACCTCTCACATTTGGGTAGCGGTAGATATGACACTATGTAGTACGAGTTTGTAGGTATCATTTTAATTATTGAGTTTTATTTGTGTTAAGCACGTATGTATGTTCATCTAAGTTTTTGCATATTTATTATAGAAGGCTATAGTCGATCATCCTCCAACATGAACCGAGGAGTCTTATGGATATTGTCATGGATTGGCTGCACTATTTGAGGACTTGGAGGGATGCGGTGCAATAATTTCATGGGAGCATCTACCATGAGGTGAGCTTATAGCTTGGTTGGGTATTTTTAGTTTTTTTTATAAATATCATATCAATTGTCTCATTTTACACATGCTTTTTTGTAGGACTATAGGTATAAAGTTTTTGATTCCTCTGAGCATATGTATTGTAGTGCTTGGCCGCCATTTTGTATTACACTCAATATGGCAATGGTGCACCATAATTTTGTATTTGATTCCTATATGGAAGTGCTTTTCCAAATTTCGTATTTGGCTCATATATGGTAGTGGTTTGCCACACTCTTTTACATTCTTCATTTATGGAATATATAACTTTTTTGTACAAGGTTCATGGTTCATTCTAGTCATCTCTTTTGTGTCCGACAGTATTTTGCTATATGAAATCATGTTTTGGTTTCCATTAGAGTAAACATCACATATACTTAGTTTTCTTTGGGTAGAGTGTATTTTCTTGTACACAAAATCATGGTAATGTTGCTACAACAAGAGACAACACACTCTACCCAAATTTAAATTTTGTAGATATAGTCATCGATATGCACATCAGTAGTCCCATCATGGTAGCTCATACGCATGGTGGAATGCCCAAGAGGTTGCCGGTATGAGCATTGGTATTACCGACAGTTATACCGATGCTCATACTGGCACCTATACCGACACCTATATCGATGATTTGTTACCCATGTGTATGCTGACCCTTGCAGTGATGTCGGGGCCAAATCATGCCCATGCACTTGCCTTGATAGAAGCCTCTATATACCCCTGATATGTTGTAGTGTTTGAATGCAAGGGGATATAATGGATGGGAGGAGAGTGTGGCACACACGTTAGTCATGAATCCTTGTTAAAACCTTCAAGAAAATTTTTTGATGAGTTTTGTACTAGTTATGTTTTTCTCCAATGTGTGAATTATAACTAACCTTACCGAGGTTAGAGATAAGATTAAGTTATTATCTTCTTTAGATTGGTAATTACATTTTGCTCTCGATTAAGTCCATTAGATTTTAAGGATGATGTCTTCACATCAATGCCCAAGTACATTATGGAGAGTGATTTGCCAATGATTCTCTAAGTCCTTCTAGAATCATCCAATCATTCTAGCTTGAGTTAAATCTATTACATGGAGTCTTAGGTCAAGTGGCTAGTACATCTAGCATCTATAGAACCCAATCAATGGAAACACTTGTCAAGGTGAGATCCACTTGTGGTTACACATGAAATGGTGATGATTGAGCATGAAATTATAATTAAAGATCATGCAATGCTGAAGTTTGAGCTCCAGCTAACTCTAATAATCATGCTAAGTTTCAAAATCTATATATCAATTGATTGGGTGGAGATTCACATGTCATTCCTTATGAGCATGTGGAGAGAGGTTCTAACTCGATTTTATCCTTAGTTCAAGAATCTTTATAATAGCTAGTGGGGTGGAGAGTCACAAATGGGTGGAGAGGCACAAATCATCTCTGAGGATGATGTGGAAATAGTTTTGAAAAGTGTCCTCCATGGTTTTGTAAGTGGATATGCGATAACCTTTCAGAAATTAAATGGATATGAGCTAATCTTGCAAGTTGATATGGGGTAATGGTTCCACTATTATGCTAATAAGGGTAGACTAGATACAAGATTGCTATTTAATGTGACTATTTGGTACCTGTGCAATGGAACATGGTAAAAGAATATCAAATCAACATACAAGGTCCAAAAACATATGACTAATGGCTATCAAATATAGATGTGGACAAGTTTTTGAGGATCCGACAAACGTGAACTTATAATATATAACCATAAAAGTTTCACTAGATCTCATATACCCTTGTTGTAGGTATGAAACATAATAACAAAATTACAAAATACTATAAAATATTATCAGTGGACTATAAGTATAGAAACTAGCGTAGAAAATATTTCAACTAGGAACTTAAAGAGAGCAAGGACTGGAGCTAGGGAGTTAATAATTAGAGATGATGACGCATTGACCTCCCAAGAGTCTCCTTGGATATATTGAGGATCTTTATGGTAATCCACTCCTTCTAAAGGTTTTAAATGGTTCTAAGGTTCTTTTAAATGTTACACGATGATATGAATGATGGTGTAGCATGTAACGTTAATTATAATTTAGATGCTTTCACAATGCCTTGGCTGATGGGTGGTTCATATTGGTATCCAAGGTTCTCTAAGAAAGGATTTTTTTACGTGCAAAAAAATACATGATACAAGGACAACTGCATGATCATCATACAAAATAGGATTTAGCATCGGCATGTGTTGAAGAATTGAGATGAGATTATTATACACACATAGACCTATACTTCCATTATAGATAGAATGTAAAAGTGGTTTAAATCTAGGAAAGCGATATACAGCAGGGTGGGAGTGCCGATTTTTCATGTGTTATGTAATCTCAAATAACGTCGATTGAAGTAGTAAACCTACTCAATATGAGTGTGAATCCTGAGCTCGCTTTTGTATGCATATTCAGTTGAATCGTAGAGCAATTTGTTGTGCAACATATCTTTGCATGACTTACAAGAGTCAAGAGCGTCTGAGCATTTCCATACTTGCACGAATGTATTTCTTAATCGTATCCCTCTCTCTCTCTCTCTCTCTCTCATGGTCCAAAAACATAGATCTTGGGACATGTGTGATGTAGACCTCCTTACAGGAACAAATATAACATCAGTGTCACATATGTGGAAGGTTGTTTCCAACTCATTTCTTTTTCCCAAAAAAGTAATTGATGCGAAAATATTCTCTACAGAAAATTTTCGTAGAGATAGTGAGAGGGAGAGAGATACAGAGTCAGAGAAGATGATGTGCATAGTCAACGAATTCTTGAATTACTCACAAAGTGCATTACATATATGGATATTCATGCAGCGCTTCATATAAAGCATAATTTTCGGGCATTACATATTTAGAGAACATTTCGGATTATTTGTTCCAACACTCCCTTGTAAGCTAAAATGTTTGCATATAGAGGATGTGAGATATATCTTATTCCATGGGACTAATCTATATGTGTAATGCAATACAAGCATGAAGTGCATCAATTAAACTAAGCTATGGAAACCTATGGTTAACAACTTAATATTCAAGCTTGAAGCAATGAATTCGAGCTTGGACTTGAATTCTAGTCTACTCTCCCTCAAGTATAAGATCAAACTTGTCTGCAAACAGATGTCGAAAGAGTGATGTTACTTTCAAAATACTTGAATCTTTAAGGACTTCATTTCATTGAGGCATATCTCAGCCAAGATTGCAATCGTGAGTTTTCAACTAAAATGGTGTGAGGTTTTGTAAAGTCTTGACTAGATCCTAGAACAATATGTGTGTGAATTGGTGTTCATAATGAGGGAGTTTTCCATCCTCAAGTGATATTCTCTACAAATGATCTCTTGAGGCACATGTGTGAAACAATTGACAATGTTAAGCAAAGATTGGATCTAGCAGAGAGTCATGAAACTTTTGGTTAGTGCAAAATATCCGGAAATTTCATTCAAGCCAAAGAAGATAGATGATTCTTGTTCTAATAAGATTCGATATGGTAGAAACGATGCCTATGAGGACATATTTTGAGAAAAACGTTAAAGGATGAAGCTATATCCATTGATCCTTTATCAAGATCTCATATGTTTTAGAATGTCTACACTTGAAAAAGAGTTGTGAAATTATATCTTGTTGCAAAAAGAAGAGGCATAAATTGTTCAACTCCTAATGCTTTTGTACCTAGACAAAATGGTCTTATTGAAGATGATCTAGAGAGTGATGCAATCATTAGTTGTATTTAAACTTCACCATAAATGATCAAACTTATATGACATTGATATTGTATTCTCTAGTTTATAGCCTGGGTATTGCTCACTTTATTAACTATTTTAAATTCATAGCAATTTGTAGTCTTTCCATTAGCTTTCTTCCAACAATCATGAATGTTATTAGCCAATTGAAATAAGAGTATTAGTAACTTTAATCAACACATTATAAACACTATTACTAATGCAAAATTTTTCTTTCATTTGTTCAATTTTATGAATTCTTTGTGCTTCTTTGTGACCATCTTGAAGATCCGTAAATTCTCAAGTACTTAGTTTCAATAATTAATGAATAATTTTAAAGTGAGGGAGAGGAAGAAAATGAAAGTAGGGCCCATTACTGCAAAGGAAAACTATTACTTGGTCATTCATGTTTCCACTTTAAACACTTGACTTTCACATTTCAGCAGGGCATGTCATCTTGAGGGCCCTTCGATTTCAAGAAAATAAGAAATTAAAGAAAAGGCTTGAGTGGGTAATACCATGGAATGTCTCTCTATTATGGTCTTTGAAGAATAAAGGACTTCTTTGATTGTATTCCCATGCATTAACAGTGACCGAAGAGAAAGCAATAGATTGTAATACCATGGATAGACTGAAGAGAAAGTTATACATTATAATTTGTTAAATGGTCCAAAACTATAGATCTTAGGACATGTCTGATGCTTGGGTGCTTACTAGAAGAATAAAGCATTAGTGTCACATATATGGAATGCTATCTATAACTAATGTTTTTCCCCAAAATTGTAGTGGATGCTGAAATATTGTCTGCAGAAAAGTTTCACAAAGATAGCAAGAGGGAGATAGATACAGAGTCAGAGAAGATGATGTGCATAGTCAAAAACTTCTTGAATTATTCATGGAGTGCATTACATATATCGATATTCATGTACCACTTGATATCATGTGTAATACTTTGGCATTACATATTTAGAGAACATTTCGCATTATTTGTTCCAACACTCCCCTGTAAGCTGAAATGGCTGCATATAGAGGATGTGAGATATGTCTTATTCCATGGGACTAATCTATATCCCTAATGCAATACAAGCATGAAGTGCATTAGTTAAACTAAGCTATGACAATAGATGGTTAACAGCTTAATATTCAAGCTTAAAGCAATAAAGTCGAATTTGGACTTGAATTCTAGTCTACTCTTCCTGAAATATAAGATCGAACTTGGATGCAAATAGATGTCAAAAGAGTGATGTTACTTTCAAAAAAACTTAAATATCTGAGGACTTGATTTCTACGTGGCATATATCATGTCAGCCAAGATCGCCAGTCAAGCACACTATGCAATCGTGAGTTTTCAACTAAAATGGTGTGAAGTTTTGTAAAATCTTGAGTAGATCCTGGAATGATATGTGTGTGAATTGGTGCTCATAGTGAGGGAATTTTCCATCCTCTAGTGATATTGTCTGCATTTGATCTCTTGAAGAACATGTGTGAAACAATGGACAAAGCTAAGCAAAGTATACCACAACTTCGTACAAAGATCAGTAAGATATCAGGAAGCTAAAAAAGCATCCAGAAACAAGAATTTATTGAAAATGCTAATATCAAAAAACCTTACCGAGTATGGAATGCACCACTCTATGGAGTGTTGCACTAGTTCGTTTAAAACACAATCTACACGAGAGAGAGAGAGATGGTTTAATAGCGGCGCATCATAAATTGCAGTGCACAAGCATACACACATCATAATGGAGAGAGATCTTATCATCAATGGGAAACGGCAGTCATATATCTCATCGTACACGGTAGATGGCAGTCGAGGAAACTAGAGAATGAAAATTACGGCTCTGGGTGAGCTGCTATTAGTCTTGTAAATGGAATTTCAAGGCTTGCAAGCCTCTTCGAGTGAGAAAGAAGGATACGTAAATTCGCCTTTGAGCATTGCACTGGCTATGTACTCTGCAAAGGACTCAGTTGGATGCAATCCATCCCAGCTTATGTATTGTGAGGGATCGCTGCACCTTCCCGCCGTCACGGTCGTGCCATTCACCGTACCCGACTTGCCGCAAGGAATAGCTAAATTGATGTTGTATTCGTTCGCTCCAGCTCCACAGCATGCAGCCAATGGTTTCGTTACAGCTGCAATTCAAAAAGTTGATAGTCTGTTTATTTGCATGATCAAACGATCATTGAATGACTAACAGATTACATACGTCTACGCTTTACACAATACTCATGAACTCCTGTTACGGTAAAATATTATGAAAAATATTATGTTTTCTGGTTAATTTATTATTTTTTAGTCAGAAATGAGGCGCAACTATCATTTTTCTTCTGTCGTAAGCTTGTTAACCATCAATGAACTCCGAAATCATGTCATTGTTAAGTACCATATTTTGAGGGATTACGGACGGCATCCAAGTAGATTGCGTTGAGATCGAACAGGACTAAACCAGTCCACGAAAGCTCCGTCCGCAATGATTCAACCATTTTCTTCAGCTCAGCATTGTGAAGATCCACGACAGCATTGTAAGAGGCGATGCAAGAGTCCTTATCTTTCTGCAGGCTCGGATTTGTAAGAGCAAATCCAAGGAAGGAAGGAGCACACCCTAAGGGGAGAACATTCATGAGTATCATGGTCCTCGCCCCTTCTCCGTGGATTCCCTACCAAAGCACAAGCTTATAAGTGAGTAATATATCGGAAATCTGTTTTCTCAATTTTCTTTCTATTAAAAAGATATAAAAGCATGTCTAAGACTTATCTCTAAAACCCATGTCGAAGATTGAATGCCTCATGATGAAAATGTGTGCGGAGTAGTATACAAAGCTGTGTATCACGTATGTCTGAGCAGACATGCTACACATATATGCATCGAAGGAGAATGTGATGTATGCGATTTAGAACTGTCGAAATTCGGAGTCACACACAGTCATGCTAACTAGTAGAGAGTCATGCTTAATAGAGAGGTAGCTATGGAGTATTCAGGGCCAAATTAAGCAATACCCGTAGAGCAAGTTCGATGGCAGATACAACCGCTGAAACAAGCGTTGGTGCATCAAGGTTTGCAGAACTAACAAGGACGTTGCTGTAGTCGTTGTGTGCCGGCATCATTACATGTATGCCGCGAGTGAGCTTCAGAATACTAGGAAGTCTCAAAAGTGTCAAATCTGCGATCCAAAGATAAGCATAAAAACAACCATTCTTGACACATTAACTTCTCAATATAGCAAACATAGGGAACGAAATTCTGGCGGAAAGATAATTGGAATGAAAATTTACTTCAAGCAAACAACACAATTTAGTTCAAGCAAGTACTTGAAAATAACCGCGAGTACGCACGTCTTAGATTTGTCATCTCACAAACAATAACATTATAACGATTTACATAGCTTAACTTAATGCTTCAACTCTCTCTCTCTCTCTCTCTCTCTCTCTCTCTCTCTCTCTCTCTCTCACACACACACACACACACACACAAAAGATAGTATCAACTCTAAGCTGGTATATTCAATTTTCGTTCCAACTTATGCGATATCTGACCATTGCAGCTGAAGACAGTAAAGTCACTGAAAGGCAAACAGAGCATCACCTTTGTTTTGCGCCTCCAAATCCATAATCTTGGATTTGAACAGTTTATACTGTTTCACTTGGGTATCCAGAGGGAACAGCCCGCTACCACGAGCAGCGGAGCCCGTTTGTGAGCCACTCACAGCTGTCGAGCCAGAAGATGCAAAGTCCACACCGTACGTGAAGCGTGGATTCACCGAGTTGAGGTAAGCGTCCAGCAATCCATATCCAAGTTTTTGAGCTGCGGCATGGGTATGGCACAACCACGAACTTGAGTTAGTGAGGATGCTTAATCTCAAGCTTCCCTCCAACTTAATGAAAAACATTCAGAGCATCGCTGTATGGCGGTGACATAAATTTTCCCAGTGCTTCCTCGAGAGCAAACTGTGGCAATGAGCGCGTATAAGCTTTAGAGCACCATGACTGGATGGAGAACCAAGCAGATTACTATATATCAGGTCGCAATTAGTAGTGCGCTGAATGAAGAACAATATAGCAACGAAGAAAGTGAAGATGAAATTGGAAGGACAAAACATGAATGGCTCAAAATCAGAAGGAGGTCACAGCGGAAACTTTACACAGGAAATCAGCGATGACACGGCCGTTGCTGAATCGGGCGACTGGTTTCCCGAAATAATCCACACCGTAAGGCACGAACTCGGACTGAACGGTCAGTGGCTGAGCATTGGCGTTCTCGCCAACGTCAATCATGGAGGCACCAAATATTACTAGCGGTGCTTCGCACTTGGACCCGTCCTCAAGAGCCTCCCGCTTCGCCAGCAGTGCACGCGCCTCCACTCCAGTGCTTGCCAGCAGCACCGTCACCATGAGAGCAACGGCACCCACGGCTTTCAGCAAAGAGCAGCAGCAATTTAGTGAATTCATCGCTACAGATCTTTGGTAAGGGCACGTCAAGCTGATGGTTTACGAACTATGTACAGCTCCTCCTTCTTATACAAGTCCAACGAAAAGCGATTATTAATCTGTCCGAACATTATCTCAATGTGTGGGGATCCGTTCGACATGGATTCCGCATCCCTATCTCGACACAAACAAACCACGCGCAACCCGTGTGCTGGTCGGGCCACATTCCCAAATGATTATATTCGATGGTAATGAATATATTCGATGATAATGGTCGTTTTTTTTTTGCAAGACTCTAGGAGATATCTTCCAATTATCATATTCTTTTTCTTTGTGATATCCTTATTGCATATTGGTCCTTTTTATTTCTAAATTTCCTTGGAGATTTGTTAGGAAGTGTGAAGCACTAAGACATTTCTTTGACATTCCTATGGTACTTGGAGAGGTAGGATTCATTCAATAATTTGACATATAGTTTTGTTTGTATAAAATGTATGTATGTACATTTAGTTATATATCTATATTTATGAGTCTCTCTATATGCATGTAATGTATGTATCTGTGTGTGTATATATGTGCATATGGATATGTTTTATGCATATACATGTGTGTATGCATATGCATATGTGTCTGTGAATGTGTATGTATGTATATGTGTATGTATAGGTGTAAGTGCATATGTGTGTGTGCATATGTATGTGTATGTGTGCATATATGTGTGTATGTGCATGTGTATGTGTATAAGTGTATCATGTATGTATGTGTGTGCATGTGTATGTGTAAGTGTATGTGTGTGTACGTGTAAGTGTATGTGCATATGTGTATGTATGTTCATGTATACAAGTGTGTATATGTATGTATTTGCATGTGTATGTGTAAGTGTATGTGCATATGTCTATGTATGTGCATGTGTATGTGTGTGTATATGTATGTATGTGCATATGTATGTGTAAGTGTATGTGCATATGTGTATGTATGTGCATGTATATGAGTGTGTATATGTATATATGTGCTTATGTATGTGGAAGTGTATGTGCATATGTGTATGTATGTGCATGTATATGAGTGTATATAAATATGTATGTGCATGTGTATGTGTAAGTGTGTGTATATGTATATATCTGCATGTGTATGTGTAAGTGTATGTGCGTATGTGTATGTATGTGCATGTTTATGAGTGTGTATAGGTTATGTGTATGTATGTGCATGTGTATATGTAAGTGTATGTGCATGTGCGTGTATGTGTATGTGTATGTGTGTGTGTATATGTATGTATGTGTATGTGCATATGTCTATGTATGTGCATATGTGTATGTATGTGCACGTATATGAGTGTTTATATGTATGGGTGTGCATGTCTGCATGTAAGTGTGTGTATATGTATCTACGTGCATGTGTAAGTGAAAGTGTATGTGCATATGTGTATGCATGTGCATGTGTGTATATGTATGGGTGTATCTCTCTATATCTATATCTATATCTATATCTTTCTCTCTCTCTCTCTCTCTCTCTCTCTCTCTCTCTCTCTATATATATATATATATATATATATATATATATATATCATGCATGTGTGTGCATGTCTATGTATATGCATGTGTATATGTATGAGCATGCATGTGCATGTGCATGCATCTCCATTTTCATCCATATGTATGTGCATGCATGTGAATGTGCACATGCATGTGTATACTTAGTATCTGTTAATGTACATATGTGTATATGCAATAACGAATGCATGTCCTTTCCTATGTTTGTAGATATGTTTGTGCATATGCATATGTGTATGGTTGTGTATGTGTATGTGTGTTTGTAAGTGTATGTGTGTGTATGTGTCCGTATGTGCATGAGCATGTGTATGTGTGTGTATGTGCAAATGTATGTGTGTGTAAAAGTGTGAGTGTGCATGGTCATGTGTATATGTATATGTGCATATGAATGAGTAAGTGTGAGTATGTTAATTAATCAAAATAAAATAATTTAAATGATATACAGATAATGAAAATTGTATGTAGAATAATAAGCCATATTTTATGCTTGGTGAACTTCTTAAATAACCTGCAATAAACAGAGTGAAAGAGAGAGAGAGAGAGAGAATATGAGAGAGAGATTAGAAAAGAAAGAGCATCAGGAAGAGATTGTTGGAGCTCATAAGCATAGTGCAAATCTAAAGATTGGGGAGCTCTTTGATCAGTTGCACGTAAAATTAAGATCGAAGAGTGATGCGATGTTTTTTTATCTACTTTTATCAAGCTTGACCATCACATAAGTGATGTACAAGTGCCGTGTATGCAATCATGCAATTGGTGGATAATGGACGCTCGACAACATGGCCTAAGTGATGCAAACGAGCATTGCATATGTGATCCTTCATTTTTAATCACATAAGTGATGCTAATCTTTGAAGAATGTCACTAGAAGCATCGGCAATGATGTCAGAACTATCATCGAGAATAGCATCATGTATACGACAGTGCATGCTCGAGACCCAATCCGATGAAATTCACAATCATTGAGAGATGAAAATGTGTCACGTTAACCGTTCCTATGTTGTCGTATTCCTTGAAGTGACATATACATATAGATACTTGCACATATACATACACACACATAGACACACACACACACACACATACACAGACATGCATACATACACACATATGCATCCACATGCATATGCATACATACATAGACACATGTATACACACACATAAGCATACACACACATGTACATACATACACACATGTGCATACATACACACATGTGCATACATACTTACAAGCACTTGTTCACACACATGCATATGTATACATACATACACACATGCATATGTATATACACATAAATTAAAGCACATACACACACATCTGCATATACACATACACATACAGGTACTGATACATACATACACACACATAGACACATATACACTCACATGCATACATATACTTACATGCATACATACATATACACACATACACATATACATATAGATACTTACACATACATACACACATAGACACACACATGCACATGCACATATAGATACTTACACATATATACACACACATAGACATGCATATATATATATACATGTACACATACATATACTTACACATGCGTACACACACATAGACACACACATATACACCCACATGCATACATACACAT
Organism: Ceratopteris richardii; assembly: GCA_020310875.1. Lineage (NCBI taxonomy): Eukaryota > Viridiplantae > Streptophyta > Polypodiopsida > Polypodiales > Pteridaceae > Ceratopteris > Ceratopteris richardii. The sequence continues at coordinate 116,975,057 of CM035436.1, forward strand.
ATATGCATACATACACACACATACACATGCATATACATACATACATGTGCATACACACACATGAACATACACATGGATATGCACATATCCACATACATATACTCACATGCATACATACATAGACATGCATACACACACATGCACATACATACATACATATGTACACACACATACATACATACACACATACATAAATGCACACATATGCACACACACACACACACACACTTTTTGTCGACTTCATAATCTATTGTTCTTCATCAGCATTGGGGTGAGTATCATCAGCATCCTCAAGTATCATCATCATCATCATAATCGTCATCAACCATCAACATCAATTATCAATCATTATCATTCATCATCATTAATCACCAATCATCAATCATTATCACTTCCATCATCAATCATTATCATTCATCATCATCAATCATCATAAACCATCAATCATCGTCATCTTCCTCCTATAACTCTTGATCATTCTCAGACATTTTCATTATGATTCTTCTTCAATCATCCTATAATATTTGCAAATATATCTTGAAAAGTTGAGTTTTTACTTCTCTTATTCATTTTCAAAGTTTTAGAAGGCTTTGCAATTGTCCTTACATTCCCCTCGATTTGCTTGATAATATCACCAAGAAACTCTTTCTCTTCTTCATTAACTCATTTTTCATGTTTTATATCTTCTTGAGTTTCTTCTTTACTCTTTTCTAGTTCAAACTGTTTATCAAAGTTTAATTGAGATTGTAATTTCGTAACTTTATCTTGATCAAATAGATCCTTACATTCCCCTCGATTTTCTTGATAATATCACCAAGAAACTCTTTCTCTTCTTCATTAACTCATTTTTCATGTTTTATATCTTCTTGATTTTCTTCTTTACTCTTTTCTAGTTCAAACTGTTTATCAAAGTTTAATTGAGATTGTAATTTCGTAACTTTATCTTGATCAAATAGATCCTTACATTCCCCTCGATTTGCTTGATAATATCACCAAGAAACTCTTTCTCTTCTTCATTAACTCATTTTTCATGTTTTATATCTTCTTGATTTTCTTCTTTACTCTTTTCTAGTTCAAACTGTTTATCAAAGTTTAATTGAGATTGTAATTTCGTAACTTTATCTTGATCAAATAGATCCTTACATTCCCCTTGATTTGCTTGATAATATCACCAAGAAACTCTTTCTCTTCTTCATTAACTCATTTTTCATGTTTTATATCTTCTTGATTTTCTTCTTTACTCTTTTCTAGTTCAAACTGTTTATCAAAGTTTAATTGAGATTGTAATTTCGTAACTTTATCTTGATCAAATAGATCCTTACATTCCCCTTGATTTGCTTGATAATATCACCAAGAAACTCTTTCTCTTCTTCATTAACTCATTTTTCATGTTTTATATCTTCTTGATTTTCTTCTTTACTCTTTTCTAGTTCAAACTGTTTATCAAAGTTTAATTGAGATTGTAATTTCGTAACTTTATCTTTTTTTTATTTCTCTCGAATATCTCTATTCGATTCTCTTTTATTGATTACCATTTGTTCTCTTAATATCTACCCAATATTTTATTTTTTAGCCTTTATCTGTCTACTTTTGGTTTCTTCAATAGGTTTCTCTTGACCCTCAATAGATAGCATACTCATTGTTCATGAGATCTATTATCCTCATGAGTTTTTGGTTTCCATATCTTTTGAAATGAATTTGATCTAGTTTTGGTCTCTTCAAAATATTCCTTCATCCCATCTTTTCCTACATTCAAATGCAAGGGTGATCTATCTTGGTATTTACAAATTTTATTTTCATGCTCACTTACTAGTCTATGACCGCATGCACTTTCATATGCTATGCAATCCCATAATATATGTCCATATTGATTGCACCAAAAACATTGTATAGGTCTCTTCTTAGCCTAGCTTCATTTCCTAGGTATCATTCTAGGCGTGGATATTCTAAGAACTAATCACTGTTTATGTGTAGATATGCTTTGAACTTTAACCTCATCTTCATTATCACATTTCAATACTTGTAGGTCCTTAACTTGTTTACTCAACAACTTAAATTTATGTTTCAATTTTGAAATCTAAGAATCTAGTTCCTTTCTTAAATCTTTAATACTTATGCCCATTAGCTGATAGTGTCAGATATTGCATTTATCATTTGCATTAAACTCATAACAATACCAAAATTTGATTTTAGATATTCATTCATGTTAATTTCCATTTCTTTAAATCGTTCTTCATATCTTCTAAATAGTTCTTCCATAATTTCCTTCATTTTAATTTTCCTCTCGTTATGATCTAAGCTATGAAAGAAGTGGATTCTCAATCTATGCACCAATAGAAAAGTTCACACCCATATGATCTAAGTTGATGCAAGAAGTGGATGATCAAAGTCAGGTAATCAAAAGCAACCTTTGTATTTAAAGTGTGTTGAACGATGAAAAAAATTCAAAGAACTTATAATGTGCTACCTGGACATTTCTCTCTGATGCCGAGGTTTTTGCTTATCATCTCAAGGAGTGGGTGACTTGTGGAGGATCACCGAGCAATCACCTCACTTCATGTTGGGTTCAGCTATCATGAGGGAGTTAAGGAGGGAGAGTGGCACGGTGTTGGATTAGGCCCTAGGGTGTGGGTCTTTCTCCCCGTTTGACGAACGACATCTACATGCTGGGCGCCTCGCCCTGGTAGGATGGTCGTAGCATACGGGCATGATGGAGCACTTTTGGCTTTCTCTTCTGAGGGTGCAAGCCTATGATGTATGATACGATCATCCTACTAGGGCGACACGCCCAACATGTAGATGCTGCTTGCTAAACGGGGAGAAGGACCCATACCCGAGGACTTGATCCAATCGTGTGCCACTCTCCCTCCTTACCTCCTTTCGGACACTTTAAATAGCAAGGAGGTCTAAGCAGGAGAAGAGTGATGCAAGGTTGGATGAGGCCTTTCTTGGTGTGAGTGCCTCTTCCCTCAGTGTGGCAAGCGATGTCTACATGCTAAGCACCTCACCCTAGTAGATCATCGTATCATAGGCTCGCACCTCGAAAAAGAAAGGAAAATGCACTCGATTGCATAACGTGGAACGAAGTCATAGGGCATATGTATCGTGGATGTGGAATGACAAATACAATGCTCTCTTAAAAATAAATTAGCAATACTCAATGTGCGAAACAAATGACCTCTGCACAATGATACAATGAATGAACAACTGATGTCGTCCAATAAATCTCAATAATACAAAGTATTCCACTACAGTGAAGATTGGCCAGATACAAGATAGACCTCCCATTATAGTTTGAGAAGACACCCTTTGACTTCTCTTTGCTCTTCTCTTTACTTTGGTCTTCTGTCTTCAGTTTACTTCAAGTCTTCACGACAAGGTCTTTGCTTCTCTTTACTTCCAATCACGCAATAACCTGGAGGGAAGATCCACAAAAAAGACCCAGAGGGGTATTGCTTCACTTCAGTCTTCAAAACTCTTAATATTTACTTCATATAATCCTCCAACATCAATACCTTGAGACAAGATCCACCGGGCGTACTGCTTTTCTTTGGTTTTTAGAAAATTCTCTTTACTTCATATAATAACTGGAAAAGATCAATGAGAGCCTAGGGGGAATCCATGGGGGGTAATCATTGACTTCGCGTCTTCAAAAACTCCAACTCTTTACTTCATATAATCTCTGAAAAAAAAAGATGGACCCATCGAACCAGGAGAGAATCCAGAGGGGGTAATGCTTCACTTTGGGTCTTCAAAGTACTACTCTTTACATCATATAATATGTGAAAGAGATCAATTGGAACCGGGATGATGCTTCTTTACTTCACGAATTCAAAACTTTCTCTTCACTTCATATAATATCTTGAATGGTACTTCAAATCATGAGAATCCTCGACCTAGAGAGAATCCATGGGGAGAGGTAGAAAAAAATAATTAGTACCTTTGATAAAGTAAAAGACACTCTCATGGAAAAACCATTAGCTTTGTGAATCTTGATGGAAAACGTATATTGAGCCCTTGACCTCCACTCTACGCACTATGTAGTGATAATATTGTGTATTTTATAGTGTATTGAAGAACAACAATTCCAAATCTTTAGTGTGTGTACCATGGCGTAAATGAATTCTTCTTGTTCGATGTTTCAAATAGGAATTTAGCAACAATCGCGAGTGACAGGTATGAACTCGATGCTTCTTGCTCAAAAGTTTTATTTTTCTTTTGATATAAAACCAATAGTTATTCTTTGTTCTTACCCTTTTAATCTAATTTATTCCTTTACTATAACTCGAAGCATGAAAATTTAACGACAAAAGCTTAATTACGAGAACATTGTAAATTGGAACATTTCAATCATTTCTTTGATTTCATATAAGTCTATTGTTCTATGATCGACTATTTTTCAAAAAAAAAAGGGATCGCTACAGTGCTAATAATCCATCTCGATCAGCCGTGCCTCTCTCTCTCTCTCTCGATCTTAAAACAAGCGACTCTTCTCTCTCTCTCTCTCTCTCTCTCTCTCTCTCTCTCTCTCTCTCTCTCTCTCTCTCGTTTTCTTGTGCCATCGTTGATTCTGCACACCGCCATGTGCCTCTCTCTCTGTCTCTCTCTCTCTCTCTCTCTCTCTCTCTCTCTACTAGATCTCTTCCACCGAAGTCGAGCTTCTTTTTTGCACGTAAGATCATCTGCCCCTATTTTCTCTCTCTCTCTCTCTCTCTCTCTCTCTCTCTCTCTCTCTCTCTCTCTCTACATGGATCATGATCGGCTGCCGTCCCCCATTTGTGCACCGACACATCTCCATCTCTCTCTCTCTCTCTCTTTCTCTCTCTCTCTCTCTCTCTCTCTCTCTCTCTCTCCCCTTGGCATGGTAGCCAGGGATGGTGACCTTGAAATAATGATCATAGAGAGGAATCTAGGTGTTCATAAAGCATGAACAAGAAATTGAAAAGCATGAAAAAAATGAATGGAAAAGAGTAGGCAAAGTAGCATACCTAGAGAGAATCTGCAAGCAAAACTTAATGAGCTTTGGGCATGTATTCATAGGTTTCCCCTTAGGACTTCTCTCTAGAATCTTCTAACCTCCCTATTGATTCTTTCTATTTCCAAATTATTCTTCCATCTTCTTTTGCTATTTTTGGAAAATCCCATTTTTTTATTTCTATTTTGATTTTCTCTTTTTATTTTTCTATTTTTTCTTTTTTCTATTTTTGTTTCCTTTTCTTTTTCTTCTTTTATTTTTCTTGGACTAAGCTTTTGGTTTCACACCTTATGTACAAATTAGATTAAATAAAGAATTTGAACTTTGGGTAAATGCCAAACTAAGGTTCCAACCTAGGGTTTCTAATCCAAGAAAGTTAGGATTTACCTATAAATAAGGTCATGCACATAATATAATGATTTATTTACATTTATTGGTTAAACGCCTAGGGTTTCTAAAGGTATAGGTTAGGTTTTCATGGGGCAAAATGTAGGTTTTCAAGGGGTTTCAAGGGTCAAACCTAGGGATTCTAGGGTTTAGAGTTAGGTTAATGAACTATGTACAAATATACAGGCCTAATGTAGATAAATGACAAGGTTCCTTATTCCACAGACAATCAAATCAACCATAACATGAGCATTTCAAGACTCTTATCGTCTTCTTACATTCAAAATAGTATCTCATGATGAGACAAAAAAATGAAATAGACTTTGAAAACAAATCTTGATGTACAATTCCCTGAGGGATTTCATCTTGATACCATGCAAACTTGAAAGTAGCAGAATTCAGTTCAAAACACGAGCAAATATCAATTTTTTGTTCTCGGGTCCGATAAAAACACACCAATAGTATCCACGCTCGTATAAGCATTGGTATGAGTGTTGATAATTTCTAGCAAATTATCGACACTTATACCGATGCTCATATTGATGCTAGGATTTTTGATGCGCATATCGACCACTAATTTTTAACAAATATACCGATGATTAAATGACCATCAATATTGCCTCCGTGGTTTTTCAAGCATTTTCAATAGTCATATCAACATCGAGGCATGACCGCCAGTATGGACAACATCCGTATGCTCCTCATATGTTGTAGTGAAAATAGCAATGCCATAGAATGATCTACTGCTGATATGTGGCAACCATGCAACACTCATCCCTATTACCATTGAACACCTTATGATATCCCCGATCTAGCTACCTTGTCTATGACTAGACCTTGTTCCACAAACACATCGAATGATCCTGTAGACCAATGTATAACACTCTTTACCCCTTCTAAAAAGTCTTGAGTGATGCGAGAGAGTAGTAGTGAAAAAGAGATTCGAATTCCAAACTAGAATCTATAAGCAATAATCCTTTCTAGGCTCCTAGGTACTCTTGGATGACAATTGTTTTCAACCACTTTTGCCTCTCATCAATCCTATCTAGATAATGATCTATGCTATCACTTTCCTATAACTAAACAGTACCCTCTATTAGATTATAATATCGAAAACTATGGATGTTGGTAACCCATGCAATTCAAAGACATGCTTGATAAATAGCTATGCTACTTGTGGAGCTTCTATCTTCTCCTACATGGGTATGAAATGAGCCATCTTACTCAATCTATATTCCACTACTACGATAGTAATATTCCATTTCCATTTCCCCACTATGAAGTCCATGGATACATTGTCCCATTTGTGCTCTCAAATCTATAAAGGATGTAAACAACCTCGTGTTTTAATCCTTTCTACTTAATTCTCATCACACATAAAGCATTGTTGAACATATGTGTGGATATATCAAGGTAATCTAGCCCACTAAAATGTTCTTTAACCAACTAAATGTCCGTATCAATATAAGGAAGTCCTAGACAAGCAATGTAATGGTTATCATGCATGATTTTTCTTCTCAAATCCTAGGAATCAATTATGCAAACCTTTTCTTTCCCTCTCACTATTCCATTCTCCATTGAGAAATTGGAATAGAGACTTGACTCGCCTGCTCTACTATGGGAAGAAACAACTAGAACTTGTTGATGCAAATAGCAAGCCTACACACTTCGCTAGATATGAAGACTTTATGTGCAAATGTCTGAAGATCCATGAGAACCACTCCTATGGATTATTTACCTTTTACTACTTGTAAAAGTCTATTTGACTAGAAGAATGTTTGTAGCTACCACTTAAATCGTGGAGGTTGTTAGATGGAAAAGCTACGACTTCATTTGGAGAGAATATCTCCTAGATTAGAGGATCACTTTTTTTAGAGATCCAATGATGAATTCAGATTCAAAATTCAAATGAATCATCTATATAATATGAATGTAAAACTCGCGGGATAGATCACTCCAATCCTGAGGCATTAGCTGATCATTTTGTAAGAGAGTGAGGCATACACCATAGCCTACACCTCTATCAATCATTAAGCATTGGTTATCATGCCAATGATCATGTACAACATTGTTTCATAATACAATAGATCATCCATTATATCTGCTGCTCTCTCTGTCATTATCACTTATAATAGTCATTTTGTATTGCTCATATCTCAATCATTTCTCCACCATTTTCAATGCTCTATAGCTTTCTGGAATCTGCTCTAAGTCCTTTAAGAGTTCCAAACTTGTGAAGACTTTCTATTTAGTGGATGCAAAGAAAAGAGCGTCGAGGTGATCAGTGGTCAAACTCTGCAGAGGCCTAAAAAATCGAGGGTAATGCTTTGTTTGCTAAATTGATTACTCTATATATAGTACATCATTTTAAGTGATTTCACTTGGAATCCTTATCTCATTAAGTTAATATATAAAATCCAAAAGGAATTTTTCTAATTTCTATTGTACTGGGAGCACTGAGCTTAACAAGCAGCATGTCTGTGAACAAAAATAGAAGGTTTTCATTGATTTTTGAATTTGGAAGTAGTCCATTTTGTATCAAACATTACTTGCATCATTTCCAAAGTACATAGGCACTTATTTAGTGCCATTGGAAAGCTAAGAGGACGTAGAAAAAAACTCTGAAGTAACAAGGGGCTGGTACAAAGTAGGGATTTGTAGTATCTACTCATTTTCTAGAGTGTCCATCTATCTTTCGCAACAATGGTATCAGAGCAAAGCTAAAGTAAAATGGGAGATGGTTTTCCTTCTTTCATTGATAAATTGGACAGGAATAACTATCAAGAATGGACCTTGAGGATGAATACATACTTTCAAGGAAGGAGTCTCTATGAATACATCTCACAAGATGAGGAGATGCCCATTTTTAGAAGCAAAGTACAAGCTACAAGAGAGAAGCATGAAATACTCAACTCATGGTGTGCCAAAGATGCATTAGCAAGGTCTTACTTACTTAACGCAATCTCTAATTTTTGTCTTCCACACATTAGGAACTGTAAGACATCCCAAGAGACTTGGAAAACATTGTCTTCAAATTTCTCTTCCAACACAAGGGCTCGGAAGAACCAATTGTGGATTGAGGTTACAACTCAAAGAAAGCAACCCAAGCAAGGCATCTGAGAGTATGTGATCAAAGTCAAGGATGTAGCTGACCAATTGGCAAGAATAGGAGAAGAGATTGAAGAGGAGCACACATGGACATGCAGATGGACTTAAACATGGAAGATGACAAATGGGAGAGCTTCACAACTGCCATGGACTTGTACATGGACATGCAGATTCTAGATCCTACCACACTCATGGGGCAACTCTTCACCCATGAAGCCAAGCTCAACAAGAATGGAGATTCATCAAGAGGTAATAGCTCTTTTGCCCTATACACAGATAAAAGTAATTCTAAAGAGAAAGGAAAAAGCAAGAAGATTGAGGACGAAGGAGCTACCTCCCAAGGCAATTATGCAAGGAGAGGTAGAAACTCAAGAGGAAGGGGCAGAGGAAGTAAGCAAGGTAGGGGGAGACCTTATAACTCCTCACCATGTAATATTTGTGGTTTGTCAAATCACACTACAGATGAGTGTTATAGAAACTACAAGAATCAGAGAGGTAGAGGTTTCCAAAGAGGTGGATATACACAATCAAGAGGAAGATTCAACCATCATCAAAGCGACAATAACAATTACAACGACAACTACGATAACAACTACCAAGGAGGCTACAAATCAAGGAAGGATTACAACAACTATACAGAGGAACAAGAGGATTCTCTTCCGATTATGAATATGACTTCAAAGCCAGGTATAAATGATGACCATCTCTTCTACATTGACTCACGATGCTCCAACCATGTGGTAGGCAATGTAGCTCTTCTATCTGATCTTGAGGAACCTAAGGGTAAACATGAAGTACAAATAGGTGATAACACCAAGCACTCAGTGGTCAAGTTAGGAAATGTTAAAACCTCTGATGGAAATAAAAATATGTTGAGCAGGGTTCTATATGTACCTATAATTATCAAGAATTTAATGAGTGTTGGACAGATTGTCAAAAAGGGTTTACAGTCAGGTTCAACAAATACGGAGCATTTGTGGAGGATCCCCAACATGTATTCAAGAGAACTGCCAACAAAGAAAAGACAGGTAGATTATTCACTTTTGAACTTGAAGATACAAGAAATATTGCACTTTATAATTTCAAACACCAAACATTATCAAAGCTTGAAATCTGGCATAAGAGATTAGGGCATATTGGTGAGAGAACCGTAAAACAAATATGTAGAGATCAATGTATACTTAGAATGCCTAATGTATCCAAGCAACACATGATCTCTAAATGTGGTGCCTGTTTGTTTGGAAAATCTCCTAGGTTACCCTTCTCAAAGGAAGGTTACATGCATGAGGATTACCTAGAGCTTGTCCATAGAGATGTATGGGGACCAAGTAAGGATCCCTTAATTTCTGGATCAAGGTCTTATGTATCTTTCATTGATGATTTTAGTAGGTGGACTATCTTATATTTTATGAAGCACACAGATGAAGTATTCAGTTGTTTTACAAAATATCTTGCACTTGTTTAGAACCAAACAGGAAGAAGTCTAAAAAGACTAAGGTGAGATGGAGGAGGTGAGTACTTCTCAAATGAGTTTGATATATTCTTGTAGGATAGAGGAATCAAAAGAGAAATTACCACAAGGTATATCCCTGAGCAGAATGGTTTAGTAGAGAGGAGAAATAGACTAATTGTGGAAAGAGCTAGATCAATGTTAAATGAAAAAAGACTACCTAATTACTTGTGGACAAAGAGTGTATCTACTACCACTTATCTTGTTAACAGGTTTCCATCAAAACGTCTTGATGGGATGACCCCATATGAAGCATGGCATGATAGAAGACTTTCAGTTGATCATTGCAGAATCTTTGGATGTGTTGCTTATGTGCATATACCATCTTAAATAAGAGGTAAGCTAGACCCTAAGGCAGAGAAGTGTATCTTCATAGGGTATGACTTGAATCAGAAAGGATACAGGTTCTACAATCCTTCCAACAAAGGATTTATGGTCAGTAGAGATGTCTTTGATGAGAATCATTCTTGGTTTGAAATTGAATGCAAGAAAGTAAAGTTGCCTTATGACTTGGAAGAGGAATTTCCAAGCCTCACAAAGGAGGAACCAAACCTGATTGAAGACATCAATTGAGATGATGAGGATATCATCAACCTAGAGGAATTCAAGGCATGGAAATCCAAAGGCAAAGTCAAGATGAAGAAATTGGAGGATATACCTAAATCATCCAACCAAACAATCAAAAGATCACAAAGGGAGAGCAAGAAGCCAATCAGATATGGGTATGACACTTCTTTAGTTACTAAGCATTCTGTTTATCTCACAAAAGACTTGTCATTTGAAGAACCATCATCATATGAAGAGGCGAAGACCGAGGCAGAATGGAAGGAAGCTATGGATGAAGAAATTGAAGCACTCAAGGAGAATGATACTTGGGAGCTAGTGCCCAAGAAGGAGTCTATGAAGGTAATAGGTTCTAGATGGATTTACAAGATCAACAAAAATTCTGATGGGTCAATAAGGAAGTACAAGGCTAGACTTGTAGCTAAGGGTTTTGCACAAACCCAAGGAGTTGATTATGATGAAACCTTCTCACCTGTGGATAAAAATCCAACCATTAGGGTATTGGTAAGTGTGGCTGCATCAAAGAATTGGAACATTTACCACTTGGATGTAAAAAATGCGTTTCTAAATGGCTCGATTTCAGAGGAGGTGTACATGTCTCAACCTCGTGGCTATCAGGACCCAAGCAAGCTTACATATGTGTGTAATTGAACAAAGTTCTTTATGGATTAATGCAAGCACCTAGGGCATGGAACCAAAGGTTGACAACATACCTTCAGGATGAAGGATTCATTATGAGTAAAGGAGATACTTCTCTGTTTGTTAAGATGAGTAATTCAAAGGTGATATATCTATGTATATATGTTGATGATATCATAGTTACATGAAATGATGCTAATGGAATCAAACAGATTAAGAATCAAATGATGTAGGAGTTCAAAATTAGTGATCTAGGGTCACTAAAAAATTTTCTTGGACTTGAGTTAGTCTATACTAACTCTGGAATTTATATTACTCAGAGAAAGTATATACAAGACATGTTAAAGAAGTTTCATTTGCAAGATGCTAAGGTAGCAAGCATTCCAATCGAAGTAAACCAAAAATTAAGTGCTGATGAAGGTGAATGTGCTTAATGATATTGCAGGATACCAAAGCATAGTGGGAAGCTTGAATTATGCTACATTGACAGGGATTGATATTGCTTATGGAGTAAATGTCTTAAGACAATCTATGCACAAACCTAGGACACCTCACTTGGAAGCTGCCAAGAGAATTTTGAAGTAATTTTGAAGTACCTTAAGGGCACTCAAAATTAGGGCTTATACTTTTCTTATACTTCAGATCTAGACATCAAGATATACTCTAATGCAGATTGGGCAGGTTGCAAAGATGATAGAAGGAGAACTGAGGATACCTATCTTTTGCAGGTGACAAACCAATATCATGGTCTTCCAAGAAGCAACCAACTGTTGCTTTTTCTTCCACAGAGGTAGAGTACATAGGATTGACCAATGCTACTCAAGAGGCCATATGGATCAGATTGCTATATATAGATCTAGGTTTGCATACTAGATCTCCAATGATTTTTGGAGACAATACAAGCTCTAAACATCTTGCAGCAAATCCTATTTATCATGCTAGGACCAAGCATATTGAGGTCCACTATCATTATGTGAGAGAGAAGCTATTGCGCAAGGAAATTCAATTGGCTTATGTATCAACTAATATGCAATGTGTAGACTTATTAACCAAAGCACCTGATGGTACTAAACTTTGCAAATTTAAAGCCATGATTGGATTGCAAGACATTCAAGAGGATTGAAATAAGAAGATCAAGCCAAGATGCTTGGCTTGAGGGGGACATGTTGGTGCAAATAGCAAGCCTACACACTTCGCTACATATGAAGAATTTATGTGCAAATGTCTGAAGACCCATGAGAACCACTACTATGGATTCTTTACCTTTTACTACTTGTAAATGTCTAATTGACAAGAAGAATATTTGTAGCTACCACTAAACTCGTGGAGGTTTAGATGGAAAAGCTACGACTTCATTCGAAGAGAATATCTCCTAGATTAGAGGATCGCTTTTCTAGAGAGCCAATGATGAATTCAAATTCAAAATTCAAATGAATCATCTATATAAGATGAATGTAAAACTCACGGGATAGATCACTCCAATCCCGAGGCATTAGTTGATCATTTTGTAAGAGAGTGAGGCATACATGATAGCCTACACCTCTATCAATCATTAGGCATTGATTATCATGCCAATGATCATGTACAACATTGTTTCATAATACAATTGATCATCCATTATATCTGTTGGTCTCTCTGTGATTATCACTTATAGCAATCATTTTGTATTGCTCACATCTCAGTGCTTTCTCGACCATTTTCAATGTTCTTTAGCTTTTTGGAATCAGCTCTAATTCTTCTACATATTATCAAATTGTGGAGACTTTCTATTCAGTAGATTCAGAGAAAAGGTTGAGGAGATCACTCATCAAACTCTATAGAGGTCCTAAAAAATCGGGGGTAATGCTTTGTTTGCTAAATTGATTACTCTGTGTATAGTACATCATTTTACGTGATTTCACTTGGAATCATTAGCTCTTTAAGCTAATTTGATATCTCCGAAAGGAATTTTTCTAATTCTTATTGTACTCGAAGCATTGAGTTTAACAAGCAACAAGTATGTGAACAAAAATAGAAGGTTTTCATTGATTTTTGAATTCAGAAGTAGTCTCTTTTGTATCAAACATTACTTGCATCATTTCCAAAGTACATAGGAACTTATTTAGTGTCATTGGAAAGCTAAAAGGACCTACAATAGAACTCTAAAGTAACAAGGGGTTGATACAAAGCAAGGATTAGTTGTACCTATGCATTTTCTGGAGTGTCCATTCATCTTTCCCAACAGAACTTACTCCTGTAAATTATTCTAGCTTGGACTACTCATCATGATGAGGGGTAGTTATGGTCATGTTTAGGACTTTCTAATTTCTATCGGAAATTTATTTCATCTTATTCATGGATAGCAGTGCCTATCATGAATCTGCTTCAATGCATAGTACCATTTGCATGGAAGAAAGAACAACAAGAAAATTATGATATTGTGAAGCAAAATGTTTCAGAGGATCCAATACTTAAAGTGGTAGATCTTTGAAAACCATTTGGAGATAGATGCTAGCGGCATAGCCATAGAGGCAGTCTTCAACCAAGATGGTAGGCCAATAGATTGTGAAAGCAAAAACTTGGGTAGTGCATAGTGCAATTGACTAGTGCATAAATATGTGTTTTATGCAATGGTGCATGCTCTTAAGTCTAGAGACACTATCATTATAGTACAAACTTTAAGGTGTACATTTTTGAGGTGGTCAAAGGTCAGTTTAGCCAAAGGTGAAAGTCATCAATGGTGAAGCCAATCAAAGGTCAAGGTGGTAAATTATGGTATTGGTCAAAGGTCAAATGATTACTTTGCAAGTGATGCATAGGTGGTGCAAAAGTGCAAAATGGTGCACAGATGGTGCATAAGTGGCCAAGACAAAGGGTTCACCAGTAGTGCACAAACAATTTATTCACATTTGTTTTAGAGGAAATGTTGAATGGAGGTTAGAGATTGGTCCTTTTGAAAGGTTTTCAAACTTCTTAAGTGTTTTGGAAGGTTCATATGAAACCTCCCTTATGCATAAATTTTGAAAAATTGAAGATCGAAAGTGAAGTCATGGAGGAAGTGGTACACAAAAGTGTATGTATGTCCCCCCCTTAAACATTTTGTGTTCTTCTAAAGTCACTAAAGGACAAAATTGGGAATCCTTGGCTTTACACATTAAGGAATTCTTCGGACATGAAAGTGAGCACAAAGATACACTATCAGTTATAAGGGACATATGTAAATGAATTTGACACTCATAAAAAGGCATTAGCATTCTTTGAGTTAGACTAAGCAACAAAAATCATAGACTACACTAGAGAGAGAGAGAGAATCAAGTGACACATTGAGCCATTTTGATGCAGAGAGCAAAGGAGAGAAAAGTGTGCAAGGTAGGTGATCAAGTGTGTAGAGAGAGTGCATAGAGAACCATTGAGGAAGGCAATCAAGGTGGAAGAAGCTACCAATGAGGAGGTGTTGCATGTTGAAAGAAGTTGGCCCTTCCTCCTACCCTATTGGAAGCTTGAGTGCAAGGTGTGCACAAGAGCAAGCTACAAGAGAGGATGGAGGTCCAATACAGAGAAGGTTGATTGCACAAGGACTTTTTGTATCTTGTATACTTGTGTGTGTGATGTTTTGGTTAAAGCGCTGTGCATAGAGAACATTTGTCTTATTCTGGATAGACTCATTATATCTTTAATTATTATCAAGACACAAAAGCTTTTGGTGCAAGTCTTTCATTGTTTCTTCTTCTTCTCCTAAAAATACTTGTCTCTTTTTGTTAAAGAATCCCCCAATAAACTTTGGCACGCATAGAGGGACCACAAAGTAGCTTAAGCATAGAAGAACAAATATTACAAAGTGTAGAAGAAGTGCAAAGGTATTGATAATGCTAGAAGGAGAGGTAATTTCTATTCTACATGGAACTCTCATAACCTAAGAAGGAGAGTGCAATGCTCATGATGGCAACTGGTCTCAAAATTTGAGGGTTCCTTGCAAAGCAACAAGAAGACAAGCTACTTGAAGGTCAACCAACCCTCTATCATCAACATCCTCAGTAAGAAATGTGGTAGCTCAGCTAGACCTAGAAACTCTACTTTCAAGGTTAAATATCAAATTTCCCTCTTTTAGAGGACTAATGCATGAATTTTGTGATGGAAACATTAGAATATTTTTGACCGTATGCAAACAGCGGGACCAATGGGAAGGGAAGATGCATTTTTTATTATTTTCTTAGAAACATTGGAAGGGTTAGCAGATAAATGGTTCAATCAATTTACTAACAATAATTTTACTACTTGGGACTTGATAAAGGATGCTTATAAGACATAGTTCCAACAAGGGAATATAGTATAGAATATCATTAAAGAATTAGAGAACTTAAGATTAGGTACTCGGAAGACATTTCTAGAATTTTTCATTAGAGCAAAAGCAATTATGGCTAAATTACCAGTCCCCCTTCATGACTTCTTTGTCAACACATGGCTAGCCAAACCACTTCTAATTTCAATACAGTGCCTCAATTATCCTCTTAAGTTCACTAACATGAAACACTATATGGACTCTACAATGTGGAGGAAGCTCTAATCTATATGCAATATCACTAAGGTTCTTAACTATCTTCTAAGGTCCACAAAACCTTGGTTCAAGCTCAATACACTTCCTTGTGAATATTAAAGTAGATTTAGTTGATACTTGAAAAACTCTTCTTGCTCAATGACTTTAGGAAATCTCTTCTTGTTAGCATATTTTTTTCCCTATGAGCTGCTTGCTACATCTTGGCTTTAGCTATTTTGTAAATTTTCTTAGAGATTTTCTAGGAACTTTCAAGCACTAGGACATTTCTTTGGTATTCCTATGGTAATCCGAATAGTAGGATTCATGCCATAATTCATCTCAAAAGGAGACATTCTTATCAGTTTATGAGGTTTTCTATTATACAAAAACTCTACTAAAAGCAAGTAGCTATCACTATATGTCTACCTTTCAAATACATATGCTCTCAACATGTCCTCTAGCATTTGGTTGACCCTCTTTGTCTGACCACTTTTCTATGGATAGTCACCACCACGCATATTCAATGACACTTTTAATTTGTCAAGTACAAACTTCCAAAAGTGTCACATGAATCTAAAATAACTATCTAAAACTATGGATGTTGGTGACCCATGCAATGTGAAGACATGCTTGATAAATAGCTATGCTACTTATGAAGCTTCTAGCATCTCTTACATGGGTATGAAAAGATCCATCTTACTCAATCTATCTACTACTACTTGGATAGTATCGCACGTTCGTTAGGTCCATGGTAACCCCGGTATGAAGTCCATGGATATAGTGACCCATTTGTGTTTTCCAATGTGAAAAGGATGTAAAAACTTGGTGTCTTGATCCTTCGTACTTAATTAGCATGACACATAAAGCATTGTTGAACATATGTGTGGATATCTCAAGCTAATCTAGACCACCAAAATGTTCTTCTAACCAGCTGAATGTTATTGTCAATATGAGGACTCCCTAGAGAAGCAACATCATTGTTATCATGCATGAATTTTCTTTTCAAATCGGAGGAATCTTGTATGCAAACCTTTCCTTCTCGAACTTCCTCTAAGTTATTGTAGCTTGGCCTACTACTCAAGATGAGGAGTAGTTATGGTCATTTTTAGGACTTTTTGATTTGTATCAAAAATTCATTTTGTCTTATTCATGCATAGAAGTGCCTATCATGAATCTACTTATCATTTTCATCGAAGCAAGAGCAACAATAAAGTTTTGATACTATGAAGCAAGTTTTTTCCAAGGACCCAATGCTCAAAGTGGTAGGTCTATGGAAACCATTCGAGTTGGAGACAGATGCTAGTGACCTAGCCATAGGGACAATCTTCAACAAACATGGTAGGCCTATCAAAGCAAAAATACCCTCTATCAAAGCAAGTGCCCTCTACGAGAAAATGCCCCTCCTTGCACAAATTTCTAGGGATCATTATACCAATTTTTGTCCAAAGAACAAGGTATCTATATCTGGGCCTCACATACAGATCATCTCTATGAACAAAGAAAAAGTTGTAGAGGAAGTAAGTGTGCCATCAACATCTACTAGAGTAGTGTAATTAGAAGAAATTGACTCTTTTGTAATGTAGACAAGAAGCAAGGTGAAAGCTCAAATAGACATAGGCCAAGAGTCAAGTACTAAGGCATTGAACAAACACATAGGGACACAGGAGGATAGAGCCACTACATGTGAAGATACAAGGAAAAAGGAAACGCTCACAAGTACTAGTGATGTCATTGGGCATGCATTCAGTAGGGCTCGTGATGAGTTTGAATAGACAAATAGAGCCCATGACTTTAACAAATATGAGGCTTCATATTTATTCAAAACTATGAAAAAGGAGGTTAGTCTTTTTTATCTAATAAATATGGATATGAAATTCAGATTAGAGGTCTTGCAGATTATTGATGAGGCCTCCACAACGTCAAAGAGTGTTGCTTTGATAAGGATAAATATTTGGAGGAAGCACCCTCAGAGATTATAAGAGCCCACGTCTAACAGTCACTATCAGAGGAAATCAATTACAAGGCATTATTGTGGATGGCAGATCTGGCATCAACTTGATGCTTGAACATAGCATAAAAGAAGCTTGGACTCCAACCTTCAAGACCTACCAAATTCACTATAACATTGGCTGATCAAAGCATAGTAACACCTATGGTAGTGGTCCCTAGAGTCCGAGTTGAGATACAAGGTAACGTCTTCACTTTAGACTTTGTTGTATTAAGGTTGTCACACATAGATGGAAGTTTTTTCTTCTTGATTGGGAAACCTTGGTTAAGGCATGCCAATGTGCTACATGATTGGGGCATACATACTATGTGGGTAAAAAGAGAAGGAAGAGAGTTGCAAAAGATATTTTTAGAAGAAGGACCAGACAACCAAAGAAAGATCATTCAAATTGTTGATTCTATCGAACAAGTCATGAGTCATAGAAGAGAGAAGAAAAGAAAAACTCTCAAGTGTACCATTGATGAAGTTGATTCAAATCTTATATCAATGGCCACTTGATTATGGATAATGGTATGGATATCATCTTTTATGATAATTTTTATGGAGGTAAGTGCAGGACATTATAGGATGTGGAAGGAGTACTTTCATGTCTTTAAAAACACAAGACTTCATTGGTTGAAGAAGCTCCAATAGTAGGATGGAAAGGTTATGAATTCAATTAACAATTAGGTAAATCAAAGATACAAAAGATGGAGTATGCTCAAAATATTATTCCAATGGAGGATTTAGGGTGGCCGTATCCCATGGTGAGTGTGCCCAAAAGGAAGACAACTTAAATGGAGTGTAGTGTAGTTAGAGATTGTGGAGGATGAAGAGCTTCCATTAGTCATCATATCAAGGATAAAGCCCTATCATCAACAATACTAAAGCTCTCTAGAGTACCTGGCACTTGCAAAATCTGTCCAGGTTGTACACAACCTTCTCATATCATATTTTAATTATTTTTATTAATTTTCATCAATTGTTAAGGTTTATCTTTGGATTTTTCATGCAAGTTAAAATCCATTTCATAGTACATTTCATACAAGCTTGTTGGAAATTTCTTGAAATTTTTAGATTTTCTTTTTAAATTTCTTTTAGAAATTTTATCATTTTTTCAATGCTATTTTTCTTGATAAAATAGAAGAAAAAAGTAGGATCTATGTGGCTCTAAGTGTGGCAAGCTGTCTAGAAGTTGTGGATACTTTTTGAGAGTTTTTTATGATTATTTTAGAATTTGTTTGGCATTTTTTGGATTTTATTTCGATTTTTACCTATGTTTTACATATTTTCTTAAAAAAAAGGAGCCCTCGCCAAATTTTTCCTTTATTATTTGTATTCCAAAAAAACTCATTTCTCTCTTTACCTCTCTCTATCTTCTTTGTCTACCTCTTTCTACTTCTCTCTACCTCTCTCCATCTTCTCTCTCTACTTCTCTCTATTCCTCTTATCTTCTCTCTATCTTCTCTCTATCTTCTCTCTAGCTTTTATCTTCTCTCATCCTCTCTCTACCTTCTCTCTATGTCTTTCTCCTTTCTCTCCTGTCCTCCCCTCCCCCCTCTTTCCCACACCCCCCCCATAGGATAAAATTTGATCCTATGGTGTCGTCCAATTTTGTTTTTGTTTTTTTGGCTATAATCTTTTTGGCTCCAAATGGCACCTCGAGTGGCCATTTGTTTCAAACTTGGAGTCAATTTCATGTTTCTTGACTTGTTGCAATCAATCTTTTCATTAGTTTCACCAAAATCCAAACTTTTCTTAAACTTTTGGTACAATCCCACATATTTTGTACACATTTAACATGTGTTGTTCAACTCGCACGTGGTCCACATGGTCTATTCCCTCTTTGTTTTCCCACATATTTCTCATTTTTTATATGCATTAACTGTATCTTCCATGTTGTGGCATCTTTTCCTATCACTAGCCCCAACTCATACTCGTTGCCCCTACCTTTAGACCTCAGCCTTACCCTCACCCCCTTGCCCTATCCTTCTTAGCACTTCAGGCCTCCCTAACCTTTCCTTCATACCATCCATTATCCAACTTCTTCTTCTTCACTGAGCTAGTTTCTAGTTTTGGTTATTCCCTAGTGATTGTTCTTTCATGCTCCTAGTAAACTTTGTAAGGAATCACTTGAATGATGTGTGTGACTCTCCTCCCATCCATATATACCCTCTTGTAATCTAAAAATAGCAATGGTATACCACAAAAAATAGCAATGATCTAGAATGGTCTAGTGTGAACATGTGGCCATCATGCAACACTTATTCCTATTACTACCAAAGTAGTTCCCATTACTACCAAAGTACCTTAGGGTATCCCCCGAGCTGGGGACCTTGGCTAGTTGGCCTTGTCCCTCACACACATGGATTGATCCCAATGGATCAAATAGACTGATCCCTGTGGATCAATGATCCCTGTGGATCCCATGCACTGATCCCTGTGGATCAATGTCTGACACTCTCTCCCACTTCTAAAGATCATTGTCCTCAATGATCAATGAGGGAAAGTACTTGCGAACTAGAGCTTCTGATTCCCAAGTAGAGTTAGTAAGTGGTAATCCTCTCCATGCTACTAAATACTCCTTGATGACACGATTCCTGAATCGCTTCTATCTCCGATCTAGTATCATGTCTAGAGAATGATCCATGCTTTTACTTTCTTTGCAAAGAAACAATACCTTCTATTAGATTATCCTCCCTAGAAACATGAAACACTGGATGAAATCTGCAATCTAGAGGAAGATCTAATCGGTATGCAACTTCACCTAGCTTTTTAACTATCTTCCTTCGTGATAGCTTACTACACTTCCCTGTGGACAGTGAAGTAGATCTAGTTGGTACCTGAAGAAAGACTCTGTCTCCAGCCTCTAAGGATCTTGGAAATCTTTTCCTATCAGCGTAGTCTTTAGCCCTATCAGCTACTTGCTATATCTTGGCTTTAGCTATTTCCAAATTTGCATGAACGTTTGCTAAGAACTCCAAAGCACTAGGACATTTCTGTGACATACCTATGGTACTGAGAGCATTGGGAATCATGCCATAGATCATCTCAAAAGGAAATGCAACAAGTGTGAAATAGTATCCCAATCTGTCTGTCTCTCAGACATATATGCCCTCAATATGTCCTCTAAAAACTAGTTGATCTGCTTGATCCTCTAAATCTGACATCCATATATGAAATTATGGATGTCAACAACCCATGCAATCTGAAGACATGCTAGATAAACAACTCCGCTACCTGTGGATCAAATGGACTAATCCCTGTGGATCAAATGGACTGACCCCTATGGATCAATGTGCGACAAACTTGGTGGCTGCTAATATGTAATTTTGAAGGTTTTCCATCACACGTGTTGAGATGACCTCTCTGTGCTAATCTTGATTCCGTGGTTTGCTCTCTATGTTATGCTAGTCAAAGGTCAAAGTGATCAGCAATGAAGCCGATCAAAGTCAAAGTGGTCAATCATGGCACTAGTTGAAGGTCAAAATGGGGACAATGCAAGCGATGTCTATCTAACGCATAGGATATCTATGCTTGATGGTAATTTTATTCAGTTCTCTATAATTGACGCACATCCTGTAAGATCCATCTTCCTTCCTTAGTATAAGATCTAGTGCTATAAAAAGCAAATAGCTAGGTATGATCAGCCCATTCATGATGTACTCATCCATGACCTTGGAGAGTTCATTCTGCTCCGTAGCTCATTCAAAATGCTAGTGGAATAGTCAGACTCACTCCTGGTACTAATTCAATTCTAAGCTTAGATTTATGCAAGGAGGTAAAATCAAAGGTAATTCTTAAAAATAAACTCTTGGACTTGTACTCTTACTTTATTTGTAAGCATTTGAGCATTCCAAATAGAGTTTGCTTGACTGCAATAACTCATCTCTACACAAGATGAAAACATAAAATAAAGAAAATATTTATACTTAACTTCAATCTTAAGCAACTTGGTTTTAATCACCAATCGTGGTTTTTAGAGATCTCGCTCTCCACAAATCAGCAATCACCTCCCCTCATGCTCAAACTTATAAACATGTGAGGCAAAATCTATAACTAGTCCTTTCCTAGCAATGTGCCATTTTTTACTTAAGACTACATCAACGTGGGCTAGTCGCGCTATCTCAAAATCCAATCCATCTGCATAGGACTTGGGTCCGGATGGGTAGACCTACTACTCATCGATCCCATGTATCAATATGCTTCCAATTGACCAACTCTAGTGTGTAGGCATACTCTGATGGCATAGTGTCCAAGTGTAACCTTTTAACAAGTCGAGACTAATGACATTACCTTGACAAGTTTCCCTACCATGAATCCTCTCATAACAATGAGTTTTGTATCAAGGAATTGCTATCCTTTATGTGCCACTCGTGAAAGCACAACATCTCACATAGAATGCACCTTCTTCATGACCATCATGGCCACTATAGGAGATTATATTTAGGATGGGCAATCCCTTAAATCCTTATCTACATCACTCCCTACCTATGTGGAGCTTAAGACTATGGTCAATGTTATCTTTTTCTTCTTAGGATAGTCTTGAAAGTGATGATGTGCTACGAGTGCGTAGCATAATCCTTCTGTCATTTCCTTCTCTTTGTATTCAAGGGTAAGGATGGAATTGTTATAAGGCCTCTTAGCCAGAGAAGACAAATTTCCATTTTCTCCTAAAACTATCTTGATCATGTGCACATGCATAGCCTCTCTCTAAGAATACACACTGGTCAATATAGGAGTGCTAGTAGAAAAGGGCCTTCTAATCTTAGTCCACGAGAGTCTCTGGCCTTATGATCCCATGCTCCTATGATCATCCTCATATACTAGAGCCATCTCTATGGCCTATCGCAAAGAGTGACACTCTCCTTTCTTACTAACGGTCAGATTGTTTCTCTAAGTCCCAAGACAAACTTGTGAACTTGGAAAAATTCAGGAATAGAGCTAGGTACTTTAAGAAGTACCTCCTTATACTTATCCACATATTAAATCCTTTGGTTTTTCTAACTAATGAAAAACCAAGTGCCTAATGTTGTAGAATTCTCTTAAGGTGGCACTTATACATGAATTTAAATTGTTCCCATGTACTAGGATCTTTCTTGTCCCGTTTGATCTTAGGCCAACATCTATGGGCAACATCGATGAGGTCATAGTTTTGCATCTAATTTTTATGCCTATCATCCATGATATTGCATAATCCAAAGCACTGCTCCCACTTGTTGAGCCACTACTCAATAGCATCAATAGTTTGTGCGCTTGTAGAGCCATTATATCTTGGTTGTTTAAGATCTTTAAGCTACCATGGGGCTTCTCTTACTTAGAACACTCTCGCTAGGAACACCTGGGGTTTGATGCTCACCTAGAGCATCCAACTCTACTCCTGGAAGGTCACTTTCTAGTATTGCTTCTTCTCCCTTTGAGCTACTTACATGCTCCAAGATGTCATGAAACATCCCCTCTAACTCTGAGATCCTAGCATTTGTTAAAAGGTAGGTGGGGCTCACCCTTAACAGAAGGATACATAGACATTCATGCATTATGTGACAAATGAAGTAGATGATAAAGAGAAAGACATACCCAGCAGCAATCGGAGACACCACGACTACCAAACATGCGCATCCCCTTTTATTTAACTAAAGCCACATTTATATACAAGTATGATGTACCTTTTTGGAGGGGGTTCACACCTCCTCATGGAAACCCTTTGACCAGCCTTCAAATAGACCTTAGTCCATGCATTTTAATAAGAATTTCCAACCACAAGATGATTAAAACAATGCTCATCTAACACTCATCTAACATTGGCACGCACGGTGGACTCGAATCGCACAGAGTGCTTACCAATGTCCTAGGTTTTCTAAATGCATTTACCCTATGAAACATTATCCACCAACCAAAGTGCATGGCCCAAATCCATGGTATGGAAGGTAAAACAATGCCCATACAATTCCGGACAAATTACATATATGAGGGGCAAAGTACAATGCATGGGAGTATGCCAAGATATACAATCTACTATATAACAAGCCGCCCTTTCCTAAAGTATGCTTCTATATGAGAATGCAAAAGCGGTTGGGTCATTCACTATCATCAGATACAATCTTTATAAAGGGAGAAATTCATCATGTATGGATACATTTTGAGATACATCAAGAGCCATCTTATGTGATACAAAATATGAATTTGACTCCAAAAGAGTGAGTCAAGGGGTACATAAAATATTATCCAACTAGTCCTTGCTTCAAAAATGCGTCCAAACGTGTGTTCAAAATGATCCCAAGCATCAATAGTCTCCCCATCAAGTTTCCAAGATTTAAACTTCATCTCCACATGCTTTTCTTTGTGTATATTGATGAAAATCTTCCATGTTAAAACCTCATGGGCAAATCCTACAAAACTTTCAAACAACCAATTGCTTCCACAAAAAATGAATAGCATTGTTTCATGAATAGATGAATCAATATCATTTCTCCATATGAGAACACTAAGATAACATGCAAATATGGAATGCGAGCTAGCAATTTCAATCATCATCTTATAAGAGATACATGTTCTCAATGCACAATCCCAACCATAATACTTCACATTCAATGAAACACTACCCAAAGCCACAATCTCATCACAAGGCTTGGTAGGCACACCAAACTTACACTTATGGGATTCCTTCCAACCATAAGTTAAGTCAACTTCAAAAGAAAATGATGGGTTGCATTGATACAGTGGTGCATCATACTCATAAAAGGAGAGAAATGTGTGAGCGTAACTCTCAATCAAGATCATTGCATCATTACTAGCATTTGTGAGTTCATTTGCATTATGTTCCATATTTATGGAAGAGACATCATGTGTGTTGATCAAAGCATGTGACTTATCCATGTTATAGTCATCAAAGAGGATTTCATCATTTTTTTCTTTTTTAATATTGTTTGCACAAGGGGAGTTTACTTCATCATCATAAGCATGAAAGCTAGGTGGAGAAGAGGGATCATAGGCACAAGCATTATCATGATCACTTGTAACATCATCAAAAAGAGGAGGATCCATTATAATGTCATTATCCACATATGTTTTTAATTTATCAACATTGTAAATTATGTGTGTATAATTTTCGTGATCTATCAAACCATCATCACAAAAACCTTTATGCATACATGATTCATTAGTAGGAGATGTAAAGATAGTATGCAAAGGAGTATAACAATCATCATTCACAAGACCAATAGATGCAACTTCAATTTGTGGTGGAGCACCCTCATTATTAGCTTTATCATTTATTATGGATGCATTTTCATCATGAAGATGGGGAAATGGCATAAATTCATCACTTTGTTGCTCCTTTACTACATTTGTGTCATTATCAAAATGGGGGTACCAACACAAAGGGAATTTGGTTGATCATGGCCAGGTGAGGAATCTCTTGTATAACTCAAACATGCATGCACAAAGTCATTAATTGTGATTAACATGTTGTGCAATATATGAGGATGAGCACAAGTGCATCGAGAAGAATGATTACTCCAAGTTTATGTAGAGCCATAACTTTACCATCAACCAATTAGTGCTCTTTCATAATGCTAAATCTAATCGATCCGCCAAAAAGTTTAAATTGTGCTGGTTCGGTCCTCACCGTATTGCCTAACAAGTGCGACCAACAACTTTTCGGTTATCCACCTTAACCGGTACCCTTCTTCCTAAGGCGATCAATGGATCAAAGCTTCATCCTTATCATCCACCGTCGTCCCTGTCATGATGGGTGATCGGTATTTTTACTCCTTTTCTTTCACCACTATTTTGACTCGACTTTCTTTTCCTATCTGCGTGTTTCGGCTGACTAATTAATTGACCATAATCTTTCCATTTTTCTTACCTAACCATGATTAGTAGCCGCCTTCAGTGTCGTCGATTCTATTAATGCATGCATGTCGCCATTATACCTGTATATTTCCAACACTGTGTGATGATTAGGTTTCATTTCGTATGATTCTTCCAGTGTTTCTACTTAATCGCATTCTTCATGCTGTTATTCGCTATTGTCACCCTGTGTGTTTGCGCCCTGTGTATTTCCTGTGCTATTGTGTGTTTCTGTTTGTGCTATGGAAGCCCTGACAAATATTGTCACCCTCCAGGCTGGTCTTGCTCAGGACATGAGCGAGTCCTATGTGCTTGCGGCCTCTTGGAATTCGCTCAATTGCCTTGGCATTTAGTGGAGTGTCACCCCTTATGTGTGCAGATCGTCTCTACCGTAGCTGCCATGCCTGCCACCAAACAATGCTGGCCACTCGCCTACTTGAACCCTCGCGTCGTTGTTACACTGAGCATAGTCGTTGAGGGATTCCATCTCCCTCAAGAGGGGTTGGTTGATGGCCCTCTCCTTCTTATGGCGACCATGAAAGAACTCTTCCCTCCACACTCGTGTAACGAGTTTTCCATTTTGTGTCATCCTGAACTAGAGCGCACAGCTCTTCAATTCTTAGTCGGTGCCTTGAACCTGCAAAAATGCACGTACGGCATCTCCCGTCCTTTGTACTCAATGATTGATACTGCATCACGAGAGGGAGTCGATTTCACTTCTTTCTTTTTTTGGTGCATTCACCGTGAATGCCAAGCAGTTACCAAACAACTAGCAAAGAATGAGATTCCTCGAACTTGATTATCACACCTTCTCACTCATCTTTTTCAGGTGATTCAATCAGAGCAACCACCCCCCGGAAACACTCTACTCTTACATGAGGAATCTACATAGATGTTGGAGGATGATAACGATGAGGATCTTCTACATTTCTTCCAGCGCAATCATCGTCGCATCAACCCCTCTCAAAGCCAAGTGCAGGAGTCAACCGCTATTCAAGAGGTTGAAATTTATCATGACACACCCACGACCTTACAGGTAGTATGTGCATATTCTTCTCCTAGTAAGCAACCGGATATAGATGTTATTATGGAAGATGTAGCGGACCTTTCAGAACAGGATGAAACAACACAATCGGATGCTGAGACTATGAAGGAGGTAGTGGAAGATAACACTATCATTGTTTATCAACCATAGCCCTCAATACTAGCAGATGATAAAGCCGACACGACTAAGCAACCACACAGTGCTGAAGCAGCCATTATTGAAGTTTCCACTATTTTGTCTTTATCTCAAAACAAAACACGTATCGTACTAGTGCTGACAACCCTTCTTCCCCTTCCTCTTCCACCCACACTTATTGCTGATGGTGATCCTTCGCCCTCCTCACGTCCAACTGCAATCTGGGAAGCCTCACCCAAAATTCCTTCTTCTCCTGAATACTCTCCACCCTCATCTCCACATCACCTGTCTTCTCAACCATCACAGCATGTACCTTCTCTCGCCACCCCGGTTATGTTCGTCGAATTGGCATCCATGGGCCAAATGTTAATTCAATTATCTCAGCAATTACCTCTTCAATTGAAGACGGCAACATAAACCATTCAAAAGGAGTTGTAGAGCAAAGTTGATCTTCTGGAAGCTGATATTGCACCCCTCCAAGAAGAATCGCTCGAAGCTAAAACTGATATTCACTCTCTCCATACCCAAATATAGCGATTGCAAGATCAATTGATAGAAAAGGATTCTATTATTGCTAATCAGGATGTAGAGATTAAGGGATTGAAGCAAGAGGTTGTAGATAAACAAGAAGCTATTACTGCGTTAGGTAACGAGCTTCATGGTACCAGAGATAAACTCAGCATACTTGAAGAAGCTTCACAGTCGCTCGCCGCCAATGTCCTTAAAGCTGAAGCCGAATTACATAGAGTGAGTGAGCAGTTGTTTCAATGGGATCAAGAATTCTCTTCACAGATTTCCAAGACTCTTCAGTTAAATAAGGAAGTCGCAGCCATTCAAAAAGAGAGATAAGATTTTTACAAGACAATGCAATTTCAATCTCACGAACTCGACTGCAGGGAAAAGCAACTGGGCATTCAAGCTGACAGCTTGTCAAGGATTGATGCAGAGGCTCCCAAAATGAAGTTGCGTAGAGACGTTGCTCTTGCCAATGAGTTCTATTT
Organism: Ceratopteris richardii; assembly: GCA_020310875.1. Classification (NCBI taxonomy): domain Eukaryota; kingdom Viridiplantae; phylum Streptophyta; class Polypodiopsida; order Polypodiales; family Pteridaceae; genus Ceratopteris; species Ceratopteris richardii. Next base: position 117,002,772 of record CM035436.1, read on the forward strand.
ATAAGAAGCATTTTTGCAAGCACAGGTTGAGTCCCTTATTAGTCGGGTCATAGCTACCAGTTTAGTCCGGACTGATGCGCAGCTTATCGCACCGGAGATTTTGCGGACTATGCTAGAGTCTTTAAAACAAAAGATTGCCGACACATTCAAATTATCACGCTCCATGTATGTACAGGGTATCATAGATGAACCGTGAATTTTGTAATTTTCCTTTTCGGGTTCGAGTCCACCATGCATGCCAGTGTGAACCGCCGGAATGTAATATGAAACCCTGAGACGTCGCATGCATACCGAAAGGTCGTAATGCAATAGTTGTACCTTTTGATTAATAAAGGAAGTGTGCGTGAATAGAGGGCATGTGTGGTCGGACTGTGAGTCTCGGCGAATGCCTGAAGTGAAGCAGAACGTATATTCTCCATATTTTGAGTATTTTTATCTGTCTTTCTGCTAATTAAGTTCAATGATTAATTAAGTCATTGATAAAGTATTAAGTGATCGACATTGCGGTGAACCGATGAAGTGTGTGTTTATGTGTATGATGGTGAAGAATATTGTAATGAGCAGTTAACTGTCTTGTGTTGAAGTAGCACAGACAGATAGTAGTTGCGGGATAATCTAATTAATCGTGTTAAATCTCTGAAGTAGTATAGACCTGAATTTGTAGAAGTGGGAAAATACAAACAGGGCCTCTGTTTTTTAGAGACCCCTAACCATCCCAAGAACCCAAAACTTGATAACAGATTAAACAATAAAGTTTAACACATTCATAATCTCTATGGCATGTAAAGGGTGATCACCCATGTGCGTGTCATCCCTAGGCAGTAGTACCTACAAAAGAACATGCCACCATCTTACTTTTGTACAAAATGCAGAGCTAAAAAAGCATATGGAAAAAACATACATGTATATATAATGCGTTATGCTTGTCCTAGATGCAAAATAGTGCATAAATAGAGTAGAGCTAGGTTGCATTATTCGTTATTCGACATTTTGTTTATTCGTGAGTAATTATAGAACTTTTCGGTAAGACCTTATTATTTGACTAAATTATTCAGTGCCACATCAGCTTATTTGGACACTCCCAAATATCTTTTGCATGGGAATTCAAGAGTTTCCAATCAGAAGTGCTTTTGATTGAAACGTTTCTTTTATCAAAAAGCTTTCAATAGGAAAATGTTTGGACCGAAAAAAATTCGATCGAATAATATTTTATCAAAGAGTATAATTATATTCATTCTTCATAAAAGCTACTTTGTTCTTTACAAACTTAAAGTGTCAAAGAGAGAAAAAGGTATAATTTTTTGCTATATTAAATAATTGAAACTATTGTGATTGTTTGACTTAACATTGATTCTTACTTCACAATAGTAATATGTATGTGAATTTAAAATCTATTATGATTGATTCTTACTCATTTTTCATAAAATTTACTTTGTTATTTATGAACTTAAAGTGTCATAGAGACAACAAGGTATAATTCTTTGCTATAAATATTAAATAATTGAAAATATTCTAATTTTTTGACTCAATATTGATTCTTACTTCACAATAATATGTGTAAATGTATGTGCATATGATTAGGAATTTAAAATCTATTGTGCTTTTTTGATACAACAATGATTTACTTCACAATAGTATGTGTAAGTGTATGTGCATTTGATTACGAATTTAAAATCTATTGTGATACATTAAATTTATTATTGAAAGATTAGGTAGACTATGTTTGACTTAACATTGATTCTTACTTCATAATAGTATATGTATGTGTGTGTATGAGTATGTGTATGCATATGAGTGTATAATTGTCAATGAAAAAACTATTGTGATTGTCTAACTCAATGTTGATTCTTACTTCAGAATAGTCAGTGTAAATGTATGTCCATATGATTAGGAATTTAGAATCTATTATGATTTTTTGATACAACATTGATTCTTACTTTAGAATAGTATGTGTAAGTGTATGTGCATATGATTAGGAACTTAAAATCTATTGTGATACATTAAATTTATTATTGAAAGATGTAGGTAGATTATGTTTGACTCAACATTGATTCTTACTTCATAATAGTATATGTATGTGTGTGTATGAGTATGTGTATGCATATGAGTGTATAATTGTGAATCAAAAATCTATTGTGATTTTCTTACTCAATATTGATTCTTACTTCACAATAGTATGTGTAAATGTATGTGCATATGATTAGGAATTTAGAATCTATTTTGATTGTCTAATACAACATTGATTCTTTTTGCACAATAGTATGTGTAAGTGTATGTGCATATGATTAGGAATTTAAAATCCATTGTGATACATTAAATTTATAATTGAAATATATAGGTAGATTATGTTTGACTCAACATCGATTCTTACTTTATAATAGTATATGTATGTGTGTGTTTGAGTATGTGTTTGCATATGAGTGTATAATTGTAAATGAAAAATCTATTGTGATTGTCTGACTCAATACTGATTCTTACTTCAAAATAGTATGTGTAAGTGTATGTGCATATGATTAGGAATTTAAAAGATATTGTGATTGTTTGACTCAATATTGATTCCTATTTCACAATAGTATGTGTAAGTATATTTATGTGTAGATGTATATATGTGTATGATTTAGAATGATTGTTTGACTCAACAATGATTTTTACTTCACAATAGTATGTGTAATTGTATATGGGTGTCTGATTGAGAATTAAAGTCTATCATAGTTGTTTGACTCAAGATTGATCGAAATATATTATTTGATATTGATTTATATTTTTTTGTAGGTATAGTCTTCATAAAGCAATTTGCAAGCACTATGGGAAAGGGAAAAGAATGGTCATATATGATTGTTCATCAAGAGGGTAAAACACTATCCATAATACAATGCAAATAATGTGGACATCATTATGTCGGAAATGCAACGCGAATAAAATAGCATCTTTTTAGTACATGTAATAATGTGGTAGGATGCGCTAATCCAAAGAGTGAAATATGGGTACATTTTGCAAGTTATGAAAATAAATGTAAATCTCAAGGTATCACATCAAAGAGATTCAAAAGCATGAGTACTTCACCGCACTTTCGAAGTAGCGCATAGAGCAAGAACGATAGATGCTTTGATGCTAGTAGAGGATCATCAGGATATTTCTATTCAAGTCTCTCAAACTATTTTTGAGAATAACCAAGATACATGTACTCCATTTTTTCCAACTGCATCAAAAAAGAGTGGATTTGGTGAATGTAGTAAAAATGGTGGATCTAATGTTCTTGCACCATGCTTTGTCCATAATAAATCACAAAATACTTGTTGGGAGAGATGGATGGATACCTCAAGGAAGTGAGGTGGTACTGCTAAAACTTGCTTTGTACCAGCCCTGATGCACTTCAGAGTTATAAAGTAGGCCCTTTTACCTTGCAAATGACACCAAGAAAGTACCTATGTACTTTGGAATTGATGCTTGAAACAATTAATCCAAAACAAACTAGTTCAAGAATAGCTAGTGTGGAAAAACTTGCTATTTTAGTCCATATACTTGCTGGCTTTTTTACTCAAAGCTCATAGTAGAGTAAAAATTGACAAAGCTCCTTTTGAGGGAGTTCAATTAGCTTAGATAGATCTTACCCTCCACTTTTTAGGGAACAACTAGTAGATGACCAGTGAGCACTTCGAAGACGATTTCTCCTTGATGCCTGAATCAAATGGCTTGAAATTTGGGTAGCATAAAGTAGACTTTAGGCTGGTTCCAACAATCAAAAGAGTACAAAAATGGGTTTCATATTCACTTAGATATGTCCAAAAGAAATGGATTGTTCTGAGTAGTTATAGCGGAGAAGTAAACAGAGATGTTCAATGAGCTATATGTATTATAGAACATGATTGTACAAAGTCATTGGCATTGTAATGATGCACAATGATGATGAACTAAGTAAGCTATGGTGTGAGCTACTTAAGCTTTATAAATGACCAAGGAATGAGCTCTAAATGAGGCACACTCTCCACGAGATTTTACAAGCCTTGGATCAAATCAAAAAGTAACTCCTCTAATTTAAGAGATATTCCTTCAATTTAAAATCATAGCTAATATTGTTCCTAACTCGAGAAGATATTAGCTTCTATAATATTCATCAAGGATTTGATGTTTTACAATAGTAAATGATCAAGAAGTTACAAGCTATGGTTCACATGAATCATCAAGTGCTTCCAAACAATGTCTTCCATGGTAAGCCAAATGTGTAGGCTTGAACATTTGCACCAACAGCTCCCCCTCAAGCTGCAAAGTTTAGTACCATCAAGTGCTTTGGTTAACAAAATTAGCACACTCCATATTTGTAGATACATATGCTAGTTGAATCTCTTTGCCCAAGAGTTTCTCTCTAACATAGTGATAGTGCACTTCTATATGCTTAGTTCTTTCATGATAAATGGGGTTGGCTGCAAGGTGCGAAAAGCTAGTGTTATCACCAAAGATCATTGGTGAATGAGTGTGAAGTCCCAAATCTGAGTAGAACAACCTAATCCAAATAGCTTCTTGTGTAGCATTTGCTAATCCCCTGTATTTAACCTCTATTGAAGAAAAAGCAACACTTGGTTGCTTCTTAGAAGACCATGAGATGGGTTTATCACTTGCAAAGGATAAGTAGCCAGAAGTACTTCTTCTGCCATCCTTACATCCTTCCAATTTGCATATGAGTACAACTTTATGTCCAAATCTGATGTGTATGGGAAGTAAAGACCTTGATTTTGAGTACCTTTGAGATACTTCAAAATTCTTTTAGCAACTTCCGAGTGAGGTGCTCTAGTTTTATGCGTGAATTGGCTCAGAACACCTACTTCATAACACATGTCAATGCTTGTTAATGTTGCATAGTTTAAACTCCCAACTATGCTTTGATATCCTGCAATGTCTTTTAATAGGCCTATTCAAGAAATTTGGGAATTATTCAAGTCCCATTTATATTGCTTACTATGTTAACTTCTTAAGTTTGAGCCCAACCTTGATGACCCATTTATAACAAAATTATCCTTAATATTAAAGTGTCCATTTAATATACTCCAATCAAGAGATAATAACATATTCAAGTCTGTGAATGAGTCAAAAACTAAAACATTGGGACACAAAGAAGCATCCCAAAATCTTGTGTAATTCCCATTTTTCCTGAATAGGCCAAATTAAGTAAATCACCTTCATGAGCACTCAATTTATGATTTACCTCTAGAGGGGTGCTAGCTACTTTTGCAACCTCCAAGTGGAACTTCTTCAACATGTCCTGCACATATTTCCTTTGAGTGATGTAGATTCTAGAGTTAGTGTATAACAACTCAAGTCCAAGAAAATATTTTAGAAAATCCTAGGTCATAGATCTGAAACTGTTACATCATCTCATTTTTTATTTGTTTGATGCCATTGGCATCAGTACTTTTAATAATGATGTCATCCACACATACACATAAATATATCATCTCTGAATTACTCCTCTTGATAAACAGAGAAGAATCTTCCTTGCTCATCATGAATCCTTGGTCTTGAAGATAGGTTGTTAGCCTATGGTTCCATGCCCTAGGTACCTGCTTCAAACCATAAATATCTTTCTTTAATTTCCATACATGATTTACCTTGCTTGGATCTTCATAGCCAGGAGGTTGAGCCATGTAAATCTCCTCTGAAATCCACCCATTGAGAAAAGCATTTTTCACATCTAGTTGATGCGTATTCCAATTTCTAGATGTAGCTACACTTACCAATACTCTGATGGTTGGTATCTTAGCCATCGGTGAAAAGGTTTCTTCATAGTCTCTTCCATGGGTTTGTGCAAAACCCTTAGCCACAAGCCTAGCTTTGTACCTATTTATGGATCCATCTGAGTTCCTTTTGATTTTGTAAATCCACCTAGAACCAATTACCTTCATTGATGCTTTCTTGGCTACTAGCTCCCAAATGTCATTCTCTTGGAGTGCTTCTATTTCTTCATCCATAGCTTCCTTCCATTCTACTTTGGTACTTGCTTCTTCATATGAACAAGGTTCTTCAAGTGATGAATCCTTAGCAAGATAAATAGAATTCTTAGTGACTAATGAAGTATCATACCCATATTTGATTGGCTTCTTACTCTCTCTTTCTGATCTCCTTAATGCTTGGTTTGTTGGGTGTGTGTAGAAGTGCGAGAGACACACAAGAAGCACACACAAGGAGCACAAATGCAGCAAGACACATGGAGAAGACGATGGTTGGAATAGATCTCTCTATTGATCGATGAACTGAACTCAAGTAAGAGTTGAATAATATCCCTAAGTACAAAGTACCACCACATATGAGAGTATCAAGTATGTGGTAACATGGGGAAAAAACCTCTAGCCAGCACTAGAGTAAAAAGTGCCCATGTATAGGGAAAAGGTTCACATCAAAGCTACTCGAGGAACACATAAGTGTAACAAACCCCCTTGGAGCGAATGATGTGAACACATATAGGGAGTGACAGATCAGCCCCCACAAGGTAACAAGCCTAAAGCTTTGCGAAAAGCTTCAAACTTTTCCCGTGGAAGAGCTTTGGTGAATATGTCTGCCACATTATCTTGTGTAGGCACATATACCAAATCAATATCTCTTGCATGAAGGCGCTCTCTCACATAGGGATAATGCACCTCAATATGTTTGGTCCGTGCATGAAACACTGAGTTTCGTGCAACAGCCAAAGCACTCTGACTATCTGTGAGAATATGCGTAGCAGCATCAATCTCCATGCAAAGATCCATCAATAGGCATCTCCGCCATATACACTCCACTGTAGTTGTGAAAACTGCCCTATACTCAGCTTCACAACTCCATGTTGCCACTGTAGGTTGCTTCTTACTCAACCAAGATATGCATGAGTCTCCAAGGAAAAAGCAATTCCCACTAGTGGACACGTGAGTATCATAACAACCAACCCAATCACTATCTGTAAAAGCATGCAAGCATGGCTGAACATCTCTGCCATAAAAGAGACCTAAGCTCAAAGTGCCTCAAAGATATCTAAACACACGTTTCACCGCTTGCCAATGCTTAGTGCCAGGGCTATGCATGAATCGACTCAACTGGGAAACTGCATACTGTATATCCGGCCTTGTGTTGCATGCATATATAAGACATCCCACAACCTGCTGATAAAGAGAAGTATCAAATGCATCACTGGAATCCTCACCTGAGAATCTGAATCTTGTCTCAACTGGTGTGGAAACTGGCTTGCAATCCTCAAAGTCAAAACGCTGAAGTAGTTTTTCAACATACTTTGCTTGATGCATAACAATGCCCCCCTCAACGGATACAAACTGGATGCCAAGATAGTAGCTCAAAAGACCAAGATAAGTGACATCAAAAGTATGCTGCAAATTAGCCATAAGAATGTCAAGTTTTGCATCACATGACCTAGTCAAGAGTATGTCGTCAACATAAAGAACAAGCACTATAAGATCAGCCCCATTTTTGTGTACATAGAGTGTGCTTTCAATCTGACTACATGTGAAGCCAAGAGCAATCAAGTGCTTATGTATTTTGTCATACCATGCACGTGGAGCTTGCTTGAGACCATACAAGGCTTTATGCAAAAGACAAACCATATGCTCTTTCCCTTTCATAGCAAATCCAGGAGGTTGCTTCACATAGACCTCTTCTTGCAAATCATCATTCAAGAAGGCTATTTTTATGTCCTATTGATGCACTTTCCGACCTCGATGTGCAGACAATGCAACTGTTGATATATTTAGGTAGTGATGTGTGTGAACACTCTAGGACCGCCGGGGCACTTTTTTCCCTCTTTAAGAGGTTGTTTTCCCCCGGCTTGTATATACGCCTATTGCCCTAATGGGCTACTTATCTTTGTACATTCTCTAGTAATACATTCAGTCTTGTGTGTTGATATATTGACACATTATTGCAGCGTTTTGGCCTTGAAGACTGTAAGCCTATTGCCACTCCTATGGAGACAGGTTTACGATTGAGTCTTCATGATGCTGGAGATGCATTTGATGCTGTTCTCTATCAACAGGCTGTTGGATGCTTGATTTACTTATGCATTACTCGGCCAGATATTCAGTTTGCTGTCTCACAGATGAGCAGGTTTATGCATTGCCCAGGAGTCACGCATTGGAAAGCGGTTAAGCGCATCTTTCGCTACTTGAGTGGTACTCGGCTACTTGGGTTGTTTTATCCCAAGGGGGGATCACTACCGCCAGATTTCCATGCTTTTTCTGACTCAGATTGGGCTGGTTGCTATGACACTCGTGTGTCCACCAGTGGTTTTTGCTTCATGCTTGGTAGCTCATGTATATCTTGGTTGAGCAAGAAGCAGCCTACTGTGGCCACTTCCAGTTGTGAGGCTGAGTATAGGGCAGCTTTCACAGCGACTGTTGAGTGTGTGTGGCTCAGACGCCTTATGGCTGATTTGGGTGTTGGCCAGTCTTCTGCCACCACCATCTTCACTGACAGTCAGAGCGCATTAGCAGTTGCGAGGAACCCTGTGTTCCATGCTCGCACTAAGCACATTGAGGTGCATTATCACTATGTCAGGGAGAGGTTCTCTGCTGGGGAGATCAGCTTGGCATATGTGCCCACGCAGGAGAACATTGCAGACCTTTTCACGAAGGCTCTGCCTAGGGAGAAGTTTGAAGCTTTCCGCAAAGCTTTGGGCTTACTTCCTTTTGTGGAGTGATTTCCACATAGCTCGGCACTTCCTTATACATGAGTGCCAGCTCCTTGTTCACCGCATCACTCCCAGGGGGGATTTGTTGATATATTTAGGTAGTGATGTGTGTGAACACTCTAGGACCGCCGGGGCACTTTTTTCCCTCTTTAGGAGGTTTTTTTCCCCCGGCTTGTATATACGCCTATTGCCCTAATGGGCTACTTATCTTTGTACATTCTCTAGTAATACATTCAGTCTTGTGTGTTGTGCTCCAAGCTTCTTCCTCTTCCTTGTGCTGTTCGCGTGCTTCCGCAGACGTCTAACTCCAACAGCAACCACGGTACGAATGGTAGTCATGCGTGAAGTAGGTGCAAAAGTTTCCTCATAGTCAATGCCATATTGTTGCGCATATCCTTCGGCAACCAATCTAGCTTTGTAGCGATCAATGCTACCATCAGATTTTCTCTTAATCTTGTAAACCCACTTTGTACCAATGGCATTCTTTCCTTTTGGCAATTCACATAACTCCCAAGTACCATTCCTATGTATGGAATCCATTTCTGATTGCATAGCACTCATCCATTGTGGATCGTCACATGCATCTTCAAAAGAAAGTGGCTCTTCATTACATGCTGTAGCAATAAGAGAATAATCCACAAAATTACTTGATGCATGGTGAGAGCTTGATCTTGTTCTACCAAGTAAAGGTGCACTCAATTTGCTGTCCTGCAAAGTTTGTTTCAGCCGCTTTGGCATAGATTGTGCACTCTTGATAGACATGCGTTCATTATGTAAAACATCTTCCATATGTACATCATGCGTGGGCTGAATATCATGCTCAGTTTCAACCATATTTTGACGCAAACGTTCAGCCATATGTGGCTGGAAATTTCGAACGATTTTGACAATTTTTGGCTGAATTTTTTGAGCCATGTTTGGCTGGAAATTCTCATTCTTTGCTTTCATAGGATACACCCATGTATGGCGAGTAGCATCATCAATGAAGGTAACAAAATATACATGCTTCCCAAAAGATGGAGTCTTGACCGGACCACATACATCACTATGAACAAGTTGCAATTTTCTTGTAGTGTGTGTATGACTATCTTTTGGAAAAGAAGCACGATGCATTTTTCCAAGAATGTAACCTTCACATGCATGCTTTTCAATGGAATCAAGTGTAGGAAAGCCAATAACCATGTCCTTCTTTTGCAAGTAGAGAAAACTATTGAAGTTCAAGTGACCAAAACGAGCATGCCAAAGCTCCATTTCAGCCATGAAAGAAGTATGAGCAACCAAGGCATTCAAGGCAGCCCTCTTGTATGTATCCATGCGATACAAACCATTACATAATGTACCGGACATCACGATAACATCGCCATTGGTGAAATCATGAACCATACACTTATCATCAACAAAGTGTACATGAAGTCCAGCTTTGGCAATCAACGGAACTGAAATTAAGTTCTTCTTGATACCGGGCACATACAATGCATTTTTCAAGAGAATCACACCTCCATTTGCAGCCGTAAGCTCAATTTCTCCTACTCCAATGATAGGATAAGAGGCATTGTTTGCACATACCCCATGTCCTCCTTTAGGTGCATCTTTCAAAGAGGCAAAAAATCTTTTGCATGATGTTATGTGCTTTGAAGCACCACTATCAAAGAACCAATCGGAATCACCCTCACTCACAACCATACATTTAGAATGTAAAGAATCATCATAATGACATGTAACAACACATGCCCAAAAATCTTGAGCCATGTTAGCTTCATCATTCTTTCCATTTTCTGAATTTTCAGCAATAGACATGCTCGATTCCTTCTTCTTTTCATTGCGTTTAGCAAACTTTCTACACTCATCAATAGTATGACCAGCCTTCCGGCAATATTTGCATCTCTTCTTCTTTTGCAAATCACTATCATTAGAGGAATGAGTTGAAGGGGAAGCTTGAGGCTTTGGTTTTGATGAACCAAAAGCTGAACCATACTTGCTTTTCCCCTTTTGTGAGATAGCAAGTGCTTGCGTTCCTTCAATCAAACCACTCCTATTCACTCTAGATTGCTCTTCTTGCAAAAGAAGAGACAAAACCTCATCAAATGCATACATATTAGGATTTCCTTTTGCAACCAAACGAAATGTAGTAGCAAAGCTTTGAAAAGATTCCGGTAATCCTTTCAACAATGTAGAAATGAGTGATGCATCCGGAATGATCTCATCTATGTTTGCCAATTGCTCTTTCAAATCCTTGATGCGTGTCACATACACATCCACCGACTCATTTTCAGCCATACATACATCCTCAAGTTGCTTCCTCAAGTATGCAACACGTGCTTCATTACGCACGGCATACAAAGAAGCAAGAGTGTCCCATGCCTGTCTCGATGTAGAACATGACCGAATGTGTGGAACGATATGACGCTTCACTGAAAGCGCAATCAAAGCATGAGCTTGAGCATCTTTTCCATCCCATCTAAGCTGCTCTTGTGTAGGTGGAGAAGGAGAAACCACTGTACTCGAAGAAGAAGCTCCATCTGTGACAGTAGACTGTGAAGTAGAAGCACCTGCCGGTCTTCGATCTACATCTGCCACTATGTTCCAAAGTTGTTTTGCAACAATTGGAGTGCCTATGATTTTCTTCATCCAAAATGGAGAAATTTGTTAAGTGTATCACCTGCTAATTATTTGGTATATATGTTTTGTAATATTCATTTGGTACATGGCGAAACAGGTTGATTGTGGAAATGGCTAGATCAATGCTTAATGAAAAAAGGTTACCTAATTATTTGTGGGTAAAGAGTGTTTCTACTACCACTTATCTTATAAACAGGTTGCCATCCAAATCATTTGATGGGATGACCCCATATGAAGCATGTCATGGTAGAAGGCCAGCACTTGATCATTGTAGATTCTTTGGATGTGTTGCTTATGTGCATATTCCATCTCAGTTTAGAGGCAAGCTAGACCCTAAGGTTGAGAAGTGCATCTTCATAGGGTATGATTTAAATCAGAAAGGATACAAGTTTTATAATCCATCCAACAAAGGATTTATGGTCAGTAGAGATGTTGTGCTTGATGAGAATGACTCCTGGTTTGATGGTGAATGCAAGAAATTGAAATTGCCATATGATTTAGAAGAGGAATTTCCAAGTCTTACCAAAGAGGATCCAAGCATAATTGAAGACATCAAATCAAATGATGAGGACACCATCAACTTGGAGGAGTTCAAAGCATGGAAGTCAAAGGGCAAGGTCAAGATGAAGAGGTTGGAAGATATACCTGAATCATCCAACCAAGCAGTAAGAAGGTCACAAAGAGAGAGTAAGAAACCAATCACATATGGATAGGATACTTCGTTAGTTACTAAGCATTTCATTTATCTTGCTAAGGGCTCATCACTTGAAGAACCTTCTTCATATGAAGAAGCAAGTACCAACGCAGAATGGAAGGAAGCTATTGATGAAGAAATAGAGGCACTCCAAGAGAATGATACTTGGGAGCTAGTACCCAAGAAGGCATCAATGAAGGTAATTAGTTCTAGATGGATTTACAAAATCAAGAGAAACTCAGATGGATATATCAACAGGTATAAAGCTAGACTTGTGGCTAAGGGTTTTGCACAAACCCAAGGATTTGATTATGAAGAGACTTTCTCACCTGTGGCTAAAATGCCAACCATGAGAGTATTGCTAAGTATGGCTACATCTAGGAATTGGAATATGTATCAATTAGATGTGAAAAATGCTTTTCTCAATGACTAGATTTTAGAGGAGGTTTACAAGGCTCAACCCCTTGGCTATGAAGACTCAAGCAAGTTAAATTATGTGTGCAAATTGAACAAAGCTCTTTACTGGTTGAAGAAGGCAGTTATGGCATGGAATCATAGGTTAAGTATCTATGTTCAAGATCAAGGGTTCATGATAAGCAAAGTAGATTCTTCTCTGTTTATCAAGAGAAGTAATTAAAAAATGATATATTTTTGTGTTTATGTTGATGACATCATCCCCACACATAGTGATGCGAATGGCATCAAAAAAATCAAGAACCAAATGATGTTGGAGTTCAAAATCAGTGACCTAGGGCTTCTAATGTCTTTTCTTGGACTTGAATTGGTCTACAAAAATTCTTGAATTTACATTACTCAAAGGAAATATGTAGACAACATGTTGATGAATTTCCACTTTGAGAATGCAAAGGTAGCTAGCACCCCTATGGAGGTAAATCATAAACTATGTGCTCATCAAGGTGATTTTCTTGAAGACATTGCAGGATATCAAAGCATAGTTTTAAGTCTAAACTATGCAACACTGACAAGGATTGACATAGCCTATGGAGTAAGTGTCTTAAGTCAAGTCATGCATAAACCTAGAGCACCTCACTTGGAAGCTACCAAAAGGACACTACAAGAAATAGGGGGGCCTAGCAACGCCCCCGAATTGAAAAAAAAATGGGTACCGTCGCTTATGCGACGCTGGCATCGCATAAGCGATGGTAGAATTTTTTATTCATTTTTTTCGACACTCGTCGCATAAGCGATGCTAGCATCGCTTATGCGATGCTAATTCAGAGCGTCGCAAATAACGTCACTTACTAGCGACGTTATTAGCGACGTTGGCAAACTGAAGAGCATCGCATATGCGACGCTCTAGAATGTTCGAAAAAAAATCCGATTTCTCCCGGCACATTTGTGTCCGGATTTGGATGCGAGCAAGAAGAGACCGAGATAGAGATAGATAGAGAGAGAGAGAGAGAGAGAGAGAGAGAGAGAGAGAGAGACATCTACTTGAAGCAAGGTATGCGCACACACACACACTTACACACACATACATATGCATACACACACATATACACACATAGAAACACACACACATACACATAGACACACACACACACATACACACACATATACACACATACACAAATAATGTTGCATACACACATGCACACATAATGCATACACATGCACACATATATACACATACATATACACACACATACACACACACAGACACATACACACACACATACACACACACATACACACATACACACACATATATGCATACACACACACATAGAGAGACATGCACACACATACACATACATGCATACATAATGCATATGCATATGCGTACATCCATACATACCTACATGCATACACACACATATGCATACATAATGCGTATGCATATGCGTACATACATACATACTTGTTAAAAGTCAAGCTTCAAGCTACAAATTCGTGGGGAATCTTTTATGGACATGTGGAGCAATCAAAGGAAGCCAAAAGCCACGAGATTCCATCAAGAAAAGTCACTCAACCACTCCCCAAGTCATCTCAACTAAGTCCTCCAAGTTAGGAGGCTGATTTGGAAAGGTAGTTCCTAAATTTTAGGGGCACACTTCTCACTATAAAAGGAGCATGTATCCCGACTTCTTTTGGGCCATCTTCTTGGAGTTTTAGCTCATGTAAAGTGACCCCTAAGTGCTGGAGTTGTGATAAGCAAGCCCCTTGCTTAAGCTAGCCCCTTGCTTGCTTGTTTGTTTTCTTTTAGTAGGCATATCTATGTGTGTGCGCAGGCAGTGTTGCAACTCTCTACCCCTGAGTTGTTAGCATTGGTTCTCCCTCATATTGTATCCATTTGATGTAATTCTTGTCTCATTGGATAGCTACTAGAGTCTAGTTTATGCTCACAAAGTCTCTGGATCATTCTCGGAGTAATCTGGGAGCAACATTCATTTTAGTGAAGTTGTGTGATTGATATCTCTCTTGGTGTGTAGGCTCTGTTGGAAATATTTTGCTCTCTGTTGTAAGGGCTGGTTCTCCTTCTCTATGTATCCATTTGCTATGATTTTGGTGTCATTGGGTAGCTATTAGAGTCCTCTAAAGTTGACCCAAGTTTGCGATTCACTCTCTGTATAATCTCTGAGAAAAGATTGCTGCAGTGAAGTGAGGTATCTGCTTGACTGGCAGTTGTGAGCATTCAACTAGCTCATGTTGTAGACATTGTTACTCCTTGTGTAAGCATCCATTTGAAGTGAAATTTGTTTTGTTGGAAAGCTCTTGGTGTCTTCTACAAGTCTACAAAAGCTCACTGGAGTCCTTGCATAAGCGCTGAGTAAGAGCATTTTTGGTGTGCAGAGGTCAAAGAAGGATACCTGTGGAGGTCATTCACGCTTCGTCGTTGCTTAGGGGTTGAGATACTTCCCCCATCAGTGGTATTAGAGCATTTGGGCATCTTGGAGGTATCACATACAAGCAAGAAGACCTCTTGGAGTTGGTGGTTGAAGATTTGCATCAACAAAAGCTTCTTGGAGGTAGCTCACATCAAGGGGGAGCTATTCTACTCAAAGTTTCAAGAGCACAAGGTGTCCATCTAAGGAAAGCTTTGGATTGAGGTAACCTCAGAGCCTCATTTTCATTTTACACACATTGGAGCATTAGCCAAGGGATAGGTCAAGTATCAAAGACTAGATATGGGAGACTTCAACACTCAAATTGAAAACCTAGACAAAGGTAACTATCAACCATGGAGATTTAGGGTCTCCAACTATCTTATGGGCAAGGGCCTTTGGGGGTTGATTAGTGGAAGTGAACCAAGACCTAGGTTGGATGAGAATCCAACCAATGACCAGAGAAGGGCCTTTAGGGAATGGAATGAAAGAGACAAGAGGGTTATCTTTATCCTTTCCCAACACATTAGCAATAGCATGATCGGCCATATCCAAGACTTGGATTCAAGCATGAAGGTATGGGAGACACTTGAAAGGCTTTATTCAACAAGCACCAAAGCAAGGAAGATCCAACTCAAGAATGAGCTCAACAACCTTAGGAAGAGCTCAGGGAGTAGCATAAATGACTACATACTTAAGGTCAAGGAGTTATCAGATGCATTGGGATCCATTGGAAGCCACGTGGACGATGACGATCTTGTGGCTTATACTCTCAATGGTTTGAGAGATGATGAGAAGTGGAAACCCTTTACCACTTCAGTTTATGTAAGGGATAATCTTCCCGATTTTGAGCAATTGGTTGCTCTCATGGTCACCGAAGAAATGAACATAGGTGGAAGTTCAACTAAAAGCAATGATGCACAAGTTTTCTATGCAGGTAATCAAAGGGGCAAAGGAAGACGAGGACAAGGAAGGGGAAAAGGAAGGTTTGGAGGAAGGCAAGGCCACTCAAGCAATCAAGGACATGACCAAGGCACCTCATCACAAAGAGGGAGAGGAAGAACAAGAGGAAGAGGAGGACGATATCAACAAAACACGAATCAAGATGGTGAAGGATGTTACATATGTGGCAAGTTTGGCCACTATGCTAGAGATTGCTACCAAGGAGGAAACCAAAGGAGCTATAATCAAGGTTCTTCATACAAAGGCCAAGGTAATTATGCTTCTACAAGTTCAGAAAATGACAATCTCTTGATGATGCACATGAATGGGAATTCAAGCAAAGTAGATAACACTTGGTATATTGATAGTGGATGTAGCAACCATATGAGTTGCAATGCTTCTTGGTTTACTAATCTACATGTTCCCAAAGGTAAAGGACATGTAGAAACAGGTGATGATACAGCCCATGAGATCTCCCATGCTGGAGATGTAGCTTTGGATGACAAGGAGGAAGGAAGATGTCTAAAGGATGTCTTGCATGTACCTACTATCACAAAGAACTTGGTGTCCGTTGGGCAAATGGTTGAAAGAGGCTATCAAGTAAGGTTCAAAAAAGGTGGATGCTTTGTGGAGAACCCTAAGCAAGGTTACAAGGTCATAGCAAGAGGAAAGAAGCAAGGGAGACTCTTCACTTTGGAGGTAAATTCTCATTCCACTCAACATGTCTACTTCACATATGGAAACAAGAGGATTTCGGAGTTGGACTTGTGGCACAAGAGGATAGGTCACATCAACATACAAAGAATGAAGGAAATGCAATTCAAGAGGCTGGTTGAAGGTCTTCCCAACTTCCAAGGACAAGGTATGAATCATTTATGTGAATCTTGTCAACTAGGGAAGCAAGCGAGACTTCCATTCAAGAAGGGTGGCTACATAAGCCAACATCCATTGGAGTTGATACATACAGATGTGTGGGGGCCAACCAAAGAGCAATCCATTGGAGGTAACAAGTACTTTGTCACTTTTATAGATGATTGCACAAGGATGGTTTGGGTTTATTTCATCAAAAACAAATCAGATGTGTTTACATGTTTCAAAGCATTCAACGCAATGGTAGAGAAGGAAACAGGTACATATATCAAGAAGCTAAGGTTTGATGGAGGGGGAGAATATTTCTCAAATGAGTTTTCTGATTTTTTAATGGATCAAGGCATCAAGAGGCAAGTAACATGTAGGTACACACCCCAACAAAATGGAGTAGCAGAGAGAAAGAATAGATACATTGCCGAGATCGCTAGAGCAATGCTTAATGAGATGAATGTACCTAACATGTTTTGGAGTGATGCAGCAAATACCGCCGTGTATCTTATGAATAGGGCTCCTACCTCAAGGATCCATGGCTTGACACCATATCAAGCCTATTATGGTAAGAAACCTGATCTTTCCCACTTGAAGATATTTGGATGTACTTGTTATGTACATGTGCCAAGTGAATTGAGGCACAAGCTACAACCAAAGGCAGAAAAGTGTGTGTTTCTAGGATATTCAAATGATCATAAAGGTTACAGGTGCTTCAACCCAAACACAAAGGACTTGAGGATATCAAGGGATGTAGCATTTGATGAGCTACTCCCTTGGTATAAGAAGTATGATTGTATGCAGGACTATGAAGAAGAAAAGCATGGACATGATGAAGAACAAATCGACCTAGAGCTAAGCGGCCCAAGGTGTTCCATCAATGAAGATAGTTCAAGCATGAACTCACCATGGAGGGGGAGATCTTCATCAAGCTATGAAGCACAATAAATCAACAAAGGCAAAGCAACATTTGTGGAGTTGGATGAAGAAGGTAATGAAGTTGAAGATGATGGACACATGATGGAGAAAGAAGCCATGTCAAAGAAAGAGATCAAGTTCCCAAGGCAAAGGAGGTTTATTCCTCCAAAAGGTGAAGAAAGGAAGTCTTCTAGAGCTAAGTATCCAACTCAAAGGTTTACTTATGATTCATACATGGCAACTCATTATGCATATATGAACAAAGTAGTAGAAGATCATGAGCCCGATTGCTATGAAGATGCAAGCAGGTACACCAAATGGAAAGAGGCAATGCAAGAAGAGATCGACGCACTTGAGGAGAATAAAACATGGACTCTAGTGCCCAAGAAGGATAACATGAAGGTAATAGGTAATAAGTGGGTGTATAAAGTAAAGAGGAAGTCAGATGGATCTATTTCTAGGTTCAAAGCAAGATTGGTGGCCAAGGGTTTTGCACAAACCTATGGAGTGGACTTTGAAGAGACATTCAGCCCCGTGGCAAAGATGAGCACCATTAGGACACTCATTGCAATGGCTGCTAGCAAAGGATGGAAGCTTTTCCAATTGGATATCAAGAATGCCTTTCTCAATGGAGACTTGGAAGAAGAGGTATACATGGAGCAACCACTAGGTTTTGTTCATAAAGAGTTTCCACATCATGTTTGTAGGTTGAAGAAGGCACTTTATGGCCTAAAGCAAGCTCCAAGGGCTTGGAACCAAAGATTGGTTGACTATTTGATCAAATGTGGTTACAATCAATGCAAGGCGGATCCATCTCTCTTCATCAAACAAAGAGGAGAACTTGTAGTCTACATGTGTGTGTATGTAGATGATCTTATCATTACAGGTAATGATACAAAGGGCATTGAGGAGATCAAGGCAAAGCTTGGAAAGGAGTTTAGGATCTCTGATCTTGGAGATCTTAGGTATTTTCTTGGCATTGAAGTTGTATACAAAGAAGAAGGTATTATGCTCATACAAAGGAAGTATATTCTAGACCTACTTGAGAGGTTTGGGATGCTACATTGCAAGCCTATTTCAAATCCCATGGAAGTTAATGTAAAGCTAAGCTCCATTGATGGAGAGCCATTAGAGGATGTAACCTTGTATCGATCTATTGTAGGATCTTTCAATTATGCCACAATAACTAGGCCCGACATAGCATATGGAGTTGGAGTGTTATCACAATTTATGCATAGTCCAAGGACTACACACTTGCAAGCTGCAAGAACAATGTTACGATATCTCAAGGCCATTATAAATGAAGGATTGTTCTATTCATTTGATGATGATATGCAGGTCAAAGCTTATTCTGATGCCGATTGGGCCGGTTCGAAGGAGGATAGAAGAAGTACAAGTGGTTACCTAGTCATGCTAGGTAGCAAGATCATCTCATGGATTTCAAAGAAGCAACCCACGGTGGCATTATCTTCCACGGAGGCTGAGTATAGAGCTGTGGCTCAAGTCACATGTGAGCTAATGTGGATTAAGAAGTTATTTATGGAGCTTAATTTGCAGGTTGACACATATCCAATTTTTTGTGACAACATGAGTAGCATTCATCTAGCATCGAATCCTGTCTATCATGCTAGAACCAAGCATATTGAAGTGCACTATCACTTCATAAGGGAAAAGGTGATATCCGAGGAAGTTTTAGTACATCATATTGGTACCAAGGACCAAGTTGCGGACATGTTTACAAAGGCTTTGGATGGGATGAAGATTTCAAAATTCAAGCAATGCATCAACATGAAGGAGCTTGGATGAGGACGAAGAATTGAAGCTTGAGGGGGAGTGTTAAAAGTCAAGCTTCAAGCTACAAATTCGTGTGGAATCTTTTATGGACATGTGGAGAAATCAAAGGAAGCCAAAAAGCCACGAGATTCCATCAAGAAAAGTCACTCAACCACTCCCCAAGTCATCTCAACTAAGTCCTCCAAGTTAGGAGGCTGATTTGGAAAGGTAGTTCCTAGATTTTAGGGGCACACTTCTCACTATAAAACGAGCATGTATCCCGACTTCTTTTGGGCCATCTTCTTGGCGTTTTAGCTCATGTAAAGTGAGCACTAAGTGCTGGAGTTGTGATAAGCAAGCCCCTTGCTTAAGCTAGCCCCTTGCTTGCTTGTTTGTTTTCTTTTAGTGTGTGCACAGGCAGTGTTGCAACTCTGTACCCCTGAGTTGTTAGCAATGGTTCTCCCTCATATTGTATCCATTTGATGTAATTCTTGTCTCATTGGATAGCTATTAGAGTCTATTTTATGCTCACAAAGTCTCGGGATCATTCTCTGAGTAATCTAGGAGCAACATTCATTTTAGTGAAGTTGTGTGATTGATATCTCTCTTGGTGTGTAGGCTCTGTTGGAAATATTTTGCTCTCTGTTGTAAGGGCTGGTTCTCCTTCTCTATGTATCCATTTGCTATGATTTTGGTGTCATTGGGTAGCTAGTAGAGTCCTCTAAAGTTGATTCAAGTTTGAGATTCATTCTCTATATAAGCTTTGAGAAAAGCTTGCTGGAGTGAAGTGAGGTATCTGCTTGACTGGCAGTTGTGAGCATTCAACTAGCTCATGTTATAGACATTGTTTCTCCTTGTGTAAGCATCCATTTGAAGTGAAATTTGTTTTGTTGGAAAGCTCTTGGTGTCTACTACAGGTCTACAAAAGCTCACTGGAGTTCTCTGCATAAGCTCTGAGTAAGAGCATTTTGGGTGTGCAGAGGTCAAAGAAGGATACCTGTGGAGGTCATTCATGCTTCGTCGTTGCTTAGGGGTTGAGGTACTTCCCCCATCAATACTTACATGCATACACACACATATGCATGCATAATGCACATGCATACATTCACATACATAATGCATATGCATACATAATGCACATGCATATATACACATACGTAATGCACACACACACACATATGCATACATAATGCATACACACACATACACACACATATGCATACATACATGCATACACAAACACACATAGACACATACACACACATAGACACATATGAACACATAAACACATACACACTCATAGACACACTCACATACACATAGACACGCACACACATACACACACATATACACACACACATACACACATAGACACATACACACATAATGATGCATTCACACACATAAACATGCATACACACATAGACACACATATACACACACACATACACACATACACACACATATATGCATACACACACACACATAGAGAGACATACACACACATACACATACATGCATACATATGCATACATAATGCATATGCAGACATACATACTTACATGCATACATACACATACATAATGCATAAACACACATATGCATACATAATGCATACACACACATACACACACCTATGCATACATACATGCATACACATACACACATAGACACATACACACACATAGACACATACACACACATAAACACATACACACTCATAGATGCATAGCGACACATACACATAGACACACACACATATACACAAACTCATACACACATAGACACATACACACATAATGATTCATACACACACATACACATGCATACACATACATATGCATATATACATGCATACACATACACACATAGACACATACACACACATAGACACATACACACATAAACACATAAACACATACACACTCATAGATACACACACATACACATAGGCACACACACATACACACACACACATGCACACATAGACACATACACACATACACATTCATACACACACATACACATGCATACACACATACAAACACATATACACACACATACACACACATATATGCATACACACACACATATACACACATATACACATACATGCATTCATATGCATATGCATACAATGTACATACATAATTACATGCATACATATACACATACATGCATATACACACATATACACATACATGCATGCATATGCATACATAATGCATATGCATATGCATACAATGTACATACATAATTACATGCATACATAATGCACATGCATGGATACATACACACACATATACACATAGACACATACATGCATGCATATGCATACATAATGCATATGCATATGCATACATATATACTTACATGCATACACACATATACACATACATGCATGCATATGCATACATAATGCATATGCATGTATGTGTATATGCATGCATACACACATATACACATACATGCATGCATATGCATACATAATGCATATGCATATGCATACAATGTACATACATAATTACATGCATACATACTGCACATGCATGGATACATACACACACATAGACACATACACACACATAAACACATACATACTCATAGATACACACACATACACATAGACACACACACATACACACATAATGATGCATACACATGCATA
The DNA here is from genome assembly GCA_020310875.1 of Ceratopteris richardii. Lineage (NCBI taxonomy): Eukaryota > Viridiplantae > Streptophyta > Polypodiopsida > Polypodiales > Pteridaceae > Ceratopteris > Ceratopteris richardii. The sequence continues at coordinate 117,024,755 of CM035436.1, forward strand.
CACACATACAGACACATATACACACACATTCACACACATATATGCATACACACACATAGAGAGACATACACACACATACACATACATGCATACATATGCATACATCATGCATATGCATACATACATACTTACATGCATATATAATGCACATGCTTACATACACATACATAATGCATACATACACATATGCATACATGATGCATACACACACATACATACATATGCATACATAATGCATATGCATATGCATACATATATACTTACATGCATACATAATGCACATGCTTACATACACATACATAATGCATACACACACATATGCATACATAATGCATACACACACATACACACATATGCATACATACATGCATACACATACACACATAGACACATACACACACATAGACACATACACACACATAAACACATATGCACTTATAGACGCATAGCAACACATACACATACACACACACACATATACACACACACAAACATACACACATAGACACATACACACATAATGATGCATACACACACATACATATGCATACACACACATATGCATACATACATGCATACACATACACACATAGACACATACACACACATAGATACATACATACACATAAACACATACACACTCATAGACACACACACATACACATAGACACACACACACATATACACACACATACACACATAGACACATACACACATAATGATGCACACACACACATACACATGCATACATACATGCAAACACATACACACCTAGACACATACACACACATAGATACATACATACACATAAACACATACACACTCATAGACACGCACACATACACATAGACACACACACACACATATACACACACACGAACACACATAGACACATACACACATAATGACGCATACACACACATACACATGCATACACACATACAAACACATATACACACACACATACACACATATATGCATACATACACACATATATGCATACACACACATAGGGAGACATACACATACACATACATGCATATATATACATACACAATGCATGTGCATATGCATACATACATAAATACATACAAACATGCATACATACATAAATACATACAAACATGCATACATACACATACATAATGCATACACACACATATGCATACATAATGCATACACACACATACACACATATGCATACATACATGCATACACATACACACATACACACACACATAGACACATACACACACATAGACACATACACACTCATAGACGCATAGCGACACATACACATAGACACATACACATACACACACATATACACACACAAAAACATACACACATAGACACATACACACATAATGATGCATACACACACATACATATGCATACACACACATATACATACATACATACATGCATACGCATACACATAGACACATACACACACATAGATAGATGCATACACATAAACACATACACACTCATAGACACAAACACATACACATAGAAACACACACACATATACACACACACATAGACACATACACACATAATGATGCACACACACACATACACATGCATACACACACATCTGCATCCATATAAACACATAGACACATACACACACATAGATAGATACATACACATAAACACATACACATAAACACATACACACTCATTGACACACACACATACACATAGACACACACACACACATATACACACACACAAACACACATATACACTTACACACATAATGATGCATACACACACATACACATGCATACACACATACAAACACATATACACACACACATATATGCATACATACACACATATATGCATACACACACATAGAGAGACATACTCACACATACACATACATGCATGTGCATATGCATACATACATACATACATACATACATACATACATACATACATACATACATGCATACATACACATACATACACACACACATATACACACACATATACACACACACATACACACACACACATACACACATAGACACATACACACATATTGATGCATACATACACATACACATGCATACACACATACACACAGACATACACGCACATACATACACACACACATGCATACATACACATACTCAATGCATACACACTTACATATGTACACGTATATATATTGATTTCTAGCCATTTTGTTTTATATGTTAGGTATTATGGATCCTAGTAGAGAGAGAAAGGCGAAACTCACTCTGATAAAACGTCTTATGAGAGCAAGAGTTCCGTCTAATACTCTAGGGGCCATAATGCGTGATTACTCAGAGATGTCTGATGAGGAGCTGGACTATACAATCCAGATGCTTACCCAGTGATCAGACGAGGGATCTTCTACGGCTCCACATGCAAGAAGAGAGCTATCTGCTCATAGGTATGTTTTTTTTCATAACCTTTTTTAATGATATTATAACACATATTTTTATTTATTTTTATCTAATTGATTTTCAGGACACCTATACCACCTCCAAATCGTGATAGCAGAGCTGAGTTGCCTATGAGGACATGCATAAGCACCTTAGGACTAGAGTGCGACATAGAGCTAGAGGGGAACATTGTGTACATAGGGAATGGATTGGAGTTCAAGAGAAGAATGCGGGCACTATGCGACTCTTACTTGTGCTTTGTCCACTTACCATGGATGTAAGTAAACATTTTACATATGAATTGAAATAAATATCTTATGTTTTATTTACATTATGTTTTTTATTTTTGTATTGAGCATGATGAGAGGGATAAAAAATACGTACTTAGTTCACTTGAGATGGAGTTTGAGACAGGATGGTTGCTTAAGTGGTGTTTAAAAGAGATGCGGACACTTAGGGCTCATCGTTGCGGTAATGCACAGTATGCACTGCTTTTATGTATATATATGTGGATATGAGTATGTGTGTTTATTCATGTATTTATGTATATGAGAGAGAGAGAGAGAGAAAAGAGTGAGACTAGAGGTATAAATACATGCATACACACACATATACATCATACATGCACATTTACACACATATACATATACATGCACATTTATACATACACATACATGCACATTTTTACACACACATACACATGCATGCATAATCATATGTACACATACACATACACATACACATGCATAATCATATGTACACACACATAGACTCATATAATCATATTTACATGCATATATACATATACACATGCATATATACACACACACACACAACACATGCATATGCACATATAGATACACATACATACACAACACATGCATATGCATAAATAAATAAATCCTATTTCAAAAATCCTAAATTGAAAACACTAATTTCGATATTAGGGTTTTAAAACCCCTAATTTAAAAACTCTAATTAAACCTTTTAGCCATATGTTTGAAGTATATGTACACCTCCGACATCCTACTAGAGAGATGTCTCTCCTCCCAACCTTATGCCTCTATATATAGCTACTCCAATAAAAAAGGATCATAATATATATAAAGATATATACACATCATGTAGATAGGATACATAAATATAAAATGGAGTAGATATATTATGCATCACACATACATGCCTAAATGCATACATAAATATATATATACATACTAACATATTTACATGTACACATACACATAGACATATATACATATATACATGTACACATCACATATACATGCCTACATGCACACATAAACATATATATACGTTCATACATATTTACATGTACATATTTACACATAGACACACACAAATATATATATATATATATATATATATATATATATATATATATATATATATATATATATATATATATATATATATGTACACAATTATAAACACTTGCATATATTACATGAATATATGAATATTTTACATAAATGCATATGCATATATACACATATGCATATTTAACACATGTATACATAAATCACACACATGCAAACACATACATATACATTAAATACATATATATGCATACTAACATATGTATACATATAATACACATGAACACACACACATATGCATGCATACATGATAAAAATTTGCTCCTCAAAGATAAAGCTATATATAAAATAATTAGACATACCCCCGAGCTTCATGTTCTAACTTAGAAGAACATGATTTCATCTCTCTAGTAGGAGTCATCGTTATTCAAGTTAATAAAAAAATATATTATCTGATATCCATTCAGAAGCTTCAAGTTATTGATTGATAACTAGAGTAGAATTTACTATCTAATCTGCCCATATGTTTTCATTATTGCTATCATTTTGGTAAGACATCAATATAGTCTCATCTTCATTATCCTTATTGATTTCATTTATTTCTTCTATTGTTAAATCTATGTTCTCATGAATCACATCATCTATTGATGGATTAATATCTATTTCTGGTAATTCCTCTTCCTCATCAGTAGAATCAGCGTGTAGAGAATTATCCTCTTCATCTGATAGATTAGTATCATTATCACGTATAATGATTCTAATTTCTATTTCAGATGTTGATGTATCAGTATCTAATGCTGAATCATCAAGAGGACTTTCTTCGATCTCTCTAACAATAAACTGTTCAAACAATGACCTACCTCTAGGTTGCACATGAATGACTTGCCACCAAGGATGGGCATCTGGGTTTTTATAAAAATATGCTTGTTCAATAGCCTAGGAAGAATATATGGTTCTTTAGTAGATCGTATTACCTCGGAAGAATCGATTGCCCAAAACCCAGATAATTCCTTTCTTAATGTGGAATTACTACCTTTATACTCCGCTCGAAACCAGTCAACCTTCAAAATGACCTATCAAAATATATAACAACAGAAACCCATTATTAGGTGCTTAAAAAGAAACTAACTCTATAAAAAAAACTTTTTTCTACCTGTTTGAATGTACGAAATGAAATTTCGTAGATACCAACAATAGTTCACCATCCATAATTCACTAATAGTTCATCACCAGCATGTAATGTAGTAATAGCATTGACAACTATGTATCTTGATACATCTCTACTCATGTATGGTGATTCATGACTATTTTCACGTTGTGGAGGTGATCGCAATCCGGGTGGATCAGGTCCGGTCGTGGCACACACAGGGTGTATGAAGCTAATGAATGTTGGAAGGTTTAAGGACATGAAAGTGAAATTAATGTTGAGTATGGAGAAGAGAGAGATGTTGAAATGATTATGGGAATGGGAATGTAGGAGTGCAAGTTAGATTTATGAACATGACTCATAAGAATGAAAGAGAACCATACACAGGAATCAAATTTGGAAGGAAAAATGTTCCATTGAAGGAGCTTCTTAAACACTTCCTAATTCTAGTCCATATGCATAGTATTCTTTGGATGATATGTATGCATGCCGAGAATAGATGGAATCCTTACACATAAATCAGTTTCGAAAGGAAGAATGGTCCAATATTGGAGCTTCTTATACACTTTCAAAAACTAATCAATATGTATGGGTATGTATGGATTATATGCATGCAAGTGAATTATGATGATAGAGTTTAATCACAAGCTCAATGAAACATCCTCATTGGTTCAATGCAATAATGCAGAGCCTTCTCACACATAGAAGAAAATAGAAGACATGTAAAAATAATTAAGAGACTGAGAGACAAGAGACAAGAGACAAGTGACAAGTGACATGAATTAAAAGGATTTGAATTAAGATACATGTATAAGATCGTTGTGATACGTCAAGCTAAGCAGTTTACTGATCAAAGGCGGTTTCGACCTTCAAACCATGACAGTTCAACCGAATGTCAGACGTAAGAAGATGAGTTCCACTTCATTGACCCTATGTATGTCTAGGCTTGTAACGTCTAACTAAAGAAGTCTAAGACTCATCAAAACCAGCTCTAACTCACTCACACACTCCATGGAGGGTGAGTCAAGATAGAGATGCTGGTTTCAAGAGCCTATCCTAGATCGGAGCTCTAACTTAAATTTGAAACTAGGTACTATACTCATACTAGCCCACCTTGGATTCTCACTCGCTCAACCGAGGGTGATCATCTCAAGGAAACCTTAAGCTAGCAAGAGCCCTATGGATTAACAATGATGCTCTTGGAGTTTGGAGGGGGGTTTATATAGTTTTTTGAATGAATTTGGGCCCTTGGATCTAGAGAAATCAACTCTCAACTCTAGGATCACTACTTTCGATTACAACCATTTGATTAATCAAATCAATGGCTTGGAATTGTTCTTTCTATCAAATCTAGTGTAAAGGAGTGAAATTTAGGCGCCTTCATTCTCCATCATTGGATCTGGGGATGATCTTGACCGTCGGATTAGTGCTGACATCAATTTGGATAAGATAAGCCACTATTTTTGGAGAAACTTTGCATTATTGATCTTTAACTTTCAAAAATGTCTTCTTTGATGAAAAAACTCGTGGAGCCTCCTTCCATTATGCTTTAGTGCATCTCCACCTTGAATATGAGCTCATCTTGACATTACAACATGGTTCAATCATATTTTGCCATGTGGCAACCCTTCAAGCCTTCAATTTTCTTATTCTAGAAAACTTCGGTGACCTTGAAAACTGGATTTTGTGCTCTTTGACCCTTCAAATATCCTTTGATGAAGATAAAAGTTTGTAGGACTGTTTTGAAAGGCCTCCTTTAGGAATATGCAAAAAAACGCCCATCTGAATCTTCCTTGTACAAGTTTGACTACATTTGGAAGCTTGCCAAGTGGCATTAAGGTGTCTAGGAAGCTTTGATAGCCTTGAAATTTTGTACAAATATGTAGCCACATATGTTATTTATACATGCCAAACCATATGGCTAACAAAAATTCCTATACATAATTTTGTAGGGTCTAAGTGGAAAAATTACATTTTTTACAAAATGAACATGGCATATCAATGTGCTAGAAAATCCATTTTCATGTGAAATTTGGGTTATAGACTGCCTTTGATAGGCTTTACAAGTATATGAGTTTTCATGTGATTTGGAGACATTGAAATTTTTGCCCTAATTTCCAAAGTTTGACCAGCTTTGACTGCTACCTTGGATTTGCTCGATTTCTTCCAAAGTTTGCATGTGAACTCCCTTTGGCATCCTTGATACATCTTGGACTTCTCAGGGAATTCTGGCTACCTTCACCGAATGTCTTTCCTGTAGGCCTTCATGAGTGAGAGAGGAGAGAAAATCTCGACGACATTCGCCCCCACTAAACCTGCGATTCCTCCGAAAGCGCCACTCTGGCATCTCTGAAAAACAAAATGTTCCAGGCATCAAATTCTTTTATAGGCAACATAAGAAACATGGAAGGAAATTTGATTATATGCATGAATGAGTAGGTAACGTGACATGAAGCAATATTTGCATGAAAGAAAGAATTGAAACAAGCAACATGAATATGCATGAACAAATAGGCAACATATATGCAAATGAACAGGCAACATTGACAACAAGAAAGAAAACAATCAAGCATCAATATGAAGTGGAAGTGGATGTATTGAGTCATTTTAAGCAGCAGTTCCTCTCATCTTGAAGAAAAATTTGTATCTTTTTCATAAAGTAATCTACGTTAAATACGATTATAAACAAAGATTTAGGATTTTCAAGAGACATCTTTCATCTTTAGCTTATTTTAGTTCAACTCCTTTCCTACATAAATATGAATATGCTTCTGTCTCTAATAACATGCAAGGAAATCTAACTAAACTCCACTAATGCATAAATCTGCCTATATAGCCCGTGATTTATTCTTCTATGCCTGTTTATCCTCCTTTGGCTTGCTTTATTTTTCAATGATGATGATGATTCGGCAACTGTATGGTTACGATCGCGTTTTTGGGGTGGAAGAAAGTGTAAACTTCTTGGTAATATGTAGGAGATTTTTGTTTTTCTTTTTGGATGACGGGGAAAAATTAAACCCCAATACAAGGTACAACCATTTTTTATGATGGAGAACAGTCGTTTAAACTCCGATACAAGTGCTATGAGATGGACTAAGGATGTAGAAACATGCAATAGCAGGAGCTAGGAATTCAACAATTACGCATTCGATATAGGATACATATGCATGTTTATATATGAAAGTCATGTCACCAAAATAAACCTCCAAATCTACATGCCCTATCTTTCCATAATCCTAGATTATAATCAGTCTCTTAGTAGATTAATTACTACTTAAGATACAATTTTACACAAGTAGAGAGATCATCATTTGCCCTTTTTTTTTTGACTCAAGTGATGTGGATATGCAATGCAATGCAAATACTGAAAACAAACATGCATGCAACAAGAACGGAAAAAAATAGAATGAAAAAAACAAAGCAACATGAACTTGAAAAATTAATGATATTTTTATATGTTTTTTATTTTTTTATTTTCCTTTTTTTAATTTTACTTTTGTTATTATTATTATTATTATTTTTTATAACATGGATACTCTTGTTTATGAATCGGCCTTATTGTTGTCATCTTCTTCAATGTCATCATCCAAAATGTACTCATCATTATCACGTTTCTTGAATAGCTTTATCCTTTTACCTGCAATCAAAGTTTTTAGTGCAACACCATTTAATTCACAAAGAGCATATGTACCATTGTTGTGACTGTTGATACAATGCATGGCCCAAACCACGGCTGAGTGAGCTTTTTGCATGCATCATATTGAGAGTCAAATGTACTATCATAAGTGAGCACCCAATCTCCTACTTCAATTGGCTTAGGACGCAATCGATGAGTTTTATCAAAATAATGCTTGTTCTTCATTCTAGATTCTCTTAATTTTCAATGGCATCATCAAGAATTAATTTACCTTGTTCTAACTGTTTAATGCGCAAACGCAAAAATCATCAGTAGACATGTTTTCAGACCAAGGCAGATTTGACCATGTAGAAATATGAGACTGAATTGGAAACAATGGTTTTTTATAGTACATGAGTTCAGTAGGCATATATCCACTAGTACGTGTGCATGTCATTCTATCTGCCCAAAGTGCAAAAGGAAAGAATCTAGGCCATTGTTTGATGTCACTGTTACATGCTTTAGATATGGCTTTCACAATAGGTGGATGCCCTCTCTCTATTTTACCATCGGCCTGTGGATTATATGCAGTAGTGAGAGACAAACGAATATCGTGACGCTCAAAGAACTCTTTAGATTCTCTTGCATTAACTCTCCACGATTGGCAACTACTTTCTCTATGTACCCAAAGCGACTTATGACATCTTCAAGCAAGAATTTGCAAACATTGTAAGTGGTCTTAGATCGTAGTGCACGTCCCTCTACATGATTACTTAAGTCTTCTCTTGCAAGTACTACCCACTTGTTACAAGATCTACTACCCACTTGTAGTGAATACAAGGTGGATAAGTAGGATGCAACAGATCTCTATGTTTGACTGATGAATGAAGTTGACAAGTAGAATATGTAGAAACATAGCTACTAATTTCAAGATACATCCTAGGCCAATAATAGGTACTTCTAATTTTTTCATATGTTCCAAAAAATCCTTTATGACCTGCCCATAATGTCTCATGCATTTCCTTCATTACTTGCAATTGAAGCCCTCGTTTTCCTAGGACTCATTGTGGATTCTTTACCTTACCCTTAGCATGTCTCCAAAGATAACCGTTACATAGGAAAAAGTTATAAGCTCATTTCCTAATGTTACGGAATCTATTCATAGTCCAGATAGGTAATGGTTGTAGTGTACTTAGATACTTTCCTATGTCTCTCCATTCATTTTCGTACTCAGACTGATGAAATTTCTCATACTCATATATATGTGGAACATAGTCAAGTAAATTCACATTCTTTATTAGATCACTTTCAAGATCATCATCAAATCTAGCTCTCGATAACATATCAGCAACTAACTTTGACTTACCTGAAATATGAACTAACTCAAGATTTATGAACTTAATATATGAGATCCATCTAAGCATGGCTATATCAGGAGATGAACAATTGGCTATCATTCCAATGAGAGGCAAACAATCAGTCTCAACTTTGACATTTGCACCAGTGAAATATTCTTTGTCTGTCTTCAAAGTTGTTACCATACCCCATAGTTCTCGTTTGATCTGTGGATATTTTCGTTGTGTTTCATGTAGAATTTTGGCACCAAACCTAATTGCATATCTATTCCCTTCACTATCATCTTCACTTATGATCCAACCTATACCAGTAGGACTAGTATCAATAGTCAATATAATAGGTTTGTTAGCAGAATAGTCTACACGCTTAAGGATGGGAGCTTCAAGCAATAATTTCTTGAATTTACACATAGCTTGAGTGTGTTTGTCAGTCCAAATAAATTTTTGTTTCTTCCTTAACAAGTCATAGAGACAATCAGCAACATGAGCAAAGTGTGGGATCAAAATAACATAAAAGATGAAGCACCAAGAAATCTACGTACCTCACTCACGTTGTTACATGTTTCAGAAAACTCGCTAATGGTATCAACTTTTTGTGGGTATGGCTTTCGACCATAATGGCCACATAAATGTCCAACAATAAGAACCTCGTTAACACCAAAAACAGATTTTTCTATGGAAAATGTGAGACCTACCTCTTCAAATCGTTGAAATATTCTTTCACAATTAGAGATATGGTCAATAACAAATTTACGATATTCACATGAATCTAAAGTAATTTCCTTTACATGTTCCTCACTCCCTTTAATTGGAATATCATCAATGAATGGCATAGTTATATGAGGGATAAAATCATGTAAGACCATATTCATAGCACTCATCATATGAGCCACAGAATTAGTCGCTCCTTGAGGTAAGGTACACATTCGCACTAGCCTAAAGGAGTTTTCATTGTGGTTATGTCACGACTATCAATTGCTAATTGGAATTGGTCATATCCAGAATATAAATCACCCATTGAATAGATAGAATGTCCTGAAAATGATTCATCAAACTCATCTACAATGGGTCCTCTTCCTACATTCCTTATGGTGACTTTATTGACGGGTTGGAGATCTTGAATAAAACGTAGTTTCACATTCTTTTTAGGCACAGTGAACCATCGATTTGAATAAGGTGCAAAAGATGGCTCTAAAATTCTCATATTTATCTTCTCCTTAAGTAGTTTCATTAGCTCAGGTAAGTGAGCCTTTGGAACTGGTATAGGGCGAAGATTCCATGGAATATGTGGAATAGTAAAGATTATCATGGGTGCAACTAGCTTAGGATGTACACAACCAATCTCATGAGGATACATAGTAAAGGCTTTTCCATGGCTCCGTATAACTCTCTCAAATTTATCTCTCTGTGCTGGCAAAAGAAAGTCATCATCTCTACCAATTTTCACCTGTTTGATTGTCTCATCTATGAATGTATCATATGTTTTTCTTATCTCGAAGAATTGGATCATTTTTCACATCAATAATTTTTTCACTACTTCCTTGAGGTAATGGTTGAGCTATGGGTTTGATTTTTTTGTCTATAGTTTTGTACTTTGTTTCAACTAAGGCATCATGTTTGGTTAAATTTTGAGCACTTGTCAACATTGAGAGCATATTCGTGGATTAGAGCATACTCATCAAGGGAAGAAAGAAGAATAATATGGGAATTAGAATTTTGTTGAAGACATAACTCTAACTCCTCAAGAGTAGAGAAACAATGAGATGTTTCAATCACATGCTCAATGTTCTCATCATGTTCCATGATTTTATTGTTTTTATATTTTTTTTGGATTTGTTGGATAAAAGACTTGGACAATTGACTCTTATGAAGAAAATGTAATCTAGAATGTGAAAACAAAGTGACAAACTATTGTACATGTTGGTTGGGTGCGAGATGTCAAACCAATATCCACTGTTGTCCCACTCAACAATGGATTCTATTCGAAATTTTGATCATATGTAGCTCCAAACATGAAGCGAGCTGCACAATCACTACATGAATGCTCATGACGTTGAGTAACAATAAGTTTCTTTCTAATTGACAATCGATTCCTAGGATGATTCACTCCTACCGTCATGACTTGAAGTGATTGCATTCCATCCTTAGACTTAAATCTAGCATAGGTAGACCCATCATCCATGGCTTTCGTTTCCATACGACTCTCACAAATTAAGGGTTGACCTAAGAGAACTTCATAGGAGCCATTATCTTGAATAAAAAAGTGAAACACTTCTATGATTCCTCCTATGGATATGGGCACACTAGCACAAGCTCCATACAAGGTACCTTCACCATTATCTGTAGTTCTCGTACGCCGTCCACAATCTTTATCTATGGGCCATCGAAACTTATCATAGACTTCTCTTGAAATCACATTGATTTCGGAGCCGGAATCTACTAATGCATTTACAGTGATAGTGTTTTTTGGCTTCTTTTGTTTTTGCTCAGGATCTTGTTTTTGTTCATGTTCTCGTGTTTGTTCTTCAGTTTGTTTTGATTGTTCTTGTTTATCTAAAGGCTTTGGTTCTGTTTTTGTTAGCGTTGTCTTCTTCTCTTTTTGTTTCTCCTCTTGTTTCTGTTCATTGGGTTGTGATTCTTGTTTTTTATCTTTGGATTGTGATGTTTCTCCTTGCTCTATGATTGTTTCTATTCCCTCTGAGGTTTGTTTTTGAGTCACTCTTCTTTCACTAGGCTCAACTTCATCTCTTTTTCGTTTTTCTTCTACATTGGATATATGAGAAATAAGAGATTGATCTTCTATCGGTGATTCCCAAGCCGTTATTCTCCTAATTTCATCTTGTGCTCTTACTAAAGCCTCTATGGAAAAGTCACCTTCCTTTGTCGGTTTACTTGATTCTACTTGTTGCTCATCAAGAGCTTCTAGTTTCACTCCTCTAGTTCCTACATCCGTTATGGTTTCATTTTCATAGTGTTTTTTCATTCCTCCCTTACCATAATTTCCTTGCAAAGGTAGCCTAGATCGATAGTCATAGATTTTCTTGTCTATGTCTATTACTAGTCGTTGCTCCTTAGCAGCCTTCAATAGTTTGCAATCTCTCAAAAAGTGCTCTAACGAATCACACCAAGGACACCTACGAGGGCCACGCAAAAAACCATTTTGATTTTGAGGATTTTGATTAACTTGTGGTGGGAAATTTTGAAATTGAGGATTTTGTTGATAAGGTATTGCTTGAAGAGGATAATTAGGATTTTGAAAAGGCAATTGGTGTATTTGAGGAGCTTGTGGAGCAACATGTGGTACTTGAGGTGCAAGAGGAGCTTCCATATTATACGATTGATGATTCTGAAAATTTTGATTTTGAGGATTTTTAAAAGCTATTTGAGAAGCTTGAGGATACATGTTTTGATACATTTGAGGATTTTGCACATGAGGATGAGGATTTTGCATTGAAGGATTATGCATTGGAGGAACTTGATATGCTTGAGTAGGATCTACTTGTGGATTTTGATTGGTAGCTATAACATGTTGATTATGCTCTTGAAAAGACATTGGGATTATTTGATTTTGTAAAGTTTTGGTGTAATTAGATTGTAAAGCATCTATAGTCTTGGCCAAATTGGATTATGTAGCAATAAGACTTTCCATTTGCTTAGTGAGAATTTCCACTTGAGATTGTTCAACTACACTTTTATTTGGCTCTACTTTAAAACCTTGAGTAGGCTCCATCATTTGAGGAATAGGAGTAGAGTCAAAAATTGGTCTCTAACTTGCTCCTTAGTTTGTGGAAGGCTAGCTTGAGGAAGACTAGTTTTCTCATAAAGCATGGATTGTCTTTGATGTCTATGGGCTACAATCTCTACTACTTTACGCACTTTTTGCCAATTGTCAATAAGACCATAGCGCTTATCCGGTCCTTCTAATCACCGTTGAACTTCCCTACAAGTTTTAGGATGAAGAAGCTTAAGAAAATTGATCACAAGATCAGGTTCCAAAGTTATCTTATCCTCATCAAGAAGTTGTTCATAGCGTCTAATATACTCATTTTGTAAGTGAGTAATAGAGCTACTAGGCTTTGGTGAATTGACCCATCGTAAGAATCCATCCCGATTATGTTGGCTATAATCTTCAAGATATAATTCTTTGAGCATCCCGATTATGTGAATAAGCAAGTGATGCACGATGCTCTAGATCTCTCACAAATGCGTTTACTTCACGACGAAGATGTGCATGATACTGTGAGAAATCTAGTGCAACACTCAAGACTGATGATGATGATATGATGAGGATGAAAAATATGAAACAAAGGATATGGATCACAACCTCCCAACAAGATCAGAAGCAAATGCCACGAAGCGTTTCACGTCGGGTTCAAATGTCATAATTCCTATTGGAGAACATATGTGAATTTGTTGCATGGATAGGAGGTGGTGGAGTACCCTCTGATTGATCAGAATTTGCACATAATAAGAAAAAAAAAATATAAGTTATGTATCCATCAAATATACTTAAAAAATGTTTGATATACTTATAGTATAAAGTCATTGAATGATGAGGAGATGGTGGTGGAGTTCCATCTGATTGATCAGAATCTACAAATAATGGTATTTGACATTAATAATCTGATTATCTACATACACAAAAAGTTCACATATACATATTTACAAATACACACATATTCACATATACACATTTACACATACACACATATTCACATATACACAACTACACATTATTGTGGGATAAATGCATGTATTTTGTATGAATGAGTATATATGCATGCATGTGTGTGTACGTATATATGTGGATATGTATATGTGTGTTTATGTTATATGTATGTATATGTGTATATGTATACATATATGTATGGGTATATGTTTGCATCTATATGTGTATGTGGGTATGTGTATGTGTATGTGTGTGTATATATGTATATGTATTCTGATTTTTTTTTCTGTTTGAGATTAAATTAATAGGAGATATTGTATGGTCAACAAAAATAAGAGGCGAGCTAACATACCACCTGAGATGTGACAATTTTTTCATAGATAGCTACATCTTCAGGAGTCATTTCCTCAGCAGAAGGCACACAAATTAATAGTTTATATTTATAATTTTTATATATTTTAGTAATTTTTTACATTTAATTTATGTATTTTTTTTCTTGAATAAACAGGCTGTTGCAAAGAAGAGAGTGGAGTCGGGCCACACATTGCACCTAGGCCAAATGGGCCATAATGGTTTTGTAGCTACGTTTGTAAGTATATGTGTTATTGTGAGTATATTTTTTATTTTAGTTAAAGTGCAAGCAACTAATGTTTTTTATTTGTTTAATTGCAGTGGAAGGATTATGGCCGATATCCTACGAAACATGAGATCGAACATGCTACACATTTTGGATATCGGCGTTTGAGCGAGTATATGCAAGATCATCCTAATGCCTTTGTGAGCATTTTTAAATTTTATATAATTATTTTATATTTATGAATGGTTTACCTATTTTATTTATTTATGTTTGTTATATGTAATACAAGAGTATTATGGAGAGACAAATATGGATGAGGTGGAGAGACAGACAGAGGAGGGAAGATCTCGATCGTCACAAGGTGATCATGACGATGAGGATGAGGAAGATCAGGATGATCATGATATTGCTGATGATGATGATCATCATGATGATGATGATTAGGATTTTAGTTGATTATGACATTGGATTATATGTAGCTACATTGATATATATATATATATATATATATATATATATATATATATCTTATCTATATATTTTTCATTTCAGTTATGTTTTGAATTGTGTGTATTGTATTAAGTAGTGAAGACTTTTGTTCTATTGATTGTTATTATTTTTTATATTAAGCATGTGTTTTAATACTTTAATTATATAATTCATTCATATGTGTGTACCTAAGTGTATATGTATGTAGTGTATATGTATGTATGTGCATGTGTATGTGTGTGTATATGTATGTATGTGCATGTGCAGGTGTAAGTGTATATGTGTGTATGAGTATGTGCATGTGCATGTGTATATGTGTGTATATGTATATGCATGTATATGTATAACTCTATGTGTATATGTGTGTATGCGCATGTATATGTGTATATCTAGGTATGTGCATGTGTATATGTGTTTTAATAGTTTTATTATATAATTCATTCATATGTGTGTACCTAAGTGTATATGTATGTGTGTGTATATGTATGTATGTGCATGTGTATGTGTGTGTATATGTATGTATGTGCATGTGCATGTATAAGTGTATATGTGTGTATGAGTATGTGCATGTGCATGTCTATGTGTGTGTATATGTATATGCATATATATGTATAACTCTATGTGTATATGTGTGTATGTGCATGCATATGTATATATGTAGGTATGTGCATGTGTGTGTGCATGTGTATATGTGTTTTAATACTTTAATTATATATTTCATTCATATGTGTGTACCTAAGTGTATATGTATGTGTGTGTATATGTATGTATGTGCATGTGTATGTGTGTATATGTATGTATGTGCATGTGCATGTATAAGTGTATATGTGTGTATGAGTATGTGCATGTTCTTGTGTATGTGTGTGTATATGTATATGCATGTATATGTATATGTGTGTATATGTATATGTATATGTATATGTATATGTGTATATAAATATGCATGTGTATGTATATGCATGTGTATATGTATGAAACATGCATGTGTATGTGGATACATTTCCATTTGCATCCATGTGCATGCATGTGAATGTGCATGCATGTGGATGTGCATATACATGTATTTGCATATATGTTAATGTGTGTGTGTGTGTGTATATATATATATATATATATATATATATATATATATATATATATATATATATATATATATATATATATATATATATATATATATATATATATATATATGTATGTATATGTATATATATATATATATATATGGAATAATGCATGCATGTAAGTCTTTTTATGTGGTTGTAGGAATGTTTGTGCATATGCATGTGTATATGTGTATATATATGAAAGTGCATCTTCATCATGTATAAGTGTATAAGTGCATATCAATAAGTGTGAGTATGCTATGTAATGAAAATAACACAATTCAAATGATATACAAAGAATAGAAATTGTACTTACAATAGTTAGCCATACTTTTTGCTTGGTTAGCTTCTTGAATAACCTACAATAAAGAGAGAAAGAAGAGAGAGAGAGAGAGAGAGAGAGAGAGAATTCAAAGAGAGAAAGATGTAGAAAGAGAGAAACAGAGATAGAGGGAGACAATAAGAGAGAGCGTAGACAAAACAAAAATTCTGCATATACTTGCTTCAGCTTGTTAGCGCAGTGCAATTGCGAACGTTGGAGAGCTCTTCGATCGGATGCGTGAAAATGCCGATCAAAGAGCTTCCAATGTTTTAATTCTTGTCTGTCAACAGACCGTCATGTAAGCAATGCTGCCCATCGTCGCATAAGCGACATCTTTTTAGTGTTGCTTATGCAATGCCAGACATTGTCACCTATGCGATGCAGAAAAGCGTCGCTTATGCAACACTATTTAAATTCGTCATGTAAGCGACGTTGTATGGGAGCGTCGCAGCCCCGTCGCGCCACAAGTCGCAAAAACCGTCGTTTGCTCCATTGTTTAATCGACGATCCGTGGGTGACGCTAATTACGATGCATGTTGCAATTTTATAGCGACAAAATTCTGTCACATTAACCGTCGCTATACGCCCGTATTCCTTATAGTGGAATTTTGAAGTACCTCAAGGGTACTCAAAATCAAGGTATATACTTTCCATACACATCAGATTTAAACATTAAGCTATACTCAAATGCAGATTGGCCAGGTTGTAAGGATGAGAGGAGGAGTACTTCTGGTTATCTTTCTTTTGCAGGTGATAATCCTATTTCTTGGTCTTCCAACAAGCAAACAACTGTTGCCCTATCTTCAACAGAGGCTGAATATAGGGGATTAGCCAATGCTACACAAGAAGCCATATGGATTAGATTGCTATACTCAGATTTGGGACTTCATACTCACTCACCTATGATCATTGGTGACGATACAAGTTCTTTGCATTTGTAGCAAATCCTATTTACCATGCAAGAACCAAGTATATAGAAGTACACTATCAATATGTTACAGAGAAGTTATTGAGAAAGTAGATTCAATTGGCATATGTATCTACAAATATGCAATGTGCAAATTTATTAGCCAAAGCACTTGATGGTACTAAACTTTGCAGGTTTAAAGCCATGATTGGATTGCACAACATTCAAGAGGATTGAAGAAGAAGAGCAAGCCAAGATGTTTGGCTTGAGGGGGAGCTGTTGGTGCAAATACACAAGCCTTCACATTTCTCTTAACTTGAAGGATCATATGAGGAAGCATGTGATAAGTCACATGAACCATTGCTTGTAATTGTGTGATCATTTACCATTTGTAAATGGTTAAATCATAAAGAGTCTTGTAAAAGCAATAATCTCATGGAGAAAGCAAGAGCTATGAATTGCATTTGGTAGAACCACTCCTAACCTAGAGGAGAACTTTTAGGTGGAGCTCTATTTGAATTTCAAATTCAAAGTTGAAGAATATCATTATATAAGAGACTTGTAATATCGCGGCCTGTGTGCCCTCATTCTTGAGCTTAGCGTTGATCATTTATAGAGGTTGAGTGGCTTACATCATAGCCTACTCTTCTTACTATAATTGGGCATCATCTATATGCCAATGATCATGTACAACTTTGTTTTATAATATATTACATCATTGATCAACTCTATCTACATCTCTGCTATGACTACTTAGAATAATGATCTTTGCATGACCATATCTCAGTGGGTTCTTATCCATTTTTCATTTTCTATATCTTGTTCGAACCAAATCAATATCTTCTTTATGCTCTCAAAATATGAGGAAATTTGCTTTAGCCAATTGGGAGAAAACTGCTTCGAACTGCTCACTCATCTTGTACTATATAATTCCTAAAAAATCGGGGATAAGCTTGGTTGCTAAATCAATTTATCAGTGTATGGTTTATCATTTTTAGTGATTCAACTTGTAATCACTAGCTATCTAAGGTAGGTAGATACTTGCAAAAGTATTTTGATCAATTGCTACTGTACTATGAGCACTGAGCAAAATATCCAGCAGCTGTGAAGACCAAAATAGCAGGTTTTGGTCACTAGCTCTTTGCAAAGTTATCTATTTTAATCCAATTGTTTGAAGCATCAACTCCAAAGTACATAGGCACTTATTTTGGATCATTTGCAAGCCAAGAGGGCCTATATCACACCTCTGAAGAGAAATAGGGTAGGTACAAAGCAGGGTTTGGCAATACCAACTCATCCTCTTCAGGTATACATCCATCTCTCCCAACACTATGAATACTATGAATATATCCAATTGCAAAATCGATTGTTTTATAATAGTCATATCTTTGATTACAAAAAAAAGCTTGCATATGCATTGTTTTCTTGATTCAATAACTTATTGACAGTAAACCAATCAAAAGATGATGATGCCTCTAAGAGTGTTCCACATTTGCACTCCTATGCATCCACAGAAAGTTGTAAATTTTTCACTTGATTTTCTAGATCATCAATTCTCTTTTGTTGATCTTCTATTGTTCTTTGTAATCCAGGATATGTTAATCCTTTATTGTATAATTTTTCTCCTTGTGATGACAAATCATGTATAAGATGATGTTCTTCAAGTAGCAAAATGTAGGGCCGCTTTCGAGGAAGAGGGCCTTCATTTCCTTGATTACGAAATTCTGCTCGATTTTGAGGACGACCCAAAATGATACTACATTCTTCGAACGATCATCCCAATCTACACATTGATGAAGAATATCTTGTACAAAAACCTTTTCAAAGAAATATAATGCTATTTGATTATTTTTTTGTAATGATCTCTCAACTTGCACAAAGCGTCGAAGTAGAGTTTTTGCTAATCCTTTATGTTGTAAGTCTGAAAGCTTTAAGGGTGCTATTTCTTTTGCCCTTCTTGTAACCCAAAAGAGAACATCACGAACAAAATGATTTGGACATAGATTTTTTACTTCTTTCATTGACAATGCTCCTTCTAGTCCCTCTGGCTCTAAATCTTGACATAATAAAAATGCTAATCCTAATTATGCAAATTAAGCATTCTGCTCAGATAAAATCCTTTGACATTTAGTATGATCAAGATCATCTTTCACATTTGGCATTCTTGCCATGTTTTACTTTCAAATCTGCAAAACAAAAACACTAATTGCAGAACCCATACTCCCCCCCATAAATTGGAAGTCCATAACGATTGAGAAGTTTACGATAAAAAACTCATAAAACCACGACGTTGTAGCTGTCGCCTATTTCACAACTACACCAAATAGCAAAGAACCAAAAATGGGCTCACGACTCTCAAAGAAATTCATAACATTTAATCCATATAACTCAAGAGAATCCACTTCATTTAATCCATATAATGCAAATGAATCCACTTAATTTAATCCACAAAATTCAAATGATACCACTTTCTTTAATCCATATAATTCAGATGATCCCACTTCATTTAATCCACATAATTCAAATTATACCACATCATTTAATCCATATAAAAGAAATGATTACACTTCATTTCATCAACTTAACTCAAATGATACCACTTCATTTACTCCACATATTACAAATGCAGATTATACTTCATTTGATCCACTTAACTGAAATGATACCACTTCATTTACTCCACATAATTCAAATGAATCCACAATATTTAATTCACATATGTTAAATGAATCCACAACATTTAACCCACATAACTTAAATGATACCACTTCATTTACTCCACATAACTCAAATAAATCCACATCATTTAATCCACATATTACAAATGATTACACTTCATTTCAACCACTTAACTCAAATGATACCATAATATTTAATTCACTTAATACAAATGATTACACTTCATTTCATCCATTTAACTCAAATGATACCACTTCATTTACTCCACATAGTTCAAATGAATCCACAATATTTAATTCACATATGTTAAATGAATCCACAATATTTAATACACATATCTCAAATGATACCACTTCATTTACTCCACATAATTCAAATAAATCCACATTATTTAATACACATATTAAAAATAATTATACTTCATTTCATCCACTTAACTCAAACGATACCACAACATTTACTCCACTTAATGCAAATGAATCCATAATATTTACTCCACGTAATGCAACAGAATCTATATCATTTAATCCGGATAGTGCAAATGAATACATATCATTTTCGATATGGTCTTAATCCATCCGTCATGGATATCTTTAAACCATACTGAGTTAGATGTGAGAATACTCTAAGCAGTTCATGTGCATCCAATCTTTTTTATATATCTTTGTTAGAAGCTTATTCTAAAGCATATTTAAACTTGTAAATCCCATTCTTATCAATGGGATAACTATTGAAATCTATATCTTTTAAGAGTTTTAATAGGAGTACCAAAACTATAAATATCTCCTCGCTCTTATTAAAAGGTGGAGGACTAGTGGATATGCATTTGGGTGCAATCCATGAGTACTTTTGAATCCATTCATTTCTAGTTGATATTTCTAAATTAGGTATCTTCAAAAAATATTTTTTTGTTGGTAAATATGTCGCTCTACCAAAATCGCATAATCCGATATAAGCATGTTGATCTTCAAAATGCAACAAGATGTTGCTTGGATGGACATCATTATGGGATATATTACAGCTGTGTAAAAATGATACTTTTTGTAATAAGCCATTGATCAGCTTCCAGATGAGATGGAGAGAGAGAGACAAAGAGGCGGAGATACAGAGAGAGAGATAGAGAGAGAGAGTGATCTTGATTGGAGCCATAAGAGAAATAGAGAGAGAGAGTTATCTTATTTCATTGTGATAAGAGATACGGAGACAAAGAGAGAGGCAAGAAGGTACCTTGCAAGATTGATTAGAAAAGGCTTTGCATCATAAAACAAGGTAAGCTTCTTATTGAACTTCATATTTTCATGTATAAAGTGTGCCGTTTTTTATGCCATTTTTTTGTTTCATATTCCTGAACGCACACGAAGCCCATTTACATAAGAAATTATGGGATCGAAAAAGTATGCTTTTCACACAATACCTCTTGATATTTGTAATGCGTTTGAACGTGCATTAGGAATTTGAGGAACCTTTAGTAATATTATGTGCATCAAGTGCGCATTTCTTTGGACTTTATGAGATACAAATTCTTGCGCTTGCTTATTTCTAGTGCTCCTTCGTAAACAAAATATAATTTAATGATTCACTTATTGTATGAGATTATAGAGAATGATGTTGTTTCTAGACTGTTAAAAATCCCCTCGGGATTTAATGTATCTTTTGCCCACAGATATGATTGGGTTACGGAAAAATTCACAAGAAAATTTTTTAAATGGTTTTATTTGCAACTTAATATGTGGAGTGTATTTTCTTTTTTAAATAGTTTTGTGTTACCATGCCTAACATACTATCTAGCTTGTTGTATAACAACTAAAAATCACGAGAAGTAGGCTATCTCTCTCCCAAGAAGGTTTCTCTAGGGTGGAAGTGATACAAGTAAAAAGAGTCCCCAAGTCTGTTGGAATGTATGCTACCCTCCAACACTGTTGGTGCAAATGCCAAGCCGCTTGGCTAGGCATTAGAAGAAGCTATGTGCAATTAGTCGAAGAACCACATGAATCATTGCTTATGGTTTTCACCATTAACTTTTGTAAAAGTCATTTGATTTAGAAGAATCTTGTAAATGCCACTAAACTCATGGATTTATGAGAACTTTATGGTACGAGTTTCCTTGAGGTAATATCTCCTTGTTTAGAGGAAGAAATTTTAGGTGGAAGTTTGTTTGAATTTCAAAATTCAAACTTTAAGAGAGTCACTATAAAAGTAGCTTGAAATCTCACGGAGGGTGTGCCCATTACTGAGCTTAGTGTTGTTCCTTTGATGTAATTGAGAGGATCACACTATAGAATACTTCTATCACCATCATTGTGCATCATATTCATGCCAATGATCATGTACAACATTGTTACATAATACATTACATTGATGATTACATCTACATTCATCTCTATCATTGTTACTCAGAATAGTGAACTTGACTTGCTCATATCTCAATGATCTCTCCCCCATTTTCAATGTTCTATACCTCATTGGAACAATCTCAAAGTCATTTACAATCTGTCAAGGTTTTCAGAAGTGTCATTCAACCATTTGGGAAAAAAGCGCATCAAAGTGGTCACTCATCATTCTCTATAGAGTTCCTAAAAAGTCGAGGGTAAGCTTCTACTTGTAAAAGTTATTGCTCATAGTATATTCTATCATTTTAAGTGATTTCCCTTGGAATCAGTAGATCTCTAAGCTATTTAGATAACCCCACAAGGAATTTTCTAATTGCTACTATACTGTGAGTACTGAGCAAAACGTCTAGCACGTATCAAGACCAACATAGCAAATTTTTGGTTATAAGCTAGTTGCAAACTTATCTTTTTCTATCAAAGTGTTTGAAGAATCGCCGCCAAAGCACATAGGCACTTATTTAGTGTCATTGGAAAGCTAAAAGGGCCTAATAATAAACTCTAAAGTGAAATAGGGCTGGTACAAAGCCGAGATAAGTAGTAGCAACTCATTTCTTGAGGTGTCCATCCATCTTTCTGAACAGTGGCATCAGAGCAACTTGAGGTAAAATGGGAGATGGTTTTCCTTCTTTTATTGATAAATTGGATAGGAACAAGTACCAAGCATGGTCCTTTAGGATGAATACATACTTGCAAGGAAGGTATGGATACATATCAGGAGATGAGGAGATGCCCATTTTCAGAAGCAAAGGACAAGCTACAAGAGAAGAGCTTGAAAGACTCAACTTATGGTGTGCCAAAGATGCATTAGCAAGGCCATACTTACTTGTCTCTTTCTCTGAATTCCTTATTCCACACATTAGGAACTATAAGACATCCCAAGAGACTTGGGATACATTGTCTTCATATTTTTCTTCCAACACAAGGGCTAGGAAGGACCAATTGTGGATTGAGTTTACCCCTCAAAGGAAGCAACCCAAGAAAAGTATTTCAAAATATCTGACCAAAGTCAAGGATGTGGCTGACCAATTGGCAAGCATAGGAGAAGAGATTGAAGAGGAGCAAATTGTGAGACAAGTAATCAATGGTATCAAGGCACATGACAAATGGAAAAGCTTTAAAACTGCCATGGACTTGTACATGGACATGCACATTCTAGATCTTACCACACTCATGGGGAAACTCTTTACCCATGAAGCAAGCTCAACAAAAATGGATACTTATCAAGAGGTAACAACTCTCCTGCCCTATACACAGAGAAAGGCATGTCTAAAGAGAAAGGGAAAAGCAAAAAGAGTGAAGATGAAGGTACTACTTCTCAAGTCAATTATGCAAGTAGAGGTAATAACTCAAGAGGTAGGGGCAGAGGAGGTAAGCAAGGTAGGGGGAGACCTTTTAACTCTTCACCATGTAATATTTGTGGTTTATCAAATCACACTACAGATGAGTGTTACAGGAACTTCAAGAATCAGAGAGGTAGAGGTTTCCAAAGAGGTGACTACACACAATTAAGAGGAAGGTTCAATCATCATCAAGGGTAAAACAACAATTAAAACAACAATTACAAAAACTACCAAGGAGGCTACAAATCAAGAAAAGACTACAAGAATTACATAGAGGATCAAGAGGACTCCCTTTTGATTATGAATGTGACTTCAAAGAAAGGTATGAATGATGACCATCTCTTCTACATTGACTTAGGATGTTCAAATCATGTAGCACGCAATGTAGATCTTCTCTCTGACCTTGAGGAATCTAAGGGAAAGCACCAAGTGCAAACATGTGATGACACCAAGCATTCAGTGGTCAAGGTAGGAAATGTTAAAGCCTTTGATGGAAATAGAAATTTTTTGAGAAAGGTTCTATATGTACCTACAATTACCAAGAACTTGATGAGTGTTGGACAGATTGTGGAAAAGGGCTTGCAGGTTAGGTTCAACAAATATGAAGCATTTGTGGATGACCCGGAACATGGACTCAAGAGAATTTCCAAAGGATAAAAGATAGGTAGATTATTTACATTTGAACTTGAAGATACAAGGAATATTGCACTTTATAATTACAAAGATCAAACATTCTCAGAGCTTGAGATTTGGCATAAAAGATTAGGGCATATTGGTGAGAGAAGCTTAAAGAAAATATGTAGAGATCAATGTGTGCTTGGGATACCTAATGTATCCAAGCAACACATGATCTATAAATGTGGTGCATGTGAGTTTGGAAAATCTCATAGGTCACCTTTCTCAAAGAAAGGCTACATGGATGAGGATTACTTGGAGCTTGTGCACACAGAGGTGTGGGGACCAAGTAAGGATCCCTCAATTTTTGGATCAGGGTATTATGTATCTTTCATTGATGATTTTATTAGGTGGACTATCTTATATTCTATGAAGCACAAAGATGAAGTGTTCAATTGCTTTAAGAAGTATCTTGCACTTGTGGAAAACCAAACAGGAAGAAGCCTAAAGAGACTAAGGTTAGATGAGGAGGTGATTACTTCTCAAATGAATTTGATGCATTCTCGAAAGATAGAGGAATCTAAAGGGAGATTACAACAAGGTATAGCCCTGAACAAAATGGGGTGGCAGAAAGGAGAAATAGGTTGATTGTTGAAACAGCTAGGTTCACAAAGGGAGAGCAAGAAGCCAATCAGGTATGGGTATGACACCTCTTAGTTACCAAGCATTCCATTTATCTTGCTAAAGACTTATCATTTGAGGAGCCATCATCATATGAAGAGGCAAAGACCAAGGCAGAATGGAAGGAAGCCATGGATGAAGAAATTGAAGCACTTAAGGAGAATAAAACTTGGGAGCTAGTGCTAAAGAAGGAGTCTATGAAGGTAATTGGTTCTAGATGGATTTGCACAAACCCAAGGAGTTGATTATGAATAGACTTTCTCACCTCTCGCCAAAATGCCAACCATCAAGGTATTGGTAAGTGTGGCTCCATCAAGGAATCGGAATATGAACCAATTGGATGTAAAAAATGCCTTTCTTAATGGCTAGATTTCAGAGGAGGTCTACATGGCTCAGCCTCCTGGTTATGAGGACCCAAGCAAGGTAAATTATGTGTGTAACTTGAACAAAGCTCTTTATGGATTGAAGCAGACACCTAGGGCATGGAATCATAGGTTGACTACCTATCTTCAAGACCAAGGATTCATCATAAGCAAAGCAGATAGTTCTCTGTTTGTCAAGAGAAGTAATTTAGAGGTGATATACCTATGTGTGTATGTTGATGATGTCATACTTACAGGTAGTGATGCCAGTGGCATCAAGCACATTAAGAACCAAATGATGCAAGATTTCAAAATCATTGATCTAGGGTCACTAAAGTATTTTCTTGGACTTGAATTAGTCTATAAAAATTCTAGAATTTACATTACTCAAAGAAAGTATGTGCAGGACATGTTGAAGAAGTTTCACTTGGAGGATGCCAAGGTAGCTACCACTCCCATGGAGGTAAACCAAAAGTTAAGTGCTCACGAAGGTGATGTGCTTGACAATATTGTAGGATACCAAAGCATAGTTGGAAGCTTAAACTATGCTACATTAACAAGGATTGATATTGCTTATAGAGTAAGTGTCTTAAGTCAATTTATGCACAAACCTAGAGCACCTCATTTGGAAGCTTTGAAGAGAATTTTAAAGTATCTTAGGGGTACTCAAAATCAAGGTTTATACTTTCCTTATACTTCAGATATGGACATCAAAATATACTTAGATGCAGATTGGGCACGTTGTAAGGATGATAGGATGAGTACCTCATGTTACATTTCTTTTGTAGGTGATAAGTCCATTTCATGGTCTTCCAAGAAGCAACCTACTATTGCTTTATCTTCAAAAGAGGTAGAATATAGAGTATTAGCCAATGCTACTCAAGAAGCCATATGGATCAGATTGCTATATGCAAATTTTGGACTACATTCTAACTCACATATGATCTTTGGTGACAATACAAGTTCTTTACATCTTGCAATAAATCCTATCTATCATGCTAGGACCAAGCATATAGAGGTTCACTATCATTATGTGAGAGAGAAGCTATTGAGCAAGGAAATTCTGTTGGCATATGTATCCACTAATATGCAATGTTCAGATTTATTGACAAAGGCACTTGATGGTACTAAACTTTGCAGGTTTCAAGTTATGATTGTATTACAGGACATTCAAGCGGATTGATGAAGAAGACCAAGACAAGATGTTTGGCTTGAGGTGGAGATGTTGGTGCAAATGCCAAGCCTTCACTCTTGGCTAGGCATTAGAAGAAGCTATGTGTAGTTAGTTGAAGAACCACATGAACCATTGCTTATGGTTTTCACCATTAACTTTTGTAAAAGTCATTTGACTTAGAAGAATCTTGTAGACACCACGAAACTCATGGAGGTAGGAGAACTTTATGGTACAAGTTTCCTTGAGCGAATATCTCCTTTTTTAAAGGAAGAACTTTTAGGTGGAAGTTCATTTCAATTTCAAACTTCAAACTTTAAGAGAGTCACTATAAAAGTAGCTCGAAATCTCGCAGCCCATGTGCCCATTATTGAGTTTAGTGTTGATCATTTGATGTAATTGAGAGGCTCACACTATAGCCTACTCCTATCACCATCACTGGGCATCATATTCACACCAATGATCATGTACAACATTATTACATAATACATTACATTGATGCTTACATCTACATTCATCTATGTCATTGTCACTCAGAATAGTGAACTTGTCTTGCTCATATCTCAGTGATCGCTCCACCATTTTCAATGTTCTATAGCTTATTGGAACGAGCGCCAAAGTCTATTGAAGAAGTTTCATTCAGCCAATTTGGGCAAAATCACATCGAAGTGGCCACTGGTCATTCTCTGCAGAGTTCCTAAATCATCGGGGGTAAGCTTCTACTTGTAAAAGTTATTGCTCAAAATATATTCTATCATTGGAAGTGATTCCACTTGGAATCATAAGCTCTCTAAGCTAATTAGATATTCTCAGAAGGAATTTTTCTAATTGGTACTATACTATGAGTACTGAGCAAAGCTTCTAGCACGTATCAAGACTAAAATAGCAACTTTTTGGTTATAAGCTAGTTGCAAACTTATCTCTTTTGATCAAAGTGTTTGAAGCATCATCTCCAAAGCACATAGCCACTTATTTAGTGTCATTGGAAAGCTAAAAGTTCCTACAACTCAACTCTGAAGTGAAATCGGTTGGTACAAAGCAGAGATTAGCAGTGCCAACTCATTTCTTGAGGTGTCCATCCATCTTTCCCAACAAACACATGAACGGGCTTCTGGGGTTATGAGAATTTTGTGTTTCCTGTAAGGTTGGTAAGATGTGTCACTATCTTGGAGTAATTTCTATTGAATATCATGTAAAAATTGGCAAACCCTAGAATACATTGTACATCTCAAACACAAGAAGGTGGTTCCTAATTAAGGATTGTCTCAATATTCTTATGATCCCTAAAGATTCCTTTCTTTGATATAATGTACCCTAAAAAAGTCCACTTTTTTATGATGGAAAGAGCACTTCTCTAGTTATGCACATAATCCTTTTTATCTTAGTTCCTCTAAGACTATCTTACATGCTATTCATGATCCTGATCGAGATTTCTAGAGAATATCAAGATATCATCGAGGTATATTACAACAAAATTATGTAAATAATCATGAAAGATTTCATTAATCATATACTTGAAGATGGTTGGAGCATTTGTGAGATGGAATGTTATAAGTACATACTCAAAATGCCCATACCTTGGTCGAAATGTTGTCTTTGAGTCCTCTCCTTCTTTAATCTTGAAAGGATTGTAAGCTCCTTGAAGGTCAATCTTCATGAAGAAATTTGATTTTCCAAGGCATTCCAAGAGCTCAAATATGATTGATAGAGTATATATGTTCTTTATCGTGAATTTATTCAGCCCATGGTAGTCTACACATATTCAGAGAGTCCCATCCTTCTTCTTTACGAATAGAATAGGGGCTCCTACTAGAGACTTTGACTATCTAATAAACCCCTTGCCTAGATTCTCATCAATATTCTTGCATAATTTTGTAAGCTATTCTAGGGATATTCTATAGATTGGTCAAAAGGTTTCTTGTGCTCCCTCTTGAAGTTCTATGGCACAATCATAAGGTCTGTGCTCGAGGAGGATATCTACATTCTTCTTTCCCAACGCATCTTCAAAGCCTTGCTGATGATTGGGTACCTATAGTGGATCATCCTTCTTGGATTCATGAGCTGGTACAACATAGATCATATACGTCGGTTCCTTCCTTATTGCATGTATTAAGGCTTTCGCTCCTACATATGTCGGGTTCTTTTAGATATCTTGATGCATTGTTTTATTCTTTTCCCAGCTTATGTTTGGATAATGTTTCTTTAGCCAAGGCATTCTCATAAGTACAAGATTTATTGGACTCATTATATGCTAAAACATATGTGGGAATTATGGTCATCAAGGTGTACTCTTGATGGTGTGATTTCTATGGTAATATTCCCAGATTCTAGAGGTCCTCCATCTACGACTTCAGCTACTATAGGTTTGTTCTCCTCAAGTATTGGAATTCTGTGTTTCGTAACCAATCCTTTATCAATCAAACATGAGGAGGCTCCTAAATCTACTAGGGTTGTAAAGCAAAAAGTCTTCTTAGGCATTATGAACTTGACAAGGGTAAGACATGTTTCTATGGATGTTGTTGGAACTATGAGATCCTTTCTTATATCATGGTCTGATTGTATGGTCTCCTTTACAATTGAACTTCATTTCCTTGCTCAACTAGGGTGACTACCACACTAGAGTTTGTCCTCTTGTTGGGAGCATTAACTGCAATATGGCGAAGGTTCCCACAATAGAGGCATAGCTTGTTATCTCTCCTCCTTTGTTTCTCTTATGGGGTTAAAGGTTGGAACCTAATTACATCTATTGGCATAATTTCTTCTCTAGGAGTGGGCTAGAAGTGTTTCTATTGGAAAATTCTTCCTTGTGCTTGTTTTTCTTGTGTTCTTTCAAAAAGGTGGTTATCACATCGGATAGCTTGGGCTATGTTTTCATTCAATTTCTTAACCATTGGCACCATGAGCAAAAGGTCCTTCACATCATCCCTAAAAGCTAACTAAATTGGCTTATGACATAATCCTTGTGCCAAGTGAAATCACATATCAATTTCGTAAATCTTGATGGTTATATAGAGCTAGGGTGATTACCTTGATGTAGCTTTCGGAGTTTTGTTTCTATCACTCTACTCATGTCTGCATCTCCAAACATGGCGATGATCTCTTGAATAAATTCCTCATGGTCACAAGTACTACCATGTCATTGTCCAAGATTGGGGCAAGCCATGATAATGCTTGAGTAGAGAGGAAGGTTATAATAAATTCAAGATTGGATGCATTCTCAGGGTATCGATAAGGCTTCATATGGATGTATAGCTTCACTTGTTGCAAGAACGCAGTTCATAGGAAGATGATGAAGGTGCCATCAAACTTGAAACAAAAACAACTAAGACGGATGTTAAATATGTGGCAAGTATGGTCACCATGAAAGTAATTGCTATGAGAGGGACAAGAGCAACTCATCATACAAAGGGAAATGAAAGTATACTTCAACTTCAGAAGTCAATGAAAGCATCTTAGTCATGATGAAGATGAGTGATTATAAGACACAAGGGTCACGAAAACGGTACACATAAACTCGATGCGCCAACCTCATGAGGTGCAATAAGGACTTTTTCTCACAAATTCAGGTACCGTTAACCAAAGGGAGTGTGGGGATACGTGATAATACCCTGCATGCCATCACACATATAGGTGATGCTTTGTTGGATGGTTCCCAGAATCCTAAATTCTTTGAAGACATTTCATGTTTCCACAATTACAAATAATCCTATTTCTATGGGTCAAACCGTTGAGAGAGAAATGCAAGTCATATTCAACCAACAGAGATGCTTTATGGAAAATCCTAAATAAAGGAAGAGACTGTTGGCCAAAGGAAGAATGGATGGAAGGATATTCATATTCGATTTGAAGCCAAGTTTCAACCACACAACCTACTTCACATATGGAAGTAGAAAGGTAGAAAATATAGAACTTTTTCATAAAGCATATGGACATATCAATATTGAAAGGTTGAAGGTCAAAGGGAAGACGAGGTTAGTGATTGCACTACCAAATATTCACAATAAAAATCTCAAGAATTTCTATGAACCTTACCAATTGGATAAGCAAAGGAGGTTACCATATAAGAAGAGTAACTATGTGATTTTTCATCCATTTGATGTAGTAGATACAGATGTTTAGGCGCCTATAAGGGAGAGCTCAAATGGTGATAATATATATTTTGCAACCTTCATAGGCAATTGCACAAGAATGAAATGGGTTTAATGCATGAAACATAAATTTAATGTCCTTTATTAATTTAATAATTTGAAAGCTATTCTAGCGAAGGGGTGTTATAGATACATCAAATGTTTAAGGTAAATTTGAGATCGAGAACAGTTTTACCAGGAGGTCTCTCATTTCTTGGATCAGATGGCATCAAAGACTAATCAAATGCACGTACACACACACAACAACATTGTGTAGCACAAAGGAAGAATAGTTATACTGTAGAACATGCTAGGGCTATGATGAAGGAGATGGGAATGCCAAATTGCTATCCGGCTCATGTAGCATCAAATGCCATATACATCATGAACAAAGTGGAGACAGCAAGTACATGTGGTAAAAAAACCTTGTGAAGCTTGGTATAATAGAAAACTAGATATATCACTCTTGATAGTGTTTGGTTATTCTTCCAATGTGTTAATACTAAGAAAATTAAGGAGAAAGCGTGGTGATAGATCATAACAATGTATACTCATTGGGTGTGCATGTGAAAAAAATGGGTATAAATGCTACAAGCCCATAATCAAAGAGCTAAACATATGAATGGATGTCAAATTTGATGAGATATTAGCTCGGTATTCTTCAAATGCATATATGCATGTAAATGAAGATGATGAAGGAAGGATAAAGAACTAGAAAGTGTGGCTCTTTGTGGACGAAAGGAAACAAGTAGAAAGCCCATCATTGAGTAAAGATAGCCCTATATCAAGTCCACATCATGATCCAAGTAACAAATGAAAATAAAAAAATCACAAAGATAGACAAAGATGAAGAATTGAGGATAAAACGCTATGCATACCATCATGCGAAGGAGGGGCAGAGCTCAAAAGTAAACAAAATATATCCAAATAAATGGAAACATGAAATAAGAAGGTCTAACAGGGTAAGGTATCTAGTTGACAAACTTACTTATGATTCATTCATGCTAGACACTATGCATATATAAGAAATGATATTGACAAAAGCACATGCTTTGAAGAAGGAAGTCCATGGAAGGAATGGAAAGAAGATATATATGCGGAAATTAAAGCTTTGGTGGATAACCAAACTTGGATATTAGTGCCAAGGAGGAAAGACATGAAGTTCATTCAAAACAAGTGGGTATGTAAGGTAAAGAAGCACACAAGTGGCTTGTAGATAAAGGTTCTCGTCAAATTTATGGAGTAGACTATGAAGGTTGAAGAAACAATCACTAATTGGACATACATTTGAAGGTCAAAACTCTAGAAGAAAACCACATGCCTATGTGAAGGGACTAATTCACAAGTGTATTATATTTGTAAAGTTAGTTCACTTTAGTTCTATAAGTTTTTTAAAGTCACGAGAATGAGAAAATCTATATAAAGTTAGTTTGTAACAACTGACACAGTGAGAGAGGAAGTAGAAGAGAGTGATAGAATGTGAGAAGGAGTTCATTTTGTATGAACGAGTATAGTCAGGCTTCTCTGAGTGAGAAAGCACCTGTAAACTTTTGAGTTTTTTCAGAGTTATGAGAAGAACTAAGTAAAGTTCTGTGTATGAGACTCTCTCCATCATCTCCATGCTTGCCTACTATGCGATGAGTTGAAAAGTTCAAGTTTTCCAAGCAAGTTGTTGTCTGGCATCGATTTTGTGCTGATAAGGCATTGTTTCATTTTTGAGTTTTACTTGTTGTTGAATCTTCTAAAAAATATGAGATTTGTGGAGCAACTTGATGCCTGGCAATGACGTTCAGCATAAAGTCAATGCCTAGCATCTACTTCCCACATAAAAGTGGTCTTGATCATATCTTTGTTAAAAGCGCCTATTTCAGGAACAAAAAAGTGGCTCAAAAAGCACAAAGTGGATGCCTAGCATCGACTTTTGGTTGCAAGTCGATGCTAGGCATCAAATTTTCATTTTTAGACACTTAGATTTACTAAAAGAGGCAAAATTTTGAGTTTTGGCAAGTCATACAGGGTGATCTTGTGAAGGCCATATCTTGAGTTCTACAGATCCATTTCTTGCAAATAGCTTGTTGGAAAGCTCTACTCTTTTACTTCCATCCACCAAAAGATATTGGAGAAATAATATTTGTGCGAAGAGAAATTAGCAAAATACTGAAGATATGTCCTTTTAGTGACCAGAAATTTTTGAAGAAGTAAAGTTCATGGTTTTGGCTATCATTTCTCAAAGTTTGGAGTGGCAATGAGTTAATGGTGACCATAGAGGTTGTCTAGTGTCATATTCATTCATTTCTTGTGATGTTTTATACATCAAGAAGTGGTATCAGAGTAGAAAGATCCTAGAGAGCAGAAGGCGGCAAAGGTACGAGAAATTTTTGAAACGTTTTCATTAAAGATTGAAAGCTGAAGCATTGGAAGACTCAAGGCATTGGAAGGTAACTTCAAAAGTATCTTCATACACAAAGAACTCCAAAAGGTATTATCCTTTATCTTTAAGCTCACAGGTGGTAGCAGAAGGAAAGGAGTATGGTAGATCATATCTCCATTGACAAACTAGATAGAGATAACTACCCCGCATGGGTAATGAGAATGGAAGCCTTACTTATAAGTAAAGCTCTCATGGTGTACATAATAGGTGAAGAACAAAAACCAATATTTGAAGATGAAAGCCGACCAAAGAAAGAAGAACTTGATGCTTTAAAGCATTGGCAGAAGAAGGATGCAAGTGCAAAGGCATACATTTACAACACAATCTCAGATCATTTGCTACCACACATCAGGGGATTGCAATCATCTGAAGATATATGGAATGCATTGGAATAACACTTCCAAAGTACTAGCACAACAAGGAAAGCAAGTCTATGGTCAGAGTTTACAACATTCAAGAAGAAGCCAAGTCAAATTATTAGTGATTATGTCACTAAGATGAAGGATCTCGCAGATAGTCTTGGATCCATAGATGAAGATGTTGAAGATCACAGATTGATTTCTCAACTACTTGTAGGTTTGAGAGGATATGAAAGGTGGAAACCTTTTGTCTTGCCAACAGAGCTTTCTTTGAATCATTTTGTTCCAAATTTGAATCGATTGCTTGGATTGATGCTAACATTTGAGCAAGACTTGAAGGGAGATGGAGATAAAGGACAAAGTTTTGCAATGTACATGAAGAACAAGAAGAAAGGAGATAAAGGTAAAGCAAAGGATGAAGAGGAATCGACTTCTCAAGTTTATTATGCTAGAGGTAAAGGCACTGGCAGAGGAAGACCAAGAGGTTTTGGAAGAGGAAGAGGTAATCAAAATAACAATAAGAAGGCTTGCTGGATATGTGGATTGAGTAATCATTTGGCTCATGACTGCTCGGATAATCAACAAGGATCAAACCAAAACCAAAACAACAATAGTAGAGGCCGAGGTGGAAGATATCAAAGTAATTTTTAGAGAGGTAGACAAAGTCAAAGAGGAGGCTATGGTAGAGGTGGAGGAAGAAGTTGGGGGCACAATCAATCCTACTACACGACCTACTACAACTATGCAAATGAAACACAAAATGAAAGTCATACATCATTGATTTTGAACTCAATTAGCACATCAGATAAAGAAGATCTAAAGGTATTTTACATTTACTTTGGATGTTCTAATCATTTGTGAGGAAACATAGAATTGATGTCAGAATTGGAAAAAGGCATTTCTAGTCATACAATTCAAATAGGTGATAATACAAGACATAGTGTACATTCAATTGGAAAAGTGAAATGCAAGAGTGGGATCCAGAGAATGGATATAATCAGATTGTTTGTGGTAAGAAAGAAGGTAGAATCTTTACTTTATGAGTTCAAGGAAACATTGGTCAAGCTTTCCTCACACATGGTGAAGGACTGATTATAGAACTTGATCTCTAGCATAAGAGATTAGGTCATTTCAATGAAAGAGGAATAAGATCTATGATTGTGAATCAGTCTGTACTAGGACTACCAAATGTGCAGAGTCAACACATGGTTAAATGTGAAGCATGTCAAATGGGTAAAGCACATAGGTTACCATTTCAAAAGAAAGGTTTCAAACATGATGGATTACTAGATCATTCATACAGATGTATGGGGACCAACAAAAGAAGGATCTATTAGTGGCTCAAGATATTATGTTCTTTTCATTGATGATGCTACAAGATGGATAACTTTATATGTTTTGAAGGAAAGATCAGAAGTGTTTTGAGCGTTCAAGCATTTCGATGCATATGCAGAGAGAGTCATAGGTCAAAAGCTTAAGAGACTGAGGTCTGATGGAGGGGGAGAATACTTCTCCCAAGAGTTCAATGATTATCTTTGGAATGTAGGTATTAAGAGAGAAATAATATGTAGGTATACACCACAACAAAATGGTGTAATAGAAAGAAGAAATAGGACTTTGGTTGAGTTTTCTAGAGCTATGTTGAAGGAGAAGAATTGTCCAAATTATCTTTGGGTTGAGGCTATAAATACAGCTACATATCTTGTGAATAGATTACCATGTGCATCTCTCAATGGAATGACTCCATATGAAGCTTGGTGGGCTAAGAAACCAACACTAGATCATTGTAAAGTGTTTGGATCAATTGCATATGCTTATGTGCCATCACAGCTTAGGCATAAACTTGAACCAAAGGCAGAAAAATATGTGTTCATTGGTTATGATGAAAATCAGATAGGTTATAGGTTGTGGAATCCTCTAACCAAACAATTTCTTGTTTCTAGAGATGTTACATTTGATGAACAGAAAACTTTGTATGCAGATCAAAGTCATACAGCTGAAGAATTTGAAGAAGAGGTAAGAAGATGTGAGAAAGGAAAATCAATTGTTCAGGTAAATAAAGATGAAGGTTATATGCAAGCTGTTGGAACATCAAGCTTACAATATGCTTGAGGTGGATTTGATCTACATCAAAGGCTATCGCGTCGAAAGAATATCCGTTGGAGAGTTTTTTTCTTATGCTCATTTATTGTATTTTTTTTGAGAGATTTTTGATGGTTCATTTACTGTTGTAAAAGCCTTGAGCTTTACACATATAAAGGTAGAAAGATAGAGCCCGAATCCCACAAATTCGTGGTGGTTGAAGTTGCATTCAATCAAGCAATCAAATCACCTAGAAGTAGATCAAACTAGATCTTCACTTTTCTTGATTGTAGGGAAGTGAATTGATTCCCTCCAACAACCATTCCCACCTTCATTTGAATTCAAATTTCACTTGTAGAAGTTGTGGAATACTCCTAGAGTCCATATAAATACTTGAAATCACTTTTATATTACATGGAAGCAATATACATACACTTGTGACCATCATTGTCTTGCTCCTTCAATTCTCTGCATCATCTTCTTCGCCAATAGTAATCGTGCAGAGGCTTTCGCTCTCTCAGTAGAGCTCCAAATTGCATGCAAGATGACTCATTGGAAAGGCATTAGTGTCAAATTTATGTCTATAAATTTTCAAAGCATTTGGTTTTGTAACTTGAGAGAAATCTGAGTTTTTCTGTCTCGGGGTCAATCTCTGCGTATTCCTGAAAAATATGAAGTACCACCAGTGAATGTCTCATTCATTCCTATAGCATATTTTGCTTATTCCTTATACTTTTGTGCATTCTATACACTCAACCCTATGTGTATCATTCCCATAAAAGGATTTTTTCTAATTGTAATCATGCTGGTCACTATGGGCATTTGAAGTTCATTGTCTCTTCCATAAATAGTAAGTTTTTGAGCTAGTCGACCCGTGAACCTATCTGTCTTGTATCGACTCATTCTCCTTGATGCTCCAAAGTACATAGTGTGTTTCTTTGCACTTATCGCATTCTTATAAGGTCTATTTGAGTCTCCATAAGCTCAAGGGCTGGTCTTGTGCCGGTTGGCTAGACCAAACTTTGTCGCTTCGAAATGCATTTTTCTACCTTCTACAAGCTTCTCCAAGTTCTTTCAGTGGTATCAGAGCTAGATCAAGATGGGTGATGGATTTCCCTCAATGATCGAGAAGCTTGATCGACACAACTATGCGGCTTGGAAGATCAGGATGGAGGCCTATTTGCAAGGTAGAAATCTTTATGGAATTGTAGCAGGTGATGAAGCTATGCCTATTCCGAGATCCAATGGAGGACCTACGCAAGAGGAGATAGATAAGCTCACACTTTGGTGTGCAAGGGATGCTCAAGCAAGGTCGTACATACTAAACTCTATCTCTGACTTTCTATTATCATATATTAGAGGATGCAAGACATCTCAAGAGACTTGGGATGCCCTCGAGACTTTCTTTTCTGCTAGTACCAAAGCAAGAAAGAATCTTCTTTGGAACGAGTTCAACCAAATGAAGAAGACACCTAAACAAACCATCATAGAGTTTGTTACCAAGGTCAAGGAGGTTGCGGATCAGTTAGCATCCATTGGAGAGCTGATTGAAGAAGAGGTCATCATGAGGCAAATTCTCAACGGCATTCGAAGTGATGAGCAATGGCAATCCTTCACGACGGCTTATGATCTCATCATGGATGTGCAAACTCCAGACTTCAACATCTTTCTTGGACAACTCTTCAATCAAGAAGCCAACAATAGCATAAAGGAAGGTAACTCTTATCATGGTAATTCAACTAGTGCTCTATATGCATATAAGAAGGATAAGAAGCAGAAAGGCAAGAAGAAGGAAGAAGATGAAGAAGAGACTTCTCAAGCTAACTTTACAAGCAAGAGCAAGTGGAAAGGGAAGAAGAAAGGACCAAAGCAAGACAAAAACAAAGGTCAGAATGTTCAGCCTTGTGCCATATGCGATACGACCAACCACACCACTGAGAATTGTTGGTTCAATGGGAAGACCTAGAAAGGAAGTGGAAGAGGTGGATATGGCAGCAATAGAGGCACAGGTGGATACAACTTCAATAATAACAATCAAAGCTATAATTTAGAAGGGACTACAACAATTATTCGGAAGATCAACTACATGAAGACTCATTGCTTCTTATGAATCTAAGCCACAAAGAAGGTAAAGAAGATGATCATTTATTCTACACAGATTCAGGATGTTTGAATCATGTTGCAGGCAACATTTCTCTTCTATCTGATTTAGAAAGTCCAAAGCATAGACATGAAGTGCAAACAGGGGATGACACAAAGCATAATGTGGAGAAGATTGGTAATGTTAAAGCTTCCAATGGTAGGACAAACATTCTAAGTAAGGTTCTTACCCACTATCACTGAAAACCTAATAAGTGTAGGCCAAATAGGTGAAAAAGGCTTGCAAGTTAGGTTCACCCAACATGGAGCTTTTGTGGAAGATCCATGTCAAGGCTTCAAAAAGATAGCCCGAGGTGAGAAGCATGGTAGGCTCTTTACTTTTGAAGTAGGAGAAACCAAGAACATAGCTCTATTCAACTTTGGGTCTCAAACCCTAAGTGAGCTTGAAGTGTGGCATAAGAGACTTTCTCATGTGAATGAAAGAACCTTGAAGGATGTATGCAGGGATCAAAGTGTTCTAGGACTGTCAAACATATCAAAGCAACACATGATCAATAGGTGTGATGCATGTCAGATTGGGAAGGCACAAAGACAACCAGTCAACCACAAAGGCTACATCCACAACAACTTATTGGACTTAGTACATACAAATGTATGGGGACCAAGTCAAGAACCTTCGTTGGCAGGATCAAGGTATTATGTCTCATTTATGACGACCATAGTAGATGGACTGTTCTATACTTTATCAAGAGTAAGAATGAAGTGTTTGATTGCTTCAAGAAGTATCTTGCACATGTGGAATCATAGAGGTAGATCACTAAAGAAGCTGAGATCTGATGGAGGGGGAGAATACTTCTCCAAAGAGTTTGATGGGTTCTTGCAGGAAAAAGGTATCAAAAGGGAAGTGACTACTAGATACTTTCCTCAACTAAATGGAATTACAGAGAGGAGAAACAAGAAATTGGTTGGATCAGCCCAAACAATGCTTGAAGAGAGGAAGTTTCCACATTATCTATGGGCAGAAGCTATTTCAACTATTGTGTACCTTGTCAATAGACTACTCCTTATGAAGCATGGCATGGAAGAAAACCTAGTCTTGGACATTGCAAGGTTTTTGGTTGTTTAGCTTATGTTCATGTACCATCACAAATACGAGGTAAGCTAGATGAAAGGGCAACAAAGGCAGTGTTTATTGGATATGATTCGACTCAGATGGGTTATAGGTTCTTCAATCCTTCAACCAAGCAATTAACTACAAGTAGAGATGTTGTGTTTAAAGAACACAGGTCTTGGTATGATGAAGACAAACGAAAGGTAACACTACCATATGATCTTGATTCTGACTCTCATCAATTAGGAAGCAAGCATGATACACAGGTCCAAGATCCAAGAAGTGATACAGACGATGACCAAGATGAAAGAGAAAAGGATTACAAGCTATGGAAGTGAAGAGGCAAAGCAACGATGCAAGAGATTGGAGAATGCTCCAAACAAGCACCTAGAAGATCACCAAGAGAGAAGAAAGAACCAGAAAGGTATGGATATGATTCCACATTTGTTACGAAGCATTCAATGTACTTGGCAAAATACTCTATTGCAGAGGAACCCTCAACCTATGAAGAGGCAAAGGGAAACCCTAATTGGGAAAAGGCCATGAAAGAAGAGATAGATGCATTGAAGGAAATGGACACTTGGGATTTGGTTCCAATGTCGCCGAATCAAAAGGCAATTGGTTGCAGATGGGTATATAAAGTTAAAAGAAACTCATATGGATCAGTTTGCAGGTACAAGGCAAGATTAGTTGCCAAAGGATGCTCACAAACGCATGGTATAGACTATGAGGAAACATTCTCACCAGTTGCAAAGATGACTAAAATCAGGACATTGATAAGTGTAGCTGCTGCAAGGAATTGGAGACTCCTCCAACTTGATGTGAAAATTGCATTCTTAAATGGTTGGATAAGTGAAGAGGTATACATGTCACAACCATCAGGTTTTGAAAACCCTAATCATCCATCTTCTGTTTGCAGACTTAAGAAAGCATTGTATGGTTTGAAACAAGCTCCTAGACCTTGGAATTACAGGTGGGTTACATATCTTCAAGATCAAGGGTTCAAAGCTAGCAGCTCAGATCCTTCTCTATTCATCAAAAGCGATCACAATGAGGTTATCTATCTATGTGTATATGTAGATGATATTATTGTGACAGGCGATGATCTAAATTGCATTCAAAGGATCAAGAGACACATGCAAGAGGAGTTCAAAATCAGTGACCTAGGTGAGCTCACATATTTCCTAGGTATGTAGGTGATATACACAGATGAAGGAATGTATTTGACTCAAAGAAGATACATTCAAGATATTCTTCTCAAGTTCAAATTGGAGAACACTAAACCTGCAGGTACACCTTTGGAGATGAATCATAAACTAAGTGTTTATGAATGTGAGAAAATTGAAGACCTTAAAGAGTATCAAAGCTTGGTAGGTAGCTTGATATATGCTACTAATACAAGGGCAGACATTTCATATAGTGTGGGAGTGCTCAGTCAATTCATGCACTCATTGAGAAGACCACACATGGATGTGGCTAAGAGAGTACTGAAGTATCTCAAAAGTACAATCAACGAAGGTATATTCTATCCTTATTCTTCAGATTTGGATATCAAAATCTATTCACATGCAGATTGGGTAGGAGCTAAGGATGATAGAAAAAGTACATGTGGTTACTTAGCATTTGCAGGTTTGAAGCTAGTGTCATGGAGTTCCAAGAAGCAACCAACAGTTGCTTTATCCTCAACTGAAGCAGAGTACAGAGGCTTGACCATACCAACTCAAGAGGCAATATGGTTAAAAGCATTGTATACAGATTTGGGACTAGTGAGTTCCAAACCTCACATATTTGGAGATAATGTAAGTTCCATGCATCTAGCAGCAAATCCTATTTTCCATGCAAGAACCAAGCACATAGAAGTCCATTACCACTTCATCAGGGAGAAGCTCATGGCAAAGGAGATTGACATTTCTTTTGTTCCTACTAAAAAGCAAGTAGTAGATATGATGACGAAGGCACTTGATGGAATAAAGCTTTGTAGATTCAAAGCTATGGCAGGTATTCAACCTATCAGAGAATGAAGACTCAAGCATACTTTAGCTTGAGGGGGAGCTTTTCGAACATCAAGCTTACAATATGCTTGAGGTGGATTTGATCTACATCAAAGGCTACCGCATCGAAAGAATATCCGTTGGAGAGTTCTTTTTCTTATGCTCATTTATTGTATTTTTTTGAGAGATTTTTGATGGTTCATTTACCATTGTAAACGCCTTGAGCTTTACACATATAAAGGTAGAAAGATAGAGCCCAAATCCCACAAATTTATGGTGGTTGAAGTTGCATTCAGTCAAGCAATAAAATCACCTAAAAGTAGATCAAACTAGATCTTCACTTTTCCTAGATTGTAGGGAAGTGAATTGATTCCCTCCAACAACCATTCCCTCATTCATTTGAATTCAAATTTCCCTTGTAGAAGTCGTGGAACACTCCTAGAGTCTAGATAAAGACTTGAAATCACTTGTACATTACATGGAAGCAATATACATACACTTGTGACCATCATTGTCTTGCTCCTTCAATTCTCTGCATCATCTTCTTCGCCAACAGTAATCTTGCAGAGGCTGCTGCTCTCTCTCCAGAGCTCCAAATTGTGTGCAAGATGGCTCATTGGAAAGGTATTAGTGTCTAGTTTATGTTTATAAATGTTCAAATCATTTTTTTAGTAGATTGGGAGAAATCTAAGTTTTTCTATCTCGGGGTCAATCTCTACGTATTCCTCAAAAATAAGAAGTACCACCGGTGAATGTCTCATTCATTCCTATAGCATATTTTGCTTATTCCTTATATGTTTGGGCATTCTATACACACAACCCTATGCTTATCACTCCCATAAAAGTATTTTTCTAATTGTAATCACGCTGGTCGCTATGGGCATTTGAAGTTCATTGTCTCTTCCATAGATAGTAAGTTTTTGAGCTAGTCGACCCGCGAACCTATCTGTTTTGTATCGACTCATTCTCCTTGATGCTCCAAAGTACATAGTGTGTTTCTTTGCACTTATGGCATGCTTATAAGGTCTATTTGAGTCTCCATAAGCTCAAGGGATAGTCTTGTGCCAGTTGGCTAGACCAAACTTCGTCGCTTCGAAACGCATTTTTCTACCTTCTACAAGCTTCTCCAAGTTCTTTCAGTAAGCAAGTACATCCAGAAGTGGATTAACAAGAAGGAATGAAGAAGCTCCTATATTTGATGAAGAGGTGTATCCAAACACATATGAAGAATGTGAACCAAGAAGGTCAAGGAGGACTAGAAGGCAGCCCGAAAGGTATTCTTATGATACTTCTTACACAACTCAATAGAACTATGCATATATGGTCAAAGATGATGAAGAACCTCAGAGCTATGATGAAGCAAAAGGTAAGAAGCAATGGGAAGATGCAATGAAGGAAGATTTCAATGCACTAGAGGAGAACAAGACATGGGAACTTGTTCCTAAACCAAATGGTAATAAAGTAATTGGAAATAAATGGGTTTATAAAGTGAAGAAGCTTGTAGATGGAAGTATAGCCAGATACAAAGCTAGACTGGTGGTGAAAGGCTATGCCCAAACCTATGGTATAGATTATGATGAGACATTCAGTCCTATAGCTAAGATGTCAACTATAAGGACAATCATTGCTATTGCAGCTTCAAAAGGATGGACACTTAGTCAATTGGATATAAAGAATGCATTCTTGAATGGATACATATCAGATGAGGTATACATGGAACAACCTCAAGGGTTTATATATTCTAGTTATCCAAATTTTGTTTGCAGGTTGAGAAGAGCACTCTGTGGATTGAAGCAAGCTACAAGAGCATGGAACTATAGACTCGTGAAGTATCTCAATGATCTTGGATATCAAAGTTCAAAAGCAGATCCAAGTTTACTCATCAAAAGAACAGAGGAAGGTACAATCTACATTTGTATTTATGTAGGTGACATTATAATCACAGGTACTTCAGATGAAGGAATCAAGGAGATAAAGAGATTACTTGAGAAAGAGTTCAAGATCAGTGATCTAGGAAAGTTATCATACTTTCTTGGAATGGAAGTCACTTATACAGATCATGGTATATATGTGTCACAAGAAAGGTATCTTCTGAACTTGTTGAAGAAGTTTGGAATGGAAAATTGCAAAGAAGCTTCAGCTCCACTAGAAGTCAACCACAAGCTTAGTAAATATGATGGTGCAGAATATAAAGATATGAGGAAGTATCACTCTCTTGTGGGTAGTTTGATTTATGCTACACTAACAAGACCTGATCTTAGTTATGAAGTGGGAGTGTTATCACAATTCATGCATTATTCAAAGGATCCACATTGGATTGGAGGTCAAAGAGTTCTTAGATATATCAAAGGAAATATAAAGGAAGGATTATATTATCCTTTTATTTCAGATTCGAAGTTGAGAGCCTATAGTGATTGAGACTGGGCAAGTAATCAAGATGACAAAAGATCAACACATGGATACATGATATATATTGGTGATAAGCTTGTAAGTTGGTGTTCAAAGAAACAACATACAGTAGCATTATCATGAACTGAAGTCGAGTACAAAGGACTTGTGGAAGTAGCTAAGGAGGTCATATGGATGTAGAAAACTATTCAAAAGCTTGGGCATTGATCAAGGTATACCTACAATACATGGAGATAATATGCGTTCACTTTATCTTGTAGCAAATCCAGTATTTCATGCAAGCATATTTAATTGTAAGTATGTAAGTATGTATGTATGGAAGTAAGCATGTATGTATGTATGTAAGTAGCTAAGTATGTATGTATGTAATCAAGTATTTATGCATGTATATATGTAAGTACGTTATAACTAAGGAACTAAGTAAATAAGTGTGCATGAATGTATGTGTGTATGTGTGTATGTATGTATGCATT
Organism: Ceratopteris richardii; assembly: GCA_020310875.1. Lineage (NCBI taxonomy): Eukaryota > Viridiplantae > Streptophyta > Polypodiopsida > Polypodiales > Pteridaceae > Ceratopteris > Ceratopteris richardii. The sequence goes on from CM035436.1 coordinate 117,069,024, forward strand.
TAGGTATGTATGTATGTATGCACATATGTAAGTATGTACATTTGTTTGTATGTATATATGTATGTATGTACATATATACATGTATGTGTAAGTATGCAACTGTATATGTGCAAATCTGCTACTATCCAAGTTTGTTAAAGAACCTAAAGTGCATCACCTTATTCTGAACAAAAGAGTACTTTAGTATCACAAATACATAGTGAATAAATGCCTCCATTATTGATGTACAAGTGCATTAGTGTGTACAATATCATTGTGATATTTCTTGAAAACAATCTAAAAATGATAGGAGAAGTAGGATTTCCAAGTCACAATGCTCCTTTGACAAGAGAAGACAAGGTAACTCAAGTCCTTTGTAGGACTCGATCATGCACCAAGGGGAAGAACCACAAAGTTTACTAGTTTTTGCATTGTTCCATATCCCCCTCTGTCGAAGCCCACACATTTACCTTACTTTCTTATTCTTGATAACTAGATGCCATAGGTCCATGAACAGGAATTCCCATATGATCCACATCTAATTTCAACACCACTTCTTACGAAGAGCGTGATGAAAGTCCATGTTTCCTCTGATTCTTAAGGTTTCTTTGATCTTATTACCATAAAGCCACGTGAGACACTCTAGTCCGGTGGGTTGCTTGCATATCATGACCTGAAATTTAGAGTCATCCCAAGCAATGGTTTTGTGTCTTAATAAACACGAGTTTTGAAAGTCAACTCTTAGATTTAGATCAATGTCCCTAAATCTGATCGAATTCCCTTTCTCTTGGTGCTAGAGATGCTTTCACAAATGAAAGCCTTTATTTTAGAGCATTTTGGATGTTTTTGAGGTTCTCAAGCTCCGCTTGTGATAGTCTTAATTTGGAACCAAATAGAGCTGCATATTTCGTAATCCAAGTAGCCCGCTTCCAATCCTCTTTGAACCATGTTTTCATTTGGTTCCATCCCTTCCATAGAGAGCGCACAAAACTCGAGCCCTTTCCTAGAATTGAAAACGGGGAGAACAATAGACTAAATATATCGAGCCCTTTCACCTAGGGATTCGTTTCCATTGGTTTCTCCATTCGTTATTCATAAATGAATTGCCTAGAAGAAAGTATTATCTCCCTATTTTTATCAATGAAAAAGTGGAAGTAATGGTTTGTTGATTGCGCTCGAGACTAAACATTAATAACGGACGGTCACGTGGATTTTAGGGCAACCTTAGAAACAACGCTCTAAAGGGCAACCTTAGAAACAATGCTCGAAACCCTCTTTCCCTCCATCGATAGACTACACATGACAATGTTCCATTAAGTGGATACGTAGGTAGGAACACCAAACATTTCGTAGAGTATGAAGATAATCACTACAATATATTGAAGGTATACCGAGATTTTTACAGAGGAAAATGAAGGGGCAAAATTTGCCCGTGACATCAGTGTTGCAATCGGTATGCGCGTCAAAAACATAGCACCAGTATAGGCACCGATATAGGCGTCAATATGATCACCGGTATGAGTGTCGATATTTCCGATGTGCATAGCGATGCCCATACCGATGACTGTCCTGGAAGTACCGACACTCATACCAGCGGCTGCTGCGAGTACTAGTATATCCATGTGAACCTTGAACCCTTGTATATCCATGTGAGCTGAAAGCTATGTAAATTTTGTAGGTGTGAAACCAATTATGAAAGCTATGTAAACTTTGTAGGTGTGAAACCAATTAAAATAAAAAGAAAGTAAACTTAAAATCAAAAGCAAAACATCGTAAAATCAATACAAACGCTATTTAAAACGCAAGCAATAGTTCTCGACAATGGATCGTAGCTTTTCATCATATGACATCCGAACGTTTTTCGGAAATAAAGCCGTATGCTTTTCAGAAGTTTTGCGTATACGTTTTGCATAAATTTTTTGAGAGTTCTCTCGTAGTTTTTCAATAAAGCCATCGTTTGGACCTTGTAAAGCTATTTAATGGAGATCTTGGCCCATTGTTTATCATCTTATGGTACAAGGAACGTTTCTTAACGTTGAAGATTGAAGAACCTTGAGGATGGAGGCTACACACTTGATGATGGAGGCTACACACATATCTTGAAGGAGGGTTGTTGAAGATTGGAGGACCTTGAGATGGAGGCTATACATTATGAAGTGAAGGAATTTCTCTACACTTGCTTGAAGTGGCGGAGTTAATTATACACATCTATGGTGATGACGATGGTTCTACACACATGCTTACTAGAGGGTTTTTATTATGAGGCAACATGATGATCAATTATGAATTGATAACTTCTACCTTGTTCGTTATTTTCATTGCAATTGTATGAACACTACTTATAATGATCAATTTCTTTTCTCTCATATGATGATATGTTGTGTAAGTGATCTGATAAACTTTTATTGAGTTTTTTTGAGTCTCCACTGTATCACCTGAGCTTGTTTGAGGCACCCTATGTTTGCCATTGGACTTGGCGGTTGAACTGATCCACTAACCGTGCGCCATCTTCTCGATAGCATACTATGCCCTTCACTTTCACAAATTTTTTTTCAATATATTCAAACTAACGCAGATTAGGCTTTTGCCAAAATTCCTCTTTAAAATTAAATAACAAGTTGTAATGTATGAAAATGATAAGTGACGATCCACAAGAGAGATTTAGTTTTTTTCCGAGGACCGATAGTCTCTTTGATGTTTAGAATGGATTAAGGAAAATGTAATTCGTTTCTTATATATATATATATATATATATATATATATATATATATATATATATATATATATATATATATATATATATATATATATATATATATATATATTATATATATATATCCTAGCAAGGATACGTTTCATGAGAGACGTATGAAACGGAGGCTAGACTCATTTGTTTCTGTATGAGCATGATATTCACATTAGATATGTCCGTATCGTAGCGACAATCTCAAAGTATGTGGTACCTTGTAATTGAGACGGTGTATTATTGAAGCATCATGTAAATATGCTTAAGGTCGGGATATCAATGGCATAAACGGGAGGTATAAGCTTTCTGGTTTTTCTTTTTATGCTGCTCAACTTGTGCAATCTCTGGAAACTACGCAAAGATACAAGTAAAGGGAGATACTTACACATGAAAGCTTGTCTTGTAACATATAAGATAGATCATTTCCTTGTACTTTGTGGGGAAATCTCTCTCTCTCCCTCTCTCTCTCTCTCTGTTCACTTACGTTGGACAAGATTCTCTCTCCTTTTTACGATCTATGGTCTTGACGCGATCGATCGCTGTATACTGAACATATTTTGTCGTGTTCGACACACACACACAGAACACACATAAACCGAACTAAAGAAAAAAGGTAACGATGATGGTGCGCTCACTACCTGCGTCCTCGCTGTCATCCGTCATAGATGAGATCCCTTTTGCGGCCAATTATTTCGAGGTCCGCAGTGTAATACAGAGGCTTGAGCATATCATATATGCCGATGATGTTGAGCATGTGGCAATGATGTTGATGTAATTTGGGTTCAATGCTATGAACCTTTTTGGTGTCGCCTTCAAGAAGCAGTTAAGCTGGTACAGTGGTTGTGTACGAACAAGCAGTCCACGTTCTAACGTGCAGCGAGACACTTTGGTTTCACGTGCACCGATTTTCCAACAGAAAGGCTGACGTCCCTCACGAGCACCAAGTCATCGTACTTGGAACTTGGGATATGTCCTTTGGAAAGACGTCATCTAAGTTATCTTTTCTGTAGCTCATGGAGGATGACTTAGGTGAGCTCGAACACTACTGGTTGAAGTTCAAAATCAGACATCGTAGCATAAATAGTGATGTTAGAAAAACAAGGAAGAGTGAGGGAAAAGCTATGCATATGAAAATACATTATCACTTTACTTCAGCTACTACTCCAAGTACATGATTATATATAGGGAAAAGAAAGCATGAAAAAACTACACTTCAAATTTGGATTATCTAAGCAATGGGGTTTGTACGTGTGCCTAAGCAATGATGTATATACTTTATCTTTACAATGGCTAATCACTTGTTTTGCGCTCACGACCGGCATCTTCGTTCTCATCCGTCACTGTAAATGAACGAAGATCCATCTAGTAGATGAGATCCCTTTCGCATATTTCAACTGACCAAAAGTACGTCTTGTTAGACGGCCGCCAGAGTAGGACAAATGTATGCCGGATGTAACGGAGTGCCTTGAATTACGCGCGAAAAATTGGTACGCGCATTCTGTAAACGTCTTTTTAAAGTAATGGAAAAAGAGTGATCGAGACCCGGTTTTTCTTTTTTGTCTCAGAAGTTGTTTGAGTACTGTCTGAGTGGTGTGGTGTCATCAAGATATTGAATCATATTCCTATATTGTTCTCTTCAGTCTGTTCGTCTATTCCTACTGTAGTGCAGAATAATGAACGTGTAGTATCGAGTGTGAATCTGTTGTTGACAGTTGTGTTCTGTATTCACTGTTGATTCCATTCAGAGGGAAGGACTAATATCGATAATAGTATGAATTGCGAGCTAGAGCACTGATAAGCTTGGTGATGAGTTAAACTGTAATTAGTATGACGGTTGATTGAGTTGGGCATACGGTAAGCCTGTACACCCTCTGGTATGGTCGTATGCCTGATTACTATCTGGTATACATGTCTGTCCTGAAGAAGTGTGTAGTGATTCGCATAAGTTTAGTAAGTTGAGTAACTCTATTAGTCTGCAAGTCAGAACCAGACTACAGCTCCATTACCATAGCAGATTAGTATGTAAGTTCGGCGTCCTAATACGCAGAAACAGTTACTGGTCAGTTAAAACTAAGTATTTGAGCTAAGACGTGATAAGAGTATTTGTGGTTATGTAAGGATTTGGGAAAATAGTACAGGGCCTCTGTCTAACAGACCCCTACCACTCCCAAGAACCCACTTGATCTGACAACGCCTTTTGGTAATTGAAAGTTTAATATAGTTTATGGTGAACCTCTATTTTATGTTAAATACTTGCTCTATACGATTTCGGCTAGTTATTAAAACAGCGTAACTGTGTAACATTTAACACTTGGCGCCGTCTGTGGGAAGGTGGCATCAAAATTGCTAGTCATTTGTTAGAATTAGACTATCGTTCGATTGGCAGTAGCAAAAGACCAGATTGTTGCAGACTGTCCCGTTAGTAATACTACGCGAATAGTACAAAAGGTGATATATGCCGGTTACTCAATCCGGTGAAACGTATCCCAAGAACCATCAGTCTGGAGTACTAAAGCCAACTTTGGGAGGTAGAAGTACAACTAGGACTGACCCAGTTGTCAAGAAAGTTAAGAACGTTAAAACTAATTCCGGTCATATTCCGGTAGAACTTGTTACGCCTCTGGTAGAGTCCGGTAATATTTTGGCACAGTCTGTCAAAGATATAGTAATCCCATAACCTACCAAGACGCATTTGGAATCTAGCTTAACACTCTTGGGAAAAGATTCAGATTCATCTACAATTAGAAACACTTTAGTCACAGAAATCGGCGAAGGCGAAAAAACGCCGAATTCGGGCATAATTTCGATTCATTCTGGTGAAATTTTGGTAAAAGAATCACAGTTTTTCGGTGACGATTTAGCATTTTCTGCTAAATCTCCAGCCCATCTGCCGTGCTTGGAAGCAAGTTCCCATACACTGGATATCAAGGAGGAAGGAAGGCTGTTCGAAACAGAGATTCGAAGCATATTAGACAAGATAATCGCACCAGAAAGTGTGTTATCCGACGATACAGATTCCGGTAGTTCAGAAGGAAAGTATAACACACTCACAATGAACGGACAACAACAGTTATGTCCACCCAGGCCACCTCCAACGGGAGTGACGTACACTAAGTTTGGTGGATTTCCAGGAGATTATCCGGATGCTCACGTACGCACCTTCGAGATAAGCTACGCAGTACTCAATCATCCACCGGATCAGGCCTACAAAGCTATTGTCTTCCAATCTACACTTGTTAATGAAGCAGCTAGATGGCTTACAGAATATGATATTAATCATTTCGACACCTATGAAGCAGTACGAGATGCTTTTCTGCAACGATTCAGGCTAAAAAAAAATCCAGCCAAAATTTTTTATTATCTGCAGAATAACAGACAGAAACCAAATCAAACTGTACAGGAGTATGCTACTCTCTTCAGAACACACTTAAGGCAGCTACCACCGGCCCATGCTAACTTACCAGATGATGTTATCACTCAGTGGTTCATCAATGGCTTGGTTCCACAACTTAAGCAGATCATGATTATAAGATGTGTCGGAGCCATGTCCCTCGATGCAGTCATTGCAATGACTCTGCAACTGGAACACAAAGTCGGTGGATTTACAAAAGATTTAGAATGGTTAAAAGCAAACAAGAATGTTGCAGAAGATATGACTAGACAGGTATACTGCAACATATGCAAAAATTCAGGTCATACTAGTGCCAATTGTGCACTCAATCAAACGTTTTGTGCTATCTGCAACAGTGCCGGACACACCACTGGAAACTGTGTTTACAATGCCAGAATACAGGGAACAGCAACGGTCAATGCAGTTATTCAAGAACATGGACAGCCAGCGAATCACTACGTGCCTCCGCAATCGAGAAATAATCAACCGCAAGGATATCATAACTACCGAGGACAGAGGAACAACAATTTTAATGCAAACCGCTGGTAGAATAGAGTACCACCAGAAAATCCCAATCTACCACCACCACGCTGTCATTTTTGCGGCGAATTCGGACATATTAGAAGATTTTGCAAGGATGCAGCTGAGTATGATCAAAGGAAGAAGGAACGCCAAAATCCAATGGCCAACATGGTAAAACTCACACCGGTAGAGACACAGGCTGCTGCAGTCCAGACTCCTTCCGGTAAACAATTGCAACCGGCAGCAGAAATATTTAAACTAGGGGTACGTGAACAACACAGAATGTATAACAAAGCTAGTCAATGGACCACAACAGAACCACCAGTCTTTCTAGAGCCTATTCCGGTAGCCCAACCCTTGTTAACAAAGGAAGGAACACAACAAAGGGAGTTATCAGCAGAAACATCATCAGCAGCAGATACATTGCCCACCGTAGACACCTCCGCATCAGCAGAAGCATCAACTTCAACATCAGTAGAGCCTGTCAATCAATCTCAACAGGCTTGGGACATCTTATCTAAGGCATCGATCACTCTGCCTTTGGGCCAACTACTAGCATTAGTACCTGGAATTCGACAACAGTTCCAACAATAGTTCAGTCCGGTACCTTCTTGTATTTCGGCAACAGCAGCAGTTCAACCGGAACCTAATTCTACGGTTGATCATTCAGTTCCCTTGATTACAGTATGGTATAAGAATCATAAGATTACGCAGGTATTAATTGATGGAGGCTCTGGTGTTAACATTGCGACTGCGGCATTATGCAAAAGACTAGGATGGACCGAAATCGAACCAGTTCAATTTTTTGTCAGAATGGCAGATCAATCAAGAGTCCATCCTGTAGGACTTGTGCGAAATGTATCCATCACTTTGCAAGGTACGACCTTTAAAATGACCTTTGTTATACTAGATTTGCCAGAACCCACATTGGATTACAACCTTCTTTTTGGCCGACCTTGGCTGAAACATGCGAAGGTAATACAAGATTGGTCTGCACAAGAGCTTACGTTTAAAGATGCCAATCGTAGATATGTGGTAAAATTAGATGCTATACAACCTTGCGAGTTACACGCTAGACCGTATTTTGCTGAACCAGTCCATATGCTAGATGGATTGTCAGATGATGAAGAAGAAGAGTTTTTGAAGAGTAACGCTGACTTAATTTCATTAGGGACTATTGATCTACAGCACGTTGTAGATAATTGGAATGCTTCAGTCTGTACAGTAATACCCGTCATAAAAGAGGCTAAGAAGGAAGACACTGTTTCGACACATGACGATGAATTGCAGCAACTTTTTAAACCAACAGACAACACAGAGAAACATCAACAGTTCTATGTTTCCGAAGATCAGCTGATTACTTACAATTTAGGAGGTAAAGATCATCCGCGTCTTGTGAAGATAAAGCAAAACTTACCGGAAACATTTCGAGCAGATTTAATCCAGCTACTCCAAGAATTCATTGATGTCTTTGCATGGGACTACAAAGACATGAAAGGATTGGACCCCAGTATCTACCAACACAGGGTCATGCTAAAGCTAGAGTCAAGACCGATAAAGCAAACCAGCTACCGGATGAATCCCCATTATGCATCCCAGGTTAAGGCAGAACTTGATAGGTTATTGAAAGTTGGATTTATCATACCAGTAGAGCATGCTGAATGGATCTCTCCGATTGTGATTGTGCCTAAGAAAAACAAGCAATTGAGAATCTGTGTAGATTACCGGAAATTAAATGCAGCAACCGTACCGGATCCCTTTCCAATTCCCTTTTTGGATACCATGCTTGATAGAGTAGCAGGTCATGAGATGTATTCATTTCTAGATGGGTACAGTGGCTACAACCAAGTAAGAATGGCCGAAGAAGATATACCGAAAACTGCATTTATTACCAATTGGGGTGTCTTTGCTTGTACGGTAATGTGGTTTGGATTAAGAAACGCACCAAGCACATTTCAAAGATGTATGCAGGAGATATTTTCTCCTTATCTCACTTCATTTATGCAAGTATATCTCGACGATTTTTCAATTTTCGGTAAGATGATAGCACATCTGTTTCATTTACGGTGCTGCTTTCAGAAATGCAGAGAATATAGACTCTGTTTGAATCCAAACAAATCGGTGTTTGCGGTCTCATGTGGCAAGTTACTTGGCCACATTTGTTGAGGAAACACTCACGAATTTGACAAACATACATAAAAGAAAAAGAAAGGAAACGAAATCAGCGCGCAGAATCAGTCCGTCAAATCAGAATCACAATTGTACAATATATGATGTCAAGGCGCGGTGTGCGCATAACAGAGCAATTAACCGCGGCGGGCGCGTAAGGCGCGCATAACGTAAATTGAAGAGTAACAGCGCAGAGGAGCGCCAAAGGAAAGTATATATATATACAGCAAGATTTGAAGAACTCGGACGAAGAAGGAAGAAGAGAGATGATGCGTGTGAGATGCGCGTATGAGTGAAGAGAAAGTTAGAAGTTCTCAGAAGACGCCATAGATCGCGTATGTACAGATGAATAACACAAGCCTGAAGTGTCGGGTCTTTTCATCTGAAGAGAGATGGTAATAAGAAACTACTCACTATAGGAAAGTTTCTGTAGCTTGAGCAAGAAGAGGTCAAGCTTACTTGTACACATCTTCTCTAATCGAAAACACATGTTCATGTGGATGTCTGCGCGCAATCTTTATTTGTGAAGAATCTGAAGCTATTTCGTGTTACGGTAGGAAGCTTCGTTTATCGTTAACTGTCACGACTCGTTACTAAACGTGCTTCAGTACCTTCTCTGTAAATGCATGTTTCGGTGAATAACAGTTTACTCAGTAAACATATTTTCAGTAATTTCCAGTCAGTTACAGTTTCTCAGAGACAAGATTTTCCGGTAGAACAACGAAGTATAACTCATAGCAGAGTTCAAAGTTTTGTATGAGAGATAGCTCATCTTGTAGCTAGACGTCTCTACTTTAAGCTGGTCACAGCTTCCGGTGAAAGGAGATGTGCATGCAGTACAAAATCTAACCGGAAAGTAGCACTTCAGAACTGTGAAGTTTTTTCTTAAACTTTCAGAAGAGTTCATTAAGTGGAGAAAGCTCACGAATCACTTTCTTACTTCTTGTATGTTCACTTGAAGTAATTATAACCAAAGTAGAAGTTCATTTCGGTGAAGTTCCGGTACGATTACGGTGTCAGTCCAGTGACAGTCTAGTGAAGTTCCGGTGGAACTTGTGTGGCAGGATGACACAGTTAAGGCGACGTTAATTAGGCTGAGCTACTATTGATTACAGAGGTGTTCTAAATCACTCTAGTTTAGCATTCTATTACGGTGGCGCGCAATTTCCGCAGGCCTGACAGAGTTCAAGCTTTGTCGCGAAATCCATCTTCAGGGCGAAAGTAATTCCGCACCAGTGGTACTAGAGCTGAACTTTTCGCCAACAACATTGTATCTGCACAAGGTATCCAAGTAGATCCAGATAAGATTTCGGTAGTATTAGAAACTCCGGTGCCAAATTCTCCAAAAGAAGTTATGCGCTTTATGGGCCAAGTACAGTGGCATGGAAGGCACTTACGATGGCTTGCTCCTCTGGCTATACCACTAAACAAGCTAATCAGCAAAACACCTCGACAATTTGAATGGAGCCAGGAATGTCAGATAGCATTTGATCATTTAAAGCATTTATTAACACAAGTTCCTATTTTACAACCGCCGGACTGGGATCACCCGTTTCATATATTTGTTGATGCTTCAGATATAGCAATTGGAAGTGTATTAATGCAACAAATTGATAAATAGTTTAGACCAGTGTATTATGCAAGTCGAAGATTAGCACCTGCTGAGAAAAATTACTCTGTAACAGAAAGAGAATGTCTAGGGCTAGTATATTCGGTCAAGAAATTTAGACATTACTTGCTAGGCCGTAAATTCACATTTCATGTAGACCACGCTACACTTATCTATTTAGTTCGGCAACAACATCTAGGTGGTCGATTAGCGCGATGGGTCTTACTCTTGCAGGAATTCGATTACGAAGTCATTCACCGGCCAGGCAGTTCACACGCCTTAGCAGATTTTTTATCCCGCTTAGATTCCGGTGAAGCTCCGGTGGGTATAGATGACACGACACCCGTGATTTATGTATCAGAACCAATTAATGAAGATTTTGTAGACCCACCTATCCCATTTTCATATTATGATCAGATCTTGACCTTTCTCACTAATGGTTGCCTTCCATCTCAGACTTCTAGAGCAGTATGCAGGAAAATTGCAGTTTTTAGCCGCCGATTTCGGTTAATTGCTGGAGAACTATATTATGTAGATCACACCGGAATCCTACTTTGATGTATTCCACCACAAGAAGTTAACTCAGTTATCCCTTTGGCTCACTCGATTCCTTCCGGTGGACACTTTGCTGCAGATCTAACTCACTGGAAAATTCTACAGAGTGGTCTCTGGTGGCCAACAATGTACAGAGATATATTACAGTTTGTCAAACAATGTGATACTTGTCAAAGATCGGGTCAGCCATTACAACATCATTTTTTTCCTTTGCAACCCATCTTACCAATAGAACCTTTCCAGAAGTGGGGTCTAGATTTTATCGGTCCAATTACACCACCAGCAGTCTTTAGTAACAACCGATACATACTGACCTGTACAGACTATGCAACTAGATGGGCTGAAGCTTGGGCTTTACGGTCTGCTACAGCAGTTATAATAGCAAAGTGTCTACTAACCGATGTCTTTCCACGTTTTGGCTTACCACTAGAAATTGTCTCAGATCAAGGCACTCATTTTGTAAACAATTTAATGAAGGCACTTACACAGTCGTTCCAGGTTACACATAAATTTAGTTCTCCTTATTATCCTCGTGCCAATGGATTGGCCGAAAGTACAAACAAATCTCTGCTGAATATCCTTCGAAAATTAATCATGGAATCACCGGAAAGATGGGATCAACTACTACCTGCAGTATTATGGGCATACCGGACTACCTACAAGGTAACAACAGGATTGACACCTTTCAAATTAGCTTATGGCTTAGAAGCAATAGCACCAATGGAGATGGTTATACCAAGTCTATGAGTAGCCATTACCCAGAAACTACTACCGGAAGACTCACTGACATTTCGGTTGGACACACTCAGAGAGTTAGACGAACACCGATGGCTCAGTTTTTTAACCATGCACGAAGTTCAATTAAGACAGGCAAGAACGCACGATCGAAACCTGAAAACTCTAGTGTTTTCGATCGGACAGCTTGTACTTTTCTATAATGCAAAGTCCAACAGATCCGCAAGCAAATTCAAATTACGGTGGTTCGGCCCTTAGAAAATCTCAGAGCAAATCGGGCCAGCAACTTTTCGGTTGACTACGTTGACCGGAAATCCACTTCCAAAAGCAATCAACGGCTCGAAGCTGCGGCCGTATCAAAGCGCTATTAATCCGCATTAAACCATTCGGTGGTGGATTGCATTTTTTTTTGGTTTTACTTTTCATTATGTTCTTTCTTTTCTTTTCTTAAATAGCCGTGTTTTGTCATAAGCCGCCCTCCTTACCATTTACTCAAGCATGCACGCCAAATTAAAAACAATATCATTCCAGCACTGCACAATGATAACCATCAATCCCTACCCCCCACCGTAATATTGGTACTTAAGCTCTTCGGTTATGCCAAAAAAACGCTATTGTGCTCTTGTGATTGTGATTGTGTTTTCTGTGTATCCGTGCTCTGTGCTGTGTGTATTCGTGTTCGCGTGCGCAATGGAAGCATTGGCAAACTACACGACTTTTTGTGATGGTATCCCTACCGAGGTAGGAGAATACCTGCGTATCCGAGGGCTGGCTAACTTCACTGAGCTGCCTTGGCACTCAGTGGAAGCCCATCCCTTCTTCGCACAAATTATCCCAGCCATCGCCCAATCTCCCATCGCTGAACGACAATGGCTCTTCCCTTCCCTACCATCTAGAACCGTAATAACCTTCCAAGCCTTCGCCGAAGCCTTCCGCCTCACTCCACAAGGCCGCGAGATGGCCCCAGTATCCCCGTAGCCCGCATGACCGAACTCTTCCCATGCCATTCATCAAATGAATACGCCATTCTTTGTCGCCCCGAACCTGAAAGAACTGCATTACAGTTCTTAGTCGCAATCCTTAACCTCCAAAAACGCACATACGGTATCTCCCGACCATTCTATTCCGCCATCGACCTTGCCGCACGAGAACCCGTTAATTTAGCCTCATTTTTCTTTCACCGAATCCATAAGGAGTGTGTCGCCATAGTGAAACAAATCAACAAAGGAACCACCCCTCGATCCAGACTTCCGCACATCCTTTCTTTTCTCTTCCCAACCATACTCGCCGCTCAACCACCACCACGAGGACCAGTTTTAAGGCACGAAGAGTCAGTTCAACTACTAGAAGATGAGGAAGAAGAAGATGAAGAAGAGCTCAATCAGTTGTTCCGCAGAAAACGTATCAGGATTAGCTCCTCAGAAAGTGAAGCACAAGGTTCAGCAGGAAAGGATAAAGATGATGATAAAGAAGACGAGAAGCAAGAAGAAGAGACGTTTCATGATACTGCCACCTCAATGCATAATGAATCGTCGATTGAGCAACAAGAACAACAAGATCAAGTAGAAACGGAAATAATTTCGACCGAAAAAGAATCAGACCAACAGGAAAATGAGCAGCAATCCAATCAAGATGCACTAGACAAGCTACTGAAGGCCGTGGAATCTACAGAAGCACACAATGCAGAAACGAAACAAATAAACGAGGTAACTACTGACTCTGCTCTCCCCAAAACCCCGCCTACTAACCCCATCGCCCCACCGGAACCATACCGCAGCCCTATCAAGCCCAGTCACCACACTAGAACTTCTGAAGCCTCTACATCCTCCCTTAACTATTCACCTCCAAACTCACAACAACTCCTCGCCGGAACCTCGTCATAACCTCGTCCTCCCCTGCCACCAATTTTTTTGGAACTAGAAAATATGGGTCGCCTTTTAATTAATCTATCCCAACAACTGCCGCAACACCTGAAGCACGCCACAGACAGTGCCCGAGAAGAATTCCAAAGGAAATTGGAAATAATGGAGGCGGATATCACCCCTCTTTAGGAAGAATTACAAGCAGCAAGAGCAGAAAATCATGCACTACAAGAGCAGATCAAGCAGCTACAGGGTACACTTCAAGTACAAGAAGAGAGCTCAAGCCAGAGAGATAAGGCAATGGCTACAAAAGAAGAAATGCTGATAGCTGCCGATGCGGAAATAATACAGTTAAAACAAACACTCAAAGATACCGAAGATACAAGAATAGCACTAGGAAACCTACTGGGAGAAACAAGAGTCCAGTTGCAGGACACAATACAGAAATATCAAGAGCAGCAAAGAGAAGCAAAGGAGGCAGTGGATGAGTTACAAAGAGCAAAAGAATCCTTAGACGATGTCAACAACATACTAAAACATCAACTAAACAGAGAATCTAAATATCAGAAGGATTTAGCAAATGCCCGCAGAGAACGGGATGCTTACTACCAAACCATAGAGTTCCAGTCGCGTGCCAGTGTAAGACGGCCGCCAGAGTAGGAGAAATGTATGCCGGATGTAACGGAGTTCCTTGAATTACGCGCGAAAAATTGGTACGCACATTCTGTAAATGTCTTTTTAAAGTAATGGAAAAAGAGTGATCGAGACCCGGTTTTTTTTTTGTCTCAAAATTTGTTTGAGTACTGTCTGAGTGGTGTGGTGTCATCAAGATATTGAATCATATTCCTATATTGTTCTGTTCAGTCTGTTCGTCTATTCCTACTGTAGTGCAGAATAATGAACATGTAGTATCCAGTGTGAATGTGTTGTTGACAGTTGTGTTCTGTATTCACTAGATTTCGTTCACAGGGAAGGACTAATATCGATAATAGTATGAATTGCGAGCTGGAGCACTGATAAGCTTGGTGATGAGTTAAACTGTAATTAGTATGACGGTTGATTGAGTTGGGCATACGGTAAGCCTGTACACCCTCTGGTATGGTCGTATGCCTGATTACTATCTGGTATACATGTCTGTCCTGAAGAAGTGTGTAGTGATTCGCATAAGTTTAGTAAGTTGAGTAACTCTATTAGTCTGCAAGTCAGAACCAGACTACTGCTCCGTTACCATAGCAGATTAGTCTGTAAGTTCGGCGTCCTAATACGCAGAAACAGTTACTGGTCAGTTAAAACTAAGTATCTGAGCTAAGACGTGATAAGAGTATTTGTGGTTATGTAAGGATTTGGGAAAATAGTACAGGGCCTCTATCTAACAGACCCCTACCACTCCCAAGAACCCACTTGATCTGACAACGCCTTTCGGTAATTGAAAGTTTAATATAGTTTATGGTGAAGCTCTATTTTATGTTAAATACTTGCTCGGTACGATTTCGGCTAGTTATTAAAACAACGTAACTGTGTAACATTTAACAGTCTAGTTACTTCGAATTCCTTATTGTAATACAAAGGCGTGAGCATATGGCATTGAGGTGGATGTTATCAATCCTAACAAGCTGATCTTATCGATGGCACGTTTGTAACAATGCTAACCACGATTTCAAACTCTGAGCCTTAATCACAAGGATTTCACAAACCTTACTCATGGTCTTGGATGTAGATACTCACTTATCTTTTCGATCAAAATGAAGAAATTGACTTATACGTAGGCAACAAATACCAGATATAATACACGTCACTTAAATAGGCCAGAATTACTATACGTTGGCTCACTTAGGAAATGTTTGGATAGCGCTCATATTTACTTCTTCTTTGCCAGTAATATACTTGCACTCGTTGCTGGTATGAGCTATCTCTATTAGATAGTGACTTGATTATGTTGGGAGTCTTCAACATGGTTGCTTCTCCTAGTGACAATGAAAGGATAGGTAACAAGGATAATTTCATTCTTGGTAGTGAAAAGTTGGCTTGGTAGGATTTGATTCCTACTAAAAACCTTATTGACTTATCCAATAGTAATGAGCACACTTGGAATAATAGAAAGAGTAGTGCCTTATATATGTTAGGTTGGATAGATGGGATATCAACATCACTAGACTATAAGAGCTTTGGAATACTATCATTGAGACTAGTCACTCCCTTTAGCTAGCTAACCATGCTCCTTTGATTGTGAAGATCTTTAATAACTAACCCAGTTATAGGTCTTGGAAGGCCTCACATTGATGCTCTGCTATTAAAAATTCATTTCGTTATTGAGGAAACCAAAGACATTTTTAGATTTTATTTCAATGATAACTTGTCCCCTATTTGAGCTTCATAGAAATCTATCAAGGATGCTCAAAAACTTTTCACTCATTATGAATCCTTGGCTAAGGAGATAAAATTTAAATGAAGGATGATGATAGTTAAAGAAATAGATGACATTAGGAATAGTAGTCCTAATGATCCCAATCATAGAGAGAGGGTCCATGAGCTTCATGATACATTAAGGTATGAAGATTACCTCTTGGCTTGTAGTGATCCTATCACATGAAGAGAATTAAGGGTATGGAAAGTGAATAAGTTAATAGAAACATTTTTTATTTCATGAAAAAGAAAAATGCTAATCATCTCATTGATATGCTCAAGAAGAGCACTGGTGATCATGCTATCATTATCACTGAGAATTTGCAAGAGGTTGTTGCTTCCTAGCAATGTTTTCTCTAGGCATCCCAAGTGGTGGGAGGATATCCAGAGAGCTAGATCTTTTATTGCTCTCCAAAGAAAAAAGCTATTCCTCATAGCCCTGCTTCTCTTTTTGACTTTCCTCTCACTACCAATGAGGCTAGAGGAACGATAAGTAAATTGAAACCCTATAAATCACCTGGTTTAGATGGTAGTCGCGATGCATTCTTCTTGGTTCTAAGTGGTTTCTTGATTCCCTTTATTCTATTGATTTGGCAAGATGATGTGAGGAGAGCATCTCTGTCTAATCCTCTTTTTAGCAGGCCCACACAAACTAAGTAATTTTCTTTCCCAATATGTAGATGTATTTTTGATATGATTCAAAACATTCTAAAATTTATTTCAAAGATATTTTGGCAACGTACCACTCTTGTTGAAGAAATAATAGGTAGTTTGGCTTCTCCAAGAATATCCAACAAAGGGAAGCCCTTTGGAAAATTTTAAGAAACAAAATTGTTTCAAGCTTTTAGTGCATTCTCAATTGTATCTTAGATTAATTATCTCTTTATATACTAGGAGAAGGATTCAGATTCACAAATGATACAAGCCATTTTGACATTGTATGTTCTTCTCTCATAATACGGATAGATATCAAGAATCTAGATTCCAAATGAAGGGAACGGAGAAAGGGGATGGGTTAGATGACCTGTCCTATTCCCAAAAGGAACATGGTTGACGTAGATTTTGAAACGTTTTCATTGGGATTCACAAGAGAGACTTATTCATTTGCATAGAACACATAGTCTCTCTTATGTTTTCGAAGTTTAAAATGGATTTTTTAAGGTAGATAGACCTCTAAGGTAATCCAAAGATTATAAAAAATAAATCCTACTAAGAATATCTTTCTTTAAATAGAGATAATGGAACACAAAATATCTCTCTAGAATGCCCTCTTGAGTAGAGGAACATATATGTAGAATAGAGAGTGCAAACACAAAAGCATTCCATGGTTACTAACTCATATTGTAAAATCCTATACATAAGCTAAAGATCATGATATTTTTGGAAAAAAAATCAAACTTTAAGCTTTTTTACTTTTATTTTTGTGCTGCTCACTTTTTGCAATCTGTGAAGACTATGGAAAACAAAAGGGAAGAAATGTGAGATACTCAAACAAAAGGAAGATTGTAAAATATCTATTGTTTTATCTCTACATTTTGTGGTGTCACCGTCTCCACAAGAAATGTCACCATGGATGCTTAGAAGGAAGCAACCGGAACATATAAGATAGATAGATCACTTCCTTGTCTCTTCTTTTGTAAAAAGAAAAACCACGAATAAAGTGAATTAATAAGCAATGTAATAGACTTTATAAGGGGCAAGCCCCCATAACCTCAAGCCATATGAAGCCTTTTAGGATAAATGCCCATTCTCAGAGTGTTGTGTGTTAAATATCTCCAAGAGAACATAACAAGCTTCACAATGCCATTCGAAATACAAGAGTGTTGCAGATACATGGAATTCATGAGCTTACTGAAGAGATGAGGCAATAATGAACCTAGACTCAGAGTAGAGCTAAAAAAGAACAAATCTCCAACTACCAAGGTCGCTTTGTCTAAGGTTTATTGAATACTTGAAGCTCTATTAAGAGCATCATTAATGGATTGATGCAAAATTCAGGTAGTCTTTTAAGCTCCCTCTTTCAAACTTGGATGAAGTCATTCTTAACATTGTTATGGATTGTTTGGTTCCTTCTGATACATATAGACTAGATCATTTGAGACTCTCACATGGAAAGAAGCAAGCAAATCTAGCACCCATCTGTCAGAAATAAAATCAACCATAAGGACTTGAGTGGGCACAATACTATCAAGTTTCAACACATCAACATCATCAAAAGTAGCATTAATTTCTTCAATCCTCATAGTCAAAGCAGATGGTATAGGTAGATGTTTAGCATGTCCACATTTTATCCTTTATCTTTAGCATTCTTCAATCTATAGAAGTCTTTCTGCATGTGTCCTTTCTTATGAAGATAATAGGAGCCAATATCCCTCTTCATTGATTTACTTCTACTCTTATTCTATTGACTAATCATTTCCTTGTTCCTTCTCTTAACATGTTCATGATTCTTTTCTTTTATATGAATTTTGAACATTGCATGCATCTCCACTCTGAGTTTACATCATAGATTTTCTATGAATTTGATGTTCAAAATGTGAACTATCCAAGCTTTGAGTGGATAAAGGGATCAAAAAACCTTAATGTGGACAAAATTCATGACTCAAATCACTTAGGGAGATCTCAAGGTCAGGCAAGGTAGTCCTAAGGCAATGGGAAAGTCACAACACGCATCCAAAAGCTATAAAAGGATGACAAAAGACACCAAATGCGTGGAAGTCTTGTAGGTCATTGAAGACCAAGAGACATATACTCAAGGATGCTCACGGAGAGATCCATCTAAGGCTCAAGGAGCTGAAGAAAAATAGTCTAAGCTAGGAAAACATGGAGGAGGACATTACATGAAGAGAGGAGGAGTAAGAGGAGCTATCAAGTCAACACCACCTCTAGTCTCTTGTAGGTGTAGACATAGTGTGCTTATGAAAGTTGTAACTCCTTGTGTACATATCCAATTCAAGAGATTTAAAGTTGATTCTCTGGCTTATATATGTGTCTTACTTTCCTAAGGCTAACTGAAATCACTTTTTTGTGCAGAGAAATTTGTGTATCTCTGTAACCCTAATTTCTACATATCCTACGTCTTTACATAGTGTGCTTTGTATAGAGTTGTTGAGTGACCTCAAAAAATCCATTTGAAGTGTTCTATAGCTTTTTAAAAATTTATGAACCATATTAAGTGTGGCTAAAAGCTTATGTGATTCGCATTAGTGTGAGACAAGTGAATCAGAGTTTTGCTACAGGGTTGTAGAAGAGGTGTATGAAGGGACCTATGTATTAGGTTTATTTCACTTCTAGTGTGCAAATCTAAAGGATTAAATTCCATCAGTTGGTATCAGAGAAAGAAACATCCTTTGAAGAATCTAGGAGAAGGACACAAAATGTTAGACATCAAGGCTAAGAGGTACATTTTTGTGTAACCCTGATTTCCCATTCATTATGTCAAATCGAGGTAAAAAATTGGAGTTGCTTGACAGAGACAACTATTAGCCATGGAGGTTGAGAGTCATTAACTACCTCATGACCACAGGTTTCTCGCCTATTGTGTGTGGAGATGAAGATTACCCAAATTGCATCCCCAAGATCCAAAGATCGCCAATCAAGAATCGAAGATGTTGAAGGATTAGAAGGAAAGGGATAGGATTGGTCATATATCAGAGTTTGATCATGCTAGAGATGTTTGGAGGCCTTAGAGAAGAATGAACTCCATTCTTTGAAGAAGGGTAGTGGTCAATCTATTGTTGACTACACCTTGAGGTTGAAGGAGTTGACGGAGAAATTAGCATCGATTGACTGCAAAGTAGATGAGGAAGAACTTGTGCGAATTACTCTCAATCAGTTGAGAGCAGAACACAAGTGGAAACCCCACATTACAACCATCTTGTATAGAGATCCTCTACCAATTCTTGAGGAGTTGATCCCACACCTAGTGGTAGATAAACTTGATGCATCTAGTAGCAAATCCTATTTTCCATGCAAGAAGCAAACACATAGAGGTTCATTACCACTTCATAAGGGACAAGCTCATGGCAAATGAGATTGACATTTCTTTTGTTCCAATTGAAAAGCAAGTAGCAGATATGATGACGAAGGCACTTGATGCAATAAAGCTTTGCAGATTTAAATCAACGGCAGGTATTCAACCTATTGGAGAACAAAGAATCAAGAATACTTTAGCTTGAGGTGAATACTTATGCTATGTTTGAGATGGATTTGATCTACATCAAAAAGCTATCCTTTGTATTACGTCAAAAGAATGTCTATTGGAGAGTTCTTTTAGCTCATTTATTGTATTTTCTTAAAAATCTTTTTATGGATCTTTTACCATTCCAAAAGCCAAGATCTTTACACATGATAAGGGATGAAAAGAGAGCCCAAATTCCATGAATTCGTGGTGTTTGTGTTCCAATCAATCAATCAATCAATCACCTAAGTAGATCAAACTAGATCTTCACTTTTCCTAGATTGTCGAAAAGTGAATTGATACCCTCCAACAATCTCTACCACCTTCATTTGAATTCATAATCCACTTTTAGAAGTCTTGGAGCAGTTCAAGAATCTATGTAAAGACTTCAAATCACTTGTACATTAAAGGCAAGCAATATACATACACTTGTGGCCATCATTGTCTTACTCCTTCATTTTTCTGCATCATCTTCTTCAACAACAATAAGTTTGAAGAGGTTGTTGCTCTCTCAAAAAAGCTTTAAATTTGATGATAAAGGAGTCATTGGAAAGGTTTTAGTCTTCAATTGATGTCTATAAATTTTCAAAGCATTTGGTTTAGTACACAGGGAGAGATCATAGTTTTTCTATCTTGGGGTCTATCTTTGTGCATTCCTGTTGTATTGAATCTTTCTCCTTCCTACTCCAAAGTACATAGTGCACTTTATTCAACTACCACATGCCAATAAGGTCTATTTGAGTCTCCATAAGCTCAAGGGCTGGTCCTATGCTGATTGGTTGGACCAAATTTTGTCACCTCACAACTCACTTTTCTACCTCCTACAAGCTTCTCCAAGTTCTTTCAGGTAAGAAGCTAGAAGAACTTACACTATACAAGAGCATTGTGGGATCATTGATCTTTGCTACACACACAAGACATGACTTGTGCTACATAGTTGGACTTCTATGTGCGTTCATGCATGCAACCACAAATACACATCTCAATCATGCAAAGAGAGTGTTAAGGTATGTGAAGAGTACAGTAAATTATGGGTTGCTATACAAGTATGATGAAGAACTTCAAGTAAGAGCATGGATTGATGTAGATTGGACAAGGAGTTTTGATGATAGACGGTCGATGTCTGGCTATGGTTTCATGCTAGGAACAACAACAATTTCATGGATGAGCAAAAAGCAGCCCACAGTTGCATTGAGTTCATTAGAGACTGAATATAGAGCTTTAGCCCTCACTACATGTGAAGCAATGTGGCTTAAGAAGCTCTTTAAATATCTTGGTATACAACTTGGACCAATTCCAATTTATGGAGATAACATGTCAAGCCTACATCTTGCTAACAACCCCATGTATCATGCAAGGAACAAGCACATTGAGGTGCATTACCATTATGTAAGGGAGAAGGTTGCAAGTGGGGACATTAATGGTCATTTTGTAGGTACTAAGGACCAAGTTCTAGTGACCTTCATCAAAAGCTTGGATGTGACCAAGTAAACAAAGTTTTCAAAGGCAATGATCTTGCTTGATAAGGACACTACCACCTTAAGCTTGAGGGGGTGTGTTCAAAATGTGAACTATGCAAGCTTTAGGTGGAAAAAGGGGTCAAAATACCGTAATTTGGACACAAGACACAACTCAAATCACTTAGGGTAGTCTCAAGGTTGAGAAAAGTTGGACAAGGTACTCCTAAGGTGGTGGAAAAGTCAGGAGAGACATCCAAAAGCTATAAAAGGTGGTGAAGAGACACCAAATGCATGGAAGTCTTGTAGGTCATTGAAGACCAAGAGACATATACTAAAGGAGGCCCAAGGAGAGAGTCATCCAAGGCTGAAGGAGCTAAAAAGCATCACTCCAAGCTAGGAAAATGCAGAGGAGGACATTACATGCACAGAGGAGGAGCACAGAGGAGCTATCGAGCCCATAGCCCCTCTACTCTCTTGGAGGTATAGACATAGTCTACTTATAGATGTTGTAAATCCTTGTGTACATATCCAATTCAAGATATAAAGTGCATTCTATAGCTTATATATGTGTCTTACTTTCCGAAGAGGGCTTCTTGAAATTAGTTTTGTGTGTAGAGAAATTGATGTATCTCTCTAACTCTAATTTTTGCATATCCTACATTTTTGCTCTATAGCTTTCTAAAAATCATATGAACCATACTAAGTCTCTCTAAAAGCTTAGGTGATTTGGATCAGTGTACGACAAGTGAATCAGAATTTTGTTGTAGGGTAGCAAAAAAGGCATGTGAAGGGACCTAGGTATTGGGTTCATTTCACTTCTAGTGTGCAAATATGAGGGATTAAATTCCATCATTTTCTCAATATGTCATCATAGATGAGTTTACCACCAATTGCACTATTGCTAATAGATGTGAAAAACGTATCCCATGATGATGGAAAGGTGCAACAAGATTGCTTTCATTTCATTATCCATCTCCATTTCTGAGCATGTAACTGAAGAATTAGCATCAAACTCCATTAGATGAGCATAAACAATATGTATTTCCTTCATGCAAAGGTCATATAGATTTCTCATCAAGTAGACTTTATTTGATGCCATTTCATTTTCATATGTATTACATGACTTCTTCCAAATCTCATCTACACTTTTAGGATTCAATACTATAAAGGAAACATTATCTCCTAGGTGCAATCAATTGGTAGACCAAGCCATTTCGTCCAACTCATCCCAATCGTCTTCATCCATTTCAAGAGGCTTCTTTGATATTCCATTTAGTAGCTTCCATCACCTCCTCTAAATCAACATATCTTTAGTCTGATTATTCCATATAGAAATGTTTGCGGCATCAAATTTTCAAATCTCAAAATCATCTTTGCCTTGCAAGCTATAACTCCTCCTAGGACCTTTAGTAGTAGACTGTGACCCACTAGACATGCTTGATATCTTTGATGCCATGATGATAGAGAGCTATCTAGAATGATAATGGAACTAGATAAGTCCAAACACCATTAAGGCTCAAAAGAGGATGACCAAGTGTCAAATTCTGGGAAACCTTCAAAAGAGTATCCTTAGAAAATGGATAAATGAACATTCATGACAAACCAAAAGGATTATGT
Organism: Ceratopteris richardii; assembly: GCA_020310875.1. Classification (NCBI taxonomy): domain Eukaryota; kingdom Viridiplantae; phylum Streptophyta; class Polypodiopsida; order Polypodiales; family Pteridaceae; genus Ceratopteris; species Ceratopteris richardii. The sequence goes on from CM035436.1 coordinate 117,092,252, forward strand.
AAGAATAAATATGCTTACACCAATAAGTGTATCGAGGAGTAAATCAACCACTCTATAGTTGGTAGAACCAAAAAAAGTAGAGAAATTTTACCAAAGTCTCCTTTGAAAAATGAGCATATGACAAGTGTCAAATTATCATAAAAGTTTGAGTATTGGCATGTTTACATGCATAATGAATCACTGACTCCACTTCATATAATCAGTTAACTAAAAGAAGCCAACTAGGCTTTTTGAGCACATATGGACAACTAGCACATATATTCTATGGAGAAGCAGGGTAAGTTTTCCACCTCTATCACCAAAGCAGCCTCAACATCTGTGTGTCTTCCAGTTAGGAAAGCCTCACCAAGAAACTCTTTATCAACATCAAAGACTTTATGCAAAATATAAGAGTCGTATCAATGACCACATGGACGTACATAAGCGATATCCACAAAATCATGCATAGTGTGTATGTCCTCAATATATAGTAAAATGGTAGTGAAAGATTGAATTCACAGCCCAAGCACTAGCCAAGAACACCCGCAAGTGAAAACCTTTCAACAAACATGTAGATTTACCAGTGTGACTCCAAACACAGCCCAAGCTGAATATTCCTTGTCAAAGAACTATAGAAAACACTCTTCTTGATGTTCTTGAACATTTCTAAAGAGAACTATGCATGAAATTACTAAAAAATGGCTTCAAGAAAGCCCAAAAACACTTCAAAATAGGCTTTGAAAAACAAGGAATCAAGCTTTGAGGGTGCAAAACATGATCAAGCTAATGTAAATCGCTACTTAGCGATGCTATTTGCGATGTTGGCAAACTTTCTGCAACGTTTTAGCATTGCATAAGCAATGTCCTGTGTTCTAGAGCGTCACATAAGCGATGCTCTAGAATGTTAAAAAAAAAATCGATTTCTCCCGCCACAGTTGTGCCGGGATTTGGATGCACAAACGAGAGAGCGAGAGAGAGAGAGAGAGAGAGATAGAGAGACAGATAGAGAGAGAGAGCGAGAGAAGGCAGTCCCCCACTCATTGAACCCAGGTATGCACGCACACACACACACACACATACATATGCATATACACACACACACATATACACACATAGACACACACATACACATAGACACACACACATACACACACATATACACACACACATAATGATGCATACACACACATACATGCACACACACATATATGCATACACACACATATGCATACATAATGCATACATAATGCACATGCATACATACACATACATAATGCATACACACACATATGCATACATAATGCATACACACACATACAAATACATACATGCATACACACACAGACATAGACACATACACACACATAGACACATACACACACATAAACACATACACACTCATAGACACACACACATACACATAGACACACATGCACACACATACACACACACATATACACACACATACACACATACACACATACACACATAATGATGCACACATACACACACACATACACACACATATATGCATACACACACACTTAGAGAGACATACACACACATACACATACATGCATAAATAATGCATATGCTTATGCATACATAGATAATTACATGCATACACACACATATGCATACATAATGCACATGCATACATACACATACATAATGCATACACACACATATGCATACATAATGCATACACACACATACACACACATATGCATACATACATGCATACAGATACACACATAGACACATACACACACATAGACACATACACACTCATAGACACAGACACATACACATAGACACACACACACATACACACACATATACACACACACGTACACACATACACACATAATGATGCATACACACACATACACATGCATACACACATACACACACATACACCCACACACATACACACACACATACACACATACACACACATATATGCATACACACACATAGAGAGACATGCACACACATACAAATACATGCATACATAATGCATATGCATATGCATACATACATACTTACATGCATACACACACATATGCATATATAATGTGCATGCATACATACACATAATTAATGCATACACACACATATGCATACATAATGCATACACACACATACACACACATATGCATACATAATGCACATGCATATGCATACATACATGCATACACATACACACATAGACACATACACACATAGACACATACACACACATAGACACATACACACATGTAAACACATACACACTCATAGACACATACACACTTACACACACACATCCATACACATTTACACACACACATACACATGCACATAGACACATATATATAGATACACATGTATATACACACATAGACACACACACATACACACATATACACACACACATACACACTTACAAATATATACACACACACACACGCATAGACACACACACTTACACATACACACACATCCACACACATTTACACACACATATACACATGCATACAGACGCATATATATAGATGCACACACATACACACATACATGCATATGCATACATAATGCACATGCATATGCATACATACATGCTTACATGCATACACACACATACACATGCATGCACACATACACATACACACATAGACACACACACATACACACACACATATACGTATACACACACATAGAGAGACACACACACATACACATACATGCATACATAATGCATATACATATGCATACATACATACTTACATGCATACACACACATATGCATACATAATGCACATGCATATGCATAGATACATGCATACACATACACACACATAGACACATACACACAGATACACACACATATGCATACATATGCATACATATGCATACATATGCATACATATGCATACATAATGCACATGCATACACATACACACACATAGACACATACATACACATACACATACACACACATATACACACAGATTTACACACACATACACATGCATACACACACATACACACATAGACACACACACACGTAGACACATACACACATACACACATAATGCATATGCATATGCATACATACATAAATACATGCATACACACACGTGCATACATATGCATAAATACATAAATACATGCATACACACACATGCATACATATGCATACACACACATGCATACATATGCATACACACATACACATGTAGAGAGACATACACACACATGTATACATAATGCATATGCATATGCATACATACATGCTTACATGCATACACACAAATACACACGGATACATATACACACATAGACACACACACACACGTAGAGAGACACACACACATACACATGCATATAAAGAGACATACACACACATACACATATATTCATACATATGCATACATAATGCAAATGCATATGCATACATACATACTTACATGCATACACAGACATACACACATATACACACACACATATGCATACATACATACTTAGATGCATACACACACATACAAATATATACACACACATACACACACATGCATACATATGCATACATAATGCACATGCATATGCATAGATACATGCTTACATGCATACACATACACACATAGACACATACACACACATGGACACATACACACATACACACATACACACATATATACACATAGTTTTACACACACACATAGACACACACACATACACAGAAACATTTACACATGCATACATAGAGACATACACACATAGACACACACACACTTACACACATAGACACATACACATACACACATATAAACTTACACACACAGAGATACAGACACACATATATAAACAAACACATACACACATAGACACATATAGACTTATGCACACACATACACACATACACACATACACACATACACACATGTACACATGCATATAGACATATATATATAGATACACACATATGTACACACATAGACACACACATATACACACGCATACACACATAGACACATACACACTTACACAAACACATACACACATCCACACACATTTACACACATACATACAAATGCATAGATACATATATACAGATACACATGTATATACACACATACCCACACACACATAGACACACACATATACACATACATGGACACATACAAACATGTGTATGCATAGACAGACACATAGAGACATACACACATATATATGCATACACACGCATAGAGACACATACACACACACATACACATGCATGCATACATATGCATACATAATGCATATGCATACAAATTTGCATACATAATGCACATGCATATGCGTACATACATGTTTATATGCATACACACACTCACATATACACCATACATATATACACACATACATATGTACACGTATATATATTGATTTCTAACCCATTTTGTTTTATATGTTAGGTATTATGGATCCTAGTAGGGAGAGAAAGGTGAAACTCACTCTCATGAAAAGTCTTATGAGAGAAAGAGTTCTATCTGATACTCTAGGGGTCATCATGCATGAGTACTCAGAGATGCCTGATGATGAGCTAGATTATACGACCCAGATGCTTACCCAGCGATCAGAGGAGGTCTCTTCTGCGGCTCCACATGCAGGAAGACAACTATCTGCTCATAGGTATGTATTTTTTTCATAAACTTTTTTAATGATATTATAACACATACTTTTATTTATTTTTATCCATCTATTTTCAGAACACCTATACCACCTCTAGGTCATGATAGCAGAGTAGAGTTGCCTATGCGGACATGCATAGGCACCTTGGGGCTAGAGTGCGATATAGAGCCAGAGGGGAACATTGTGTACATAGGGAATGGATTGGAGTTCAAGAGAAGAATGCGGGCATTATGCGACTCTTACCTGCGCCTTGTCCACTTACCGTGGAAGTAAGTATAAATTTTACATATAAATTGAAATAAATATCTTATGTTTCATTTACATGATTTTTTTTATTTTTATAGTGAGCATGATGAGAGGGATAAAAAATACATACTTAGTTCACTTGAGACAGAGCTTGGGCCAGGATGGTCACATAAGTGGTGTCCAAAAGAGATGCAGACACTTATGACTCATCGTTGCGATAATGCACGGTACACATTGCTTTTATTTATATATATGTGGATATGAGTATGTGTGTTTATGTATGTATATGAGAGAGAGAGAGAGAAAAAAGAGTGAGACTAGAGGTACAAATACACGCATAGACACACATATACATCATATATGCACATTTACACACATATACACATTCATGCACATTTATACATACACACACATATATGCATATTTTTACACACACATACCACATGCATGTAGTTATACACATATAATGAATACACATAGACACATGCACATACTTACATACACATACACATACTCAGATACACATACACATGCATAATCATATGTACACACACATAGACTCATATCATCATATTTACATGCATATATACATATACACATGCATACACACACACACACACAACACATGCATACGCACATATAGATACACATACATACACATGCATATGCACATATAGAAACACTGCATGCACACTGTTATATCTATATGTATATGTATATATATATACATATATATATATATATATATATATATATATATATATATATATATATATATATATATATATATATATATATATATATATATATATATATATATATATATATATATATATATATGTATGTATATATGTATATATACATATACATATATACATATACATATATACATATATATACATACATACATACATACATATATATATATATATATATATATATATATATATATATATATATATATATATATATATATATATATATATATATATATATATATATATATATATATATATATATATGTATGTATATATATATATGTGTGTTGGAGCAAGTCTATGACAAGCCTAAGTATTGGCTTGAGTCCCACAAAGTCTTAGAAGAAGCTTTAAAAAGAAGATTATGTAAAGTTCACTTGTGAACTACCTCTTGTAACTTTTGAAGAGTTTACTTAATGTAAAAGTGAAAGAATCTTAAGTGGTTGAGTCCACTTGATCAAGAATGGAAAGAGGAGCCACGAATTCATGATTTGTGGTAGGTAGAGAATCAAATCAATCATTGATTGATTGGAGAGTGATTGAGGGAAGTTAGCCTCCCAAACTCAACTATAAATAGATGGCAGTTTTAGTCGTGGTTAGAGAGACCTATGTGAAGACCTCCAAGAGCTGAGCTTTATGCCATATCAAGGTGTGATTACAAGGCACACATATGTATCAGTAAGTCATTGTATTGTACAATCAATATACTTTCATTTTCATGATTATTTGAGTTCATCTTTCCATGTTCTTGTGAAGTGTACTACTCACTGCCATTACTCTCAGTTTTTCTCAGTCAGCTTACAGAGATGTTTTCTCTGAGCTTGGTGCATCATTTTTAGTGATTTAACTTGGTAAAGTTAGCTCTATAAGTATACTATATGCTCACAAATTTTCATGTCATTTTGATGTTGCAATTTTCAGTTATGTTCATTTGAGGTCAATAGGGTCTGTTCATCTTCACTTCTCTGTCAGGTACCCGACTTTTTCACTCATCTGGTCAGAGCGATTTCTCAGTGGTTACTTATCCAAATTCAGTGATTTAAAGCTTTTTGGATTCAGCGTACTGTCTAGTATAACCATACAACGTTTCATAATAATTGGATTCCTAGATTTTGAGTTATGTTGATTTTTCTGCTCACTGGTCTATTTCTATAGCAGCCCGTGAAAATCGGGATGATATCATCACTTGTTAAAACTCATTCTCAGTGTGTGGTTTATTATTTTTGATGAGATTACTCTTGAAAGTTAGCTCTTTAAGTTACCTAGACTTCCCCAAGAGGAATTAAGCTAATTGCTGCTCTGCTCAGAGAATTATGTAAAACACTAGACAGGTGTATGAACCAAGAATAGCAAGTTTTCTTCTCTGAGCTAACTCCAACTTATCTGTTTTGATCTATCTTTTTGAGAGTGATCTTCCAAGGTACATAGGGTGTCGAATACATCCATTGGCAAGCTAAAAGGGCCCACCATCTACTCGTGGAGTTCATTTGGCTGGTGTAGATCAAGGATTTTGCAACACCTCTTCATCTTCAAGCACATACCTATCCATCTCTTCACAGTGGTATCAGAGCAAGGTTGGACAACATGGCAGATGGATTTCCTTCATCAATTGACAAATTGGACAGAGGTAACTATTCAGCTTGGTCATTAATAATGGAAGCCTATCTCCAAGGTAGAAGTTTATATGGTTATGTGGCTGGAGATGAAGTTATGCCAAGTTTCAGGAACAAGAGTCAACCAACACAAGAAGAGCAAGAAAGATTGAGCACATGGTGCTCCAAGGATGCACTTGCAAGGTCTTATCTCCTCAACTCTATCTCAGATTTTTTGTTGCCTCACATTAGAAGTTGTAAGACATCTCAGGAAGTGTGGGATGCACTTGAAGCTTTCTTTTCTTCAAGTACTAAAGCTAGGAAGCATCAACTATGGCTGGATTTCACAACTCTCAAGAAGGCTCCCAAACAAAATGTGACTGATTTTGTCACAAAGCTCAAGGACATAGCGGATCAGTTGGGAAGCATTGGAGAGGTAATAGATGAAGAGCAAATTGTAAGGTAGGTCATCAATGGCTTGAAGGCAGATGATAAGTGGGAAGCATTCACCACAGCTATGGATTTGTACATGGACATGCATCTACCTGATTTCAACACACTCATTGGACAACTACTTACTCAAGAGGCAAAGCTTATCAAAAATGGAGAAAGCTCTAAAGGTAATCAATCTTCAGCTTTATACACGGATAAAAGCAAGTCTAAAGATAACAAAGGAAAGGCAAAGAAAGTGGATGATGAAGCAGGTACATATCAAGCTAACTATGCAGGTAGAGGAAGACATGGCAGAGGTAGAGGAAGAGGAGGTAGACAAGGCAGGGGGAGATCCCAAGACTCCAACTCATGTTCTATTTGTGGATTAACTAATCATACAACTGAAAATTGCTTTAGGAATTCCAGGAATAAAAGAGGCAGAGGATACAATAGAGGAAGTTATGGCTACTCAAGAGGAAGGTTCAACAACTACCATGGCAACTACAACAACTACAATCATTCAAACTATCAAGGAGGCTACAAAGGAAGGAGAGACTACAATAACTACACAGAAGACTCAAACAAAGAGGATTCATTATTGATCATGAACATGGCTATGCCACAAGGTAAATCTGATGAGCATGTTTTCTACATAGATTTAGGTTGTTCAAATCATGTGGCAGGAAATGTGGCACTCCTATCATATTTAGAAGATCCAAGGAATAAGCATGAGGTACAAACAGGAGATGATACAAAACATCCTGTGAAGAAAATAGGCAATGCCAAAGCACTTGATGGAAACATCAACCTACTCAGTAAGGTACTCTATGTCCGTACCATTACAAAGAATTTGATAAGTGTTGGGCAGATAGTAGAGAAAGGGTTGCAAGTCAGGTTCACAAAAGCAGGAGCATTTGTTGAAGATCCAAGTCAAGGATTCAGAAGAATTGCAAAAGGTGAAAAGACAGGTAGATTGTTCACATTTGAATTACAGGACACTAGAAACATTGCTCTCTTTAATTATGGTAGTCAGACACTCACAGAATTGGAAGTATGGCACAAAAGGTTAGCACATATTGGTGAAAGGTCATTAAAGCAAATCTGCAAGGACCAAAGTGTACTTGGACTTCCTAATTTGTCAAAACAACATATGATTTATAAGTGTAGTGCATGTCAATTTGGAAAGTCTCACAGGTTACCATTCATGAAGAAAGGTTATATGCATGGAGATCTCTTGGAGTTGGTTCATACAGATGTATGGGGACCTAGCAAGGAAGCTTCAATATCTGGATCAAGGTATTATGTCTCCTTTATTGATGATTGCAGCAGATGGACTATCCTATTCTTTATGAAACACAAAGATGAAGTTTTTTCATGTTTCAAAAGATATTTGGCTCTTGTGGAGAACCAAACAGGTAAATCACTAAAAAGGCTAAGGTCAGATGGAGGGGGAGAATACTTCTCCCATGAGTTTGATTCTTTTCTTCAAGAAAGAGGAATCAAAAGAGAGGTAACTAGAAGGTACACTCCTGAGCAAAATGGAGTGGCAGAAAGGAGGAATAGGACAATTTTTGAAGCTGCAAGGTCTATGTTAAATGAAAAGCATTTACCTAATTACTTATGGGCTGAGGCTGTATCTACAGCCACTTACTTGATTAACAGGTTGCCTTCAAAATCCCTTGATGGGATGACTCCATATGAGGCTTGGAATGGAAGAAGACCAAGCTTAGATCATTGTAAAATTTTTGGATGTATTGCTTTTGCTCATGTTCCTTCACAGGTTAGAGGCAAGATGGATCCAAAGGCAGAAAGGTGTGTATTTATTGGATATGACAACAATCAAAAGGGCTACAGGTTATACAACCCTACCAACAAAGGATTCTTGGTAAGCAGAGATGTAGTTTTTGATGAGAACAATTCATGGTATGAAGATTCATGTAGGAAGGTCAATTTACCATATAATCTTGAAGAAGATTTTCCAAAGCTTGGTAGAGAACAACCGAAGATTGAAGAACAAGACACCTCAGAGGATGATGAAGAATCTCAAATGGAAAAGATCAAAGCATGGAAGTCTAAAGGTAAAGCAAAATTGCAGGAACTTGGACATGAGGCAAAATCATCACATCATGGCCTAAGAAGATCTATGAGGGAAAAGAAAAAACCAAAAAGGTATGGGTTTGACACCTCATTAGTAACTAAACATTCTATCTACATAGCACAGGACATAAACCAAGAGGAGCCATCATCATTTGAAGAGGCCAAAGCAAAAACAGAATGGAAGCATGCAATGAAGGAAGAGATTGAAGCACTTGAGGAAAACAACACTTGGGATTTGGTGCCCAAGACTTCATCCATGAAGGTAATAGGCTCAAGATGGGTCTATAAACTCAAGAAGAATTCTGATGGTTCCATTAACAGGTATAAGGCAAGGCTTGTAGCAAAAGGCTTTGCACAAACTCAGGGAATTGATTATGAGGAGACTTTCTCTCCTGTGGCAAAGATGCCTACTATTAGGGTTTTGCTTAGTATTGCCTCTTCCAAGAATTGGAAGATACTTCAACTAGATGTAAAGAATGAATTCTTGAATGGTTGGATAACAGAAGAGGTATATATGGCACAACCACCTGGTTTTGAGAACCAAGTTTATCCTGATTATGTGTGTAAACTTAACAAAGCATTGTATGGTCTCAAGCAAGCTCCAAGAGCTTGGAATTTCAGGCTTGTTTCATTCTTGCAGGACAAAGGATTTCAACCAAGCAAGGCAGATCCTTCACTCTTTATTAAAAAGAGTAATTTCGAGGTCATCTACCTATGTGTATATGTAGATAATATTATATTGACAGGAAATGATGCAGATGGTATGAAGAAGATCAAAGATCAGATGAGAGAAGAGTTCAAGATAAGTGATTTGGGTTCACTTACCTACTTCCTAGGTTTGGAAGTTGTCTACAAAGATCATGGTTTGTTTCTCACTCAAAGAAAGTACATTAAGGACATGTTGGCGAAATTCAAGATGCAAGATTGTAAGATTGCAGGTACTCCAATGGAGGTCAATCACAAATTGAGCTCACATGAAGGTGAACTCATAGAGGACATCACATCATATCAAAGTCTAGTGGGTAGTCTCAACTATGCCACATTGACAAGAGTAGATATATGTTACAGTGTGAGTGTGCTAAGCCAATTTATGCACACACCAAGGAAACCACATATGGATGCTGCCAAAAGGATTCTCAAGTATCTCAAAGGAACCATAAATGAAGGACTTTATTATCCTTATGTATCTCATTTAGGTTTGAAGCTATTTTCTGATGCAGATTGGGCTGGCTCCAAGGAAGATAGAAGGAGCACTTCAGGTTATCTTACCTTTGCAGGTTCAAAGCTTATTTCATGGTCATCCAAGAAGCAACCCACACTTGCTCTCTCTTCTACTGAAGCTGAATATAGAGGTCTTGCCATAGCTACACAAGAAGCTATGTGGATGAAGACATTATTCAAAGATCTTGGATTGGAGTTTGGAACTCCAACTATTTTTGGTGACAATATGAGTTCTATTCATTTGGCTGCTAATCCTATTTTTCATGCAAGGACTAAACATATTGAAGTTCAATTTCACTATGTACGAGAAAAGGTTCTAAGCAAAGAGATTCAAATATCATATGTGTCCACTCATCAACAATGTGCAGATATTCTAACCAAAGCATTGGATGGTACAAAGCTTTGCAAATTCAAGGCTATGATTGGTTTGCAGGTAATCTTGGAAGATTGAAGACCTCAAGCATACTTGGCTTGAGGGGGAGCTGTTGGAGCAAGTCTATGATAAGCATAAGTATTGGCTTGAGTCCCACAAAGTCTTAGAAGAAGCTTTAAAAAGAAGACTATGTAAAGTTCACTTGTGAACTACCTCTTGTAACTTTTGAAGAGTTTACTTAATGTAAAAGTGAAAGAATCTTAAGTGGTTGAGTCCACTTGATCAAGAATGGAAAGAGGAGCCATGAATTCATGAATTGTGGTAGGTAGAGAATCAAATCAATCATTGATTGATTGGAGAGTGATTGAGGGAAGTTAGCCTCCCAAACTCAACTATAAATAGATGGCAGTTTTAGTTGTGGTTAGAGAGACCTATGTGAAGACCTCCAAGAGCTGAGCTTTATGCCATATCAAGGTGTGATTACAAGGCACACATATGTATCAGTAATTCATTGTATTGTACAAGCAATATACTTTCATTTTCATGATTATTTGAGTTCATCTTTCCATGTTCTTGTGAAGTGTACTACTCACTGCCATTACTCTCAGTTTTTCTCAGTCAGCTTGCAGAGATGTTTTCTCTGAGCTTGGTGCATCATTTTCAGTGATTTAACTTGGTAAAGTTAGCTCTATAAGTCTACTATATGCTCACAAAGTTTCATGTCATTTGGATGTTGCAATCCTCAATTATGTTCATTTGAAGTCAACAGGGTCTGTTCATCTTCACTTCTCTGTCAGGTACCCGACTTTTTCACTCATCTTGTCAGAGCCATTTCTCAGTGGTTACTTATACAAATTCAGTGATTTAAAGCTTGTTTAATTCAGCTTACTGTTTAGTATAACCATACAAATTTTCATAATCATTGGATTCCTAGCGTTTGAGTTATGCTGATTTTTCTGATCACTGGTCTATTTTTGTAGCAGCCCGTGAAAATCTGGATGATGTCATCACTTGTTAAAACTCATTCTCAGTGTGTGGTTTATTATTTTTGATGCGATTACTCTTGAAAGTTAGCTCTTTAAGTTGCCTAGACTTCCCCAAGAGGAATTAAGCTAATTGCTGCTGTGCTCAGAGAATTATGTAAAACACTGGACAGGTGTATGAACCAAGAATAGCAAGTTTTCTTCTCTGAGCTAACTCCAACTTATCTGTTTTGATCTATCTTTTTGAGAGTGATCTTCCAAGGTACATAGGGTGTCTAATACATCCATTGGCAAGCTAAAAGGGCCCACCATCTACTCCTAGAGTTCATTTGGCTGGTGTAGATCAAGGATTTTGCAACACCTCTTCATCTTCAAGCACATACCTATCCATCTCTTCACATGTGTGTGTGTGTGTGCATACATACATGATAAAAATTTGCTCCTCGAAGATAAAGCTATATATAAAATAATTAGGCATAGCCCCGAGATTCATGTTCTAACTTAAAAGAACATGATTTCATCTCTCTAGTAGGATTCATCATTATTCAAGTTGAATAAAAATTCTATTATCTGATATCCATTCAGAAGCTTCAAGTTATTGATCGATAACTAGAGTAGAATTTACTATCTAATATGCTCATATGTTTTCATTATTGCCATCATTTTGGTAAGACATCAATATAGTCTCATCTTCATTATCCTTATTGATTTCATTTATTTCTTCTATTGTTAAAACTGTGTTTTCATTTGATGGATTAATATTGATTTCTGGTAATTCCTCTTCCTCATCAGTAGAATCAGCATGTAGAGTATTATCCTCTTCATCAAAAAGATTAGTATCATTATCACGTATAATGATTCTAATTTATCTTTCAAATGTTGATGTATCAGTATCTGATGTTGAATCATCAAGAGGACTTTCTTCGATCTCTCTAACAATAAACTGTTCAAACAATGACCTACCTCTAGGTTGCACATGAATGACTTGCCACCAAGGATGAGCATCTGGGTTTTTATAAAACAATGCTTGTTCAATATGCCTAGGAAGAATATATGGCTCTTTAGTAGATCGCATTACCTTGGAAGAATCAATTGCCCAGAACCCAGATAATTCCTTTCTTAATGTGGAATTACTACCTTTATACTCGACTCGAAACCAGTCAACCTTCAAAATGACCTATCAAAATATATAAAAACATAAACCCATTATTAGGTGCTTAAAAAATAACTTACTCTATCATAAAATATATAAATTTTTTTTTACCTCTTTGAATGTACAAAATGAAATTTTGTAGATACCAACAATAGTTCCTACGTAACCAAGTTCGTCATCTATAAGGTTCATGTCTTTTGAGCTAGCACGTGATAGTTGCTTGAAAGAAGCAACAGTACTAGAATCCTCTATTTTACATAAAGAATCAATGGCTTTGATTCTAATATGCTGTCCAAAATCCCACATATTAGTGAACATTTGAGCCTGCAAAAGAAATTAAATTAGTAAATAGAAACTAATATGCATATATGAAAAAAATAAAATATTATTAAAATAAAATTACCTTTCCTTCACAACCTATCATTAACTCTCTCTGCTCATCTAACATTTCTTCATTATTTGCGTTGGCACGTTGCAAACGACTATAAAGCCAATCCGTGAAAGAAGATATATCTATAGTCTCATTATTATCGAGATTACATCTATATCGTTTGTTTCTTTGCCTTTTACTTCGGAGATTTTGAAGTTCCTATTCGTACTCGCTAAGGAATGCTTGCATGCATTCGCTATTATATGCTACAAAAGTAGAAACATCATTTTTTTCTTGAAATGTAAATAAAAATGGAGCTCCCTTACCTGATAATACCTCATCTGTTATTTTTGAAGAAGCCTCATTGGTCCATGCGCATGGAGCTTCTTCATGAACTCTTTCAAGGTACTCAGTAACGTAATACATGCACTCTTCAAGCATCCAACCCTTTGCCATGGATCCTTCTGGTTTTGCTCTTTGTCGCGCATAACCTTTTAATATTCCCGTAAATTGCTCGACCCAAAACATCCATCGAGTGTTGACAACACCTGCAATCTTTATTTCATCTACAAGATGGACTAATAAATGAACCTGAATATCAAAAAATGCAGTAGGAAGTTCTTTCTCCATCAGACATAGTAGCTCTTTGCATTCATGTTTTTTTTGTGGGATCGAGTTTTTTTCACTCTCTTTGGATGTAATCAACCTATACATATCATAAAAAAAATTATAAAGAAGTCAATTCAAAAATAAAAGATATCCAATATTCATACACATTAAATATGAAAGCATCATAATTACCTTATAAGCGATCCACGATGATAGATCACATCTCTTACTCCTTTCGTTGTACATCCATCAATAACCAAAGGTAAAATATGTTTAAAAAAAAAAGGTATGCCAGTCATGGGTCTTTACCCTAGATAAGCTCTTATCATCCATAGTAAAAATGTTTTCAAAAGATGCTCCATATCTTGTAGGAGTCTTAATCAATTGAATTCTATTGTTGATAGTCAGTATCTCTTTTGTTGTGAGTACCCAAGGAGTAGGTGCATAAGTCGTTTCCTATCGATGTCTATCAAAAACTAGCCATAACTTTGGTTTTTATTTTTTATCTTTCAAATCATTCCTTGATGCAATGGTATCTTTTAGTCCAAGAAGATGTTGCCATAGTGAATAACCAATATTCTTGAATATATGCATAGGATCAAGAAGATGACATACTTTTAACTTTTTCCAATGCTCCAAAGAATACCATATTGATATGTTCACTGTGAGTGCCAATTTTCCTTTACCTCTCTTCACATACTCATTATCTTCATCATCACTGAAGATTTCTGATTCTAGATCTATCAGAGGTCCATCTCTCCATTTTTTATACCAATCCATAGGCGTCATAGGTTTTGGACACTGATCTGTTTCAAGCTTTCCATTAAAATGTATCGCTTCTCTTTTAGATCTTAATGGATGATCATCAAGCAAGAATCCTCGATGTGGAAGATAAATATTTTTGTTGAGAGTCTCACTATAGATTGATCTCAACCAATCACCATAATATAGACAAGCTTTATAACCCTTAGTAGATATTCCTGCATCATGAAAATGATAGAAATATAATTACATTAAATCATATTTATTGATATGCATATGGAATAAAAAAATTACATCAATACCTGAACAAACACCATATCCTGGAAAATCGTGAATAGTCCAAGCCACAATACCACGAACTATAATATGTCTTCATTGATGATTTTCGATACATCAATGACATTAATACCTCACCATAACTCTTGGAGATTGTCAATGAGAGGAGCAAGATATATATTCATATCTTTAACTTGTCTTTTGCTTGGGATTAAAAGTGAAAGCATTAAATGTTCCTTTTTAATGCTAAGATATGGCGGAAGATTGTAGTTTACGACTACCACTGGCCATGTTGACCATTTATTGGATTTCATGGAGAATGGATTAACCCCATCTAATGCAACTTCTAAGTTTAGATTCTGTGCACTTTGTGCAAATTCAAGCCATGTAGAATCAATATGCTGAAAAGCACCACTATCATGAGGAATTCTAATTATTCGATCAGTACTTTTATGATCATGTCCCCATGTCAATCTGTTTCAAATCTCCTTTTCTATTATCTATATGCATTAAAACACATTTTCGTAAACAAAACGAAAGGCTTTTATCATTTGCTTGCAGCAAGCATTGGATCCGAGACCTTCACATCTCAAAAAAATAATTCTAAGCAAGACACTATGAATCTCGATTGACAATGACGGTTGTTCACACTCTTAAATAGAGACGTTTTGGTAAGTCTATGCAGAGAGGTACTGAACTTAGAACGCGTACAAACTGGTCAAACAATTCATCCGCACTTCTTGTTTCAAGATTGAACAAAATATCTATGCAGATATGCGATCGCTGGAGTTTGATCCAAGCACCTAGAGCGTGGACAGCATTCCATGCTAACAAGGAGGGCATGAAGCTCACATGTGTAGCCAAATGTACGTGAAAGAAAAAAAAAAAAACAAAACAAAATCGAAAACAAAACTAACTTTGAAATTAAATATGAGTAGATGAAAATTGGTGAAGAATGCACATAGTGTAGCTTCAGATAATCAAGTGGTCCATAATAGTTGCACAAAGAATTATTCACATGTCTTCATAACAATAGGGAAAAAAGGTACAGATAATTTGATCTCTAAATTCTACTTTGGAACAATTCGATAGCTTGACCTTCAACTTTCACTATAAACTTTCACCACAACAACAACTGGAAAAACTATGTTTTACTTTTGTCTTTCTTCAAATTTGTGCTTCAATGCTCATTAAATAGCCAGTAACTATTGACGTTGCTCATTTAACATTAAATTTTCCTAAAGCTTCAGGGGAAAACACTATTGACTTTGCTCATTTAACATTAAATTTTCCTAAAGCTTTACATAAAAACTCCTTCTGTTTGCCTCTGTCGGTGGGATTTCAACTCAATAAAGTTCACATGAGATCATTTACTTAAGCAAGATATCTCCCATGTTTTTTGATAGTTTATATAGTTTTCACACCTTCATAAATACCTTTATGATGCAAGCCCTACCCTCGTTGTAAGAGGAGTCTAGAAGAAAGGCTATGGCTACAAAAAGTATTGTTGGAAGACACTCGAGCAGGATAGCAAAGTAGCCCGACTAACTAGTGCATACCCCAAAACCATGTTTCCCCCGGAAGTACTTTGAGCTTGTGAAAAAGATCAATCGAAAGTACTAATAGCTTGTGATTACTACTTGGAAGGATAGAGATATATAATTTAGTCAGTACAAAGAGAATATCATTTGTGAATCCTATATGAAATCGAGTCCTTTTAGAGTGTATAATATCAGCTTCTTTACATCATTTAGTGACTCGACTATTGTGCCTTAATGCAAGGTCATGTAAGAGATGCTACCATGCATAGTTTATGTGCATTCAAACAATCATGGTGCATATGAAGGCATATGGATGTCATTGAGGAGGTTTATAAATTTCAAAAGAAAAAGTTAAAATTTTCATGATACTATTTAGAATTGCATATAGATGTGCAACCTATGGGAGATAGATCCATCTGTATGTATATTATCTCATGCATACACTTAGTGCAAAAATATGCAACATGGTGGAAAAGTCGAAATAAAGCTTAAAAGGAAATCTATGAACCATTTTCATGCTCATCACTCATATCACTCTCAATGTTTCTCATCACATTATCATTATCAAGGAAAACGTTTGAATAAGCTTCTTGAAATTATTCTTGTCTCATGAAAAGATAAAAACTTAGTACAGAAGAACATGTTTATATTCAATCCTCACTACAAATTCCTCATCAATCATAATATCTCTTTTACTCCTTAATCATCATCATCAACATCTACCAAAAAATTTTCAAAACACATTAGTAGCAACTCATGAAATAAGAATATGTTTTTTCATCACAAATTTCTTGCAATGCTGACTTTTGTTCTTGATGAAGTATAGTAAAGGTTCACAAGATTTGTTTTCAAATTGATTTGAATTTGTCATATGATTTTCCCAACTATTCCTCACACTTTTTCTCTATGTACATGCTCATGATTTGCATCAATATCTTGTGATGATGCGTACTAATATTGACATAATTCGCTTGTGTTTAAGCCTCATGTGCATCTTGTCTATTGACTCCTTCAATATTGTATTGAGGCTTAATACGTT
Organism: Ceratopteris richardii; assembly: GCA_020310875.1. Lineage (NCBI taxonomy): Eukaryota > Viridiplantae > Streptophyta > Polypodiopsida > Polypodiales > Pteridaceae > Ceratopteris > Ceratopteris richardii. The sequence goes on from CM035436.1 coordinate 117,110,342, forward strand.
TGACCTTTTCTTTATCCAAAGACGTATCATTATCTAGTACTACATATAGAGTTCCATCATCCTTAGATTTTACTTAGATTGAATTTTCATTCTCTTGTTTATCAGCTTCCAATTGTTCATTTAGAAAGTTCTCAAGATTTTGTGTATCCATACATGATTGTTTATCTTGTTTCACTATTTTGGATGTTTCATTGCTTTGTTGATCATTAGATTGAGTCTTGTTATGTTTCTTTGGAAGTGAATGTTTTTCAATCACTCATATGATCTTGGATTATATCATGAGTGTTCAAAATATTATTTTATTCCACCTCTTCCTAATTTCAAGTACAAAAATGAATGATCATGGTAATAATAGATTTTTCTTTCAATTTCAAATACCAACTTATGAATACATGAGTTCTCATATGTAATAGAATCCCCACACACATGTCTGATTTGATCACACCAAAATATATCTTACTGGTCGATATTGGGCTCTATTTGATCATCTATGTATAGGCAAGGAGTGGATCTTTTATGGTCACCTAAAGCGTTTTCTCAATAGAGTCATTAGACACATTTTGAGCTTGTACTTTATGTTCATGTTTACACTTGAATGTTGATGTTTCCTTTACATGGTTGGATAAAGGCTCAAAAATTTATTTCAAACTTGTGATTTTAAAACTAATAGTTCCATCCAAAGACCCAAAATCATGATCAACTTGCACATTTAATCATTTAATAGCTTCACTAATTTGTGTTATTTCTTGAATCAAAATTGAGAGAAACAAGTTCAATGATTCAAACTTTGAGTCCAAATTTGAATGCATAGATGAGACTATTTGTAATTCCATATCATAGAGAAGTTCTTTGATATCAAGGTCCATCTTTCTATGTGTGTGTGCAAGCAATGAAAATAGAAGTGCACATAAAAAAGAATACCTTGAATTTCTCTCTCTCCTTTGGAATTATTTCGGAGGAGCCTTAACACCAACTCCAAATAACTTTCAAGGTTTGTCAAAACTTATAAATAACGTGCACAATGTTAGGAATAGAAACACAAACACAGGTAGGCCGTTTCATATCAGATTCAAATGTCATCATGTGGATCAAAGCCTACATGCAGGCTCATCAAAGTGTATGTGAATGCAACTAAATTTTCATGCACAATCCTTAGATTTAGATTTCAAATTCATGATAAAATTATGTATTTGTGGAAATAAGAAATGTGTTATAAACTTCAAGTTTTCATCAATTTCACCAAGTAATAAGATTTAAAGTATTCAATGTGAATCTTGTGATTGAAGGTCATTACTTAACATAAGTTAATCTTTTGAAAACATGTTATTATTCATATTCAACCATAAAGTATGAAGAAAGGTATGCAAATTGTTTTAAACAATCTCAAAGAAAGCACTAAATCTGAATAAAAATGCTTTTGAAAAAACCCAAAGTATCAATGCCATATACGTTTTATAAAAGCATTCAAAATACTAGTAGCTTTAGTATGGATGGCAAAAGTAACAACAATTGGAAGACTATGATTCTAATTGAAGATATTTTCATTTAAGTAGTCATTAGAAACATTAACTATTAAAAAATGTTAACGAAATAATGTGTTCTTAATCTCTTTTTATACTATCTTTGTGCATAACAGGCCATTTTTTGTAAACTGAAAAATAAGAATTAATCGTTTGCCCACATCTGGAATTGGATCTCAGACTCGTTCATTTTAAGAAAATAGTTCTATGCAACACACTATGAATGTTGAATGACAATGAAGGTTGTTCACAAATACATTTTTTTTTAAGAGTTCTTTGGTTAAGTCTATGAAGAGAAGTATTCAACTCAGAATGCATGCAAACTTGTCAAGAAGTTCTTTTGTTTTTTTTAATATAAAGGAAGTTCGGCAATAGCCTACTCTCCCGGACTTGAATTAAATAAAGAAAAGTACAAGAGAAGGGGACTAGTGCCCACGGGACCCCCCAAATCCCACAAAGCAGGGGAAGCTTATACAGAGCTTAGATGACATTACAAAGAAGGTTAATTACCCTCTCATCACCCTCATGTGGGGCCCACTTGGGTTTAAGCTTGTTATCGATCAAAAGGAGTACTTGATGATGCCTAAAGGGGGGGGATTTTTTACAGTTGACGATCCTTTTGCCAAGGAGGAACAACGATTTCTCAATTGACCACTCCTTGGGGGAGTCACCGAAGTTGAAAGCACATCTTTCCCGCCAGATTTTCCATAGGACCTCCCCTCTGATGGCGTTCCAGAGAGTCGCGGAGCAGCCGATCGCTTCTCCCAGCAGGGTAGCGTAATTCTCTTGAAGTCTAATTCTCTTTCCAACCACCTGCCAGAGTCTGTTGGAGTTGGGGCAGGTAAAGAAGATGTGTGAAACATCTTCGATAGACCGGTGGCAGCGTTTGCACCAGGGAGGGATCCCACAAATTTTGCTAGCCTTAAGGTTGGTCCAGATTCCATGATGAAGGATTTGCCATAAGAAGACAGACTTTTTGATTTCTATGAGGGGGTGCCAGATAGCCATGAACTTCATGTCCCACCGAAGCCGCGTCCATGACAGGCACCACTTTTTGTTGAGGTTAACCTGATAGTCGATCGTTTCTTTGATGTTCGGGACTTTTGATAGGCTATTCCCATTGTGCCATTTGAGACCAAGCGAGCTCGACATGTCGTGTCCCATGAGCAGGCGAACTTTGTGTCGGTCCCAGGCGAGACATCTGCTTTCCAGCGTGTTCCATTCTTCATGCGAAATGTTGGTGCTAGGATCAATATCCTCAAAGTTGATCCAGCGGTTGGTGTCTTGTTTCCAGAGATGTTTCCATTTTTTGAAGCCTTTGTTCCATAGCTTCTTGGCATTTTGAATGTTCCAAGTTTCCACACTCCGGATGCCATGGATCGGAAACCAGATAGAGTCGTTTTGTCTGATACCGGCAGCCCACTTCCAGTCTTCACTTATTCTTGTGAAGCTTTTGACTTTATTCCAACTCTTCCAGAGGGAGCACACCAGATTAGAGCCTTTCGGGAAGACGGGGATCGGGGAAAACAACAAGGTCAAGATGTCAAGATTCTTCCAATTTGGGAAGCCCATGAGCGCCAACTCATTCTTGTTTCTGAAGATCAGCTTGGCCCACGAGGCCTCCCCGTTGCACCAAGCCTTAATCATCCATTGGCCGACAGTTTGTTAGCCATGCACCCAATGTCCAAGATACCAAGTCCCCCACTATCTCTATGGCTCGTGCAGATGGACCATTTGATTTTAGGCACCCTCCTCCTATTGTGGTCGCCCGTCCAAAGGAAGTTTCTACAAATACGATCCAGTTTGGACAGATCATGCTCTTTCGGTCTCCAACAAGAAAGGAAATAAATGGTAGAAGATAAGAGGAACGTGTTGATAACCATAGCATGGCCAGCAAGATTGATTTGCATACCTCTCCAATAGTTAAGCTTGTTTTCGAGTTTGGCAAGCACCCAGTTCTACCGCTGTTCCATAGATACGCCAAACCCCAAGGGAATCCCAAGAAGCCGAAAAATTTGGCCCTGCGGAATGATTTGACAGCCATGATCAATGAGAAGGTCGGGCTGTGACCCACCAATAGCTCTAAAGGCGGTCTTAGAGTGGTTGATTATGGATCCAGAGGCTTCACAAAAAGTAGCAAGACACTTCCAGAACGTCTCAAGGCTGGTACTATCATTGTGCACAAAAGCGTTCATATCGTCGGCAAAAAGTCTCATGGTGATCTAACTGTGGTCATGCGGCAAAGAAGGCCTTTAATGTTACCAGCTTCCACCTGATGCTCCACCAGCCTGCTAAGCCCTTCTGTGGCAATGGCAAAGAGAAGGGGAGCCAATGGGCACCCTTGTCTGATAGATCTTCTAAGTTTGATCACCTTAGAAAGATTTCCATTAATGTTAATTTGGGTCGATGCGTTTCCGAGAAGGGTCGCGATCATCTTGGTGAATTTCTGACTACATCCAAGATCTTGTAGCGACTGTAGAATATAGTCCCATTCTAGCCTGTCGTAGGCTTTATCAAAGTTGATCTTGAGGAAAACTACTTCTTGTTTAGACTCATTTGCAAATTCAAGACCTTCCCAGATATCTATAATGGTTTCCAAAATTGACCTGCCTTTGATGAAACCTTTTTGGTCCTCGCTTAACCACGCTCTCAAGTGGCAGGAGATTCTGTTGGCAATGACTTTGGCGATGATCTTGTATCCTGTTTGGAGCATTGTAATGGGACGCCAGTTCTCTATTCTGTTCTTTTCCCCTTTTTTGTGTACTAACTTGATAATGCCATTGTTGAGACAAGAAGGAAGCGCGCCAAACTTGAGTGCCTCTTGCCAAACCAAACGAAGAGGGGTGGCAACCACCAACTTGAAGGATTTAAAGAACTCATTAGTGAGCCCGTCGGGTCCCAGGCTTTTACCTGAGGGGAGGGCATCAATGACCTCAATGATTTCTGCTTCAGAGATAGAGGCATGAAGCAGAGGGTGAAGGTTGGGTGGTATCCTGTGGGGGGAAACCCTAGATATGGCAGCCATACAGTCCCTTCTATGGAGGGAGAGGGGGTTTGAGGTCCCCAGGAGTCTCGTGAAGTGCCCTTCAATGATCCCAAAATTATCTTCTTCCGTATTGCATACATTACCATTTGCGTCTAGCAATAAGGGGATCGATTCTCTGTTGTGTTTCCTTTTGAGGATACGGCACATCTCTTTGGTGGGTTTGTCGGCTTTGCCAGCCCACCACTCCTTGAAGAAAATTTGCAAATTTTTCCGTTGTATCTCTTCCTCGTATCTCAGCAGCGCTCTGATCTTTCGAAGTCCTTTCTGGGCTTGAGATTTTCCTTTGTTCACTTCCTCCTCGAGCCGCCAGAGTCTATGATATAGAGCTTCTCTACGGGCCCGCCGCACAGTCTCAAGCATCTTCCTGGATCTAATCATGATCTGTCGTGACTTATCGACCGCACTTCTCCAACACTTGGCAGGGGACAAGCCAGAGGCGAATGCCTCCTTCCACACGTCAGAAATTTCTTGATGGACGGAGGGGAGAGAGAAGGAGGGCACACTGGCATGGAACCACGGAGCCTTACGGATCTTGGTGGGGGGTTGAAAGGTGATGACGATCGGGTAGTGATCAGAGATGGTGAGGTCGGTGCGTTGCGAGAGGGAGGGGTGGCCCCACTGATGAGTAAAACTCTAAGAAATGTAGCATCTATCAAGTCTAGCTTTCCTCAGGTCCTCGCCTGCTTGGAGATTTGACCAAGAAAAGCCCTTCGAGTCTTTGAATTCGACCAAATCCAAGTGAAGTTTAGTTTTGTCCCACATTTCTTTCTCCCAACTATCGATGACCCTGCCCTTGCCCATCCATCTGTCCATAGGGTCCTCAACCATGTTGAAGTCACCACAAATAAGCACGTTGTGGGGGAGCGAGTCCAAGGAGGCCCAAGTGTTAAGTCTCTCTAACTCCCCATTAGGGGCATACAAAGAAACTAAAGTAAAACAAAAGGGAGCACCAAAAGAAACAGCAATCCATCGATGGCATACATCTTCAATGGAGTTCTCAAGCTTTTCAAACCAGTGTTGATTAATACCGATTACCGTTCCACCGGACCCCCGCTGATGCGCCGTTGAAATCCAAACATGGGTCGAGGAGACATGTCTAAGCCGTTTCTGGAGGTCTTCTCCGTCAATTTTGATCTCTTGGATACATATAAAATCTGGGTTTAGGCTAATGTCACGAAGCCATTGACCAATGATGGTCGCTCTTGAGGGGTCGGTTAGCCCTCTAGCATTTAACGAGATGATGATCATTGTCGTAGTAATCCCTCTTTGCGGGAGGGAGCTTTGTCCTTTCTTTTCTTGGGTTCATCTTTCTTTTTCGCTCGGATCGGATCCCGAGTTAGCAATAGGTTCTTGTGGGGGCTTTTCCACGGTAACTCCATGGGTTGTTTTCCTTTGCGGGATGCCTCCTGCTAGGAAGAACAGGGCACCGTTTTCAGCTCCGTTTCCGGAATAGTCGATCCGATGATGGAGCTTTCACTATCCATGTTATCTTCGTTGCTAGTAGTAAAGCCGTCTTCTTTGCTTGTAGTGTATCCCTCCTGCAAGGTTTCTTTACTGTCAGGGATCTCTAGGCCTTTGACGTCGGTGTCCACCTCAAGTTGGTTCCCACCTGGGTAGTCAAACTCATTGATTTCCTTTTCCAGATTGCAATACAAGTTGCTGGAGGGGGTAACTGACATGTTGTTTCGCTCAGAGGTTGCCCTAGGGCTTCTTTTCCTTCTTCTTCTTACTTCGATGAACCCGTCTGCATCAGCTTCTGAATTAAGGGGACCCTTGAATTCCTCTACTTTCGTCGAGTGATTCAAAGCTCCATTGCTATCTGGGGCATTTTTGGGGGCTTCTTGATTTCGCTTGCTTTTTCGTCTCAAAGGGCAATCTTTGATCCTGTGACCTTGTTGGCCACAACGAAAGCACGCGTTGGGAAGGTTTTTGTAACTGATGTCTTGCTCCCATACATCCCCTTCGCCCAAGTCCAGTTTGATCTTCGATGGAAGTGGCATACTGAGGTCAGCCTCGACACAGATTTGAGGGTGCCACCGAGCGTTGAACGAGTGTCTTGCACCTTCATAAATGAGGCCACCAATGTCCTCGCGTGAGGCCAACGGCTTGCCGATAGGAGAAACGATGTCCCACACGAAGTTGTACAAGAAGTAAGGCAGGTTAGGGAGCTCAACCCAGAGGGGGTACCGAAGCGATTTCGATTTGTCGGGAGTAAAATCAGGGGACCATCTGAATAGGCACAAGGTTGCCCGGCCGAGTTGCCAGGTTCCGACACTAAGGGCTCGAAACGCCATATCTTCATTTTCAAAGACTAGCAGCAAGTGGCTTGCCGGTAAGAACTGACACTTACAAACAACTAGTCCGCGGGGGAACCACTCGTTGCGAAGCCACTGTTGCACAGATTCGAGCGGGGGCTTAGGGCCGAACATTTGGCCGACGAGGCAAACTTTCTTGAGCTCCTCCTGAGCTGACAAAATTGCGGATCTATTGAGGGAGACCAAGGGGGGTTCAGCACTCTCGAAGGCCCCTAGGGCGGCACAAGAACCCCCCTCCAACAAAGAAGCCAGGTTACTGGTCTCCCCCGGAGGAGGGGCCAGGTTGCTTCTCACTAATGAGGGGATCGCCAAATCCATGACAAAGGCCCGACAAAACAAAAAAGGCTCACGAATTACTTGCTTTGGAAATAAGACAAAATGTGAAGGCCCCTGACCATTTGAAGAGCCTTTTGGAAGCCCACTATAAAGCTACCCACTTTCTCAAAAGAGATAAGAACGAGAATTAATCGTCCCCTCTGCAATGGCTCCTTTTTTATTTTACTCTTTCTTTTTCTTTTTTTTAATAATTTTTCATTTTCGAAGAAGCTCTGCCTGAGGGCGATGGACAAGCCGCCACGTCAGCACGATGGACCTGGTCAGTAACAAGAGGCATCATCCGCGATGGACGCCGAACTGGTCAGTCGCGATGGAGCCTTGTCCATCGAGCCGCATTGCGATGGACACTGTCTTCTTTCACTTTTTCTTTGATCTTTTCGAAGAAGCTCTACCTGAGGGTGATGGACAGGCCGCCACGTCAGCACGATGGATGGGACCTTGTCAATCGCTAAACAAAGTCAATCGCGAGGCTCCGTCGATCGCGATGGACCCGCGTTGCGATGGACACCACTTCATCTCGTCAGTCTCAGTCAGTCGCGACGCACTGCTCCTGTCAGTCGCCAACCAACCGGTCAGTCGCGAGGGACACACCCGGAGTCCCGGACACGACGGACACACCCGCGGTAAGCGATGGACACTCCTGGGCGCGATGGACACTCCTGGGCGCGATGGACACTCCTGGGCGCGATGGACACTCGATGCCGCGATGGACACTCCCGGGCAATGGACACTCGATGCCGCGATGGACACTCCTGGGCGATGGACACTCGATGCCGCGATGGACACTCCGGTAAGCGATCGATAAAACCTTTCTGGTCCTCACAAAGCCAAGACTTTAAATGACAAGAGATTCTAAGAAGTTCTTTTGTTGGATCAAACAAAGAAGGAAACATTTATGAACAATTTGAAGATTTTATATAGAATTTTCAAAGTTCTAGTTTCAAGATTAAATAAAAGTTATATGCAGATGTTCGATCGATGAGGCAACCCTAATCAATGATTGGTCCTCCCTTAACAAGTGCCATAATAAGATTCATGAGAAAGTCATTAAGGGCTTATGTCAGGGTCCTCACCCCCCTCAAGAAGTGTTGAAAAGTTGGATTCCACCCAACTGGGAATATAGAGGTTTCTTTCTCAACCAAATACAATATTTTGCCAATAACTATGAGCTATCCTTTTTTAACGATTCTTACAATACATTGCAAGGCATTATAAAAGGGAAATGGCTTATCAAAAACATGTCTATTACTTTCTTTAGATGGAATGGATTTTTTTACACGGAAGGTCCTAAACTCTCTAGGGTTCCGCTTTGGGTTGAACTCTTGATTTACCTATTGAGTTCTATCCATGGGTGAATATTCTAGAAGACACTATTAGTAATGTTTTAGAGTAGAAATGTCATGGAGGGATTAAACTTAAATGTGATCTTAATCGGATTTAATATCTCAAAAGATATCAAAGCAGAGATCGTTATCAAAGTGTCGTCAGGATCTTGTTCACGCGCATACAGAGAGTACGGATGCAGAAAAACACACAGAAAATAGAGACGACAAGAGACGAGACCGAACGCAAGATTGGGCACAATCTCCCCCCATGCACTCTGTTTTGACAGTCCACAGAGTGCATGTATTTATAGGAATTTTGATTACGTCGAAAAGAGTGGTTACAAGAGGGCGGCTTCGAAAAGCAGGCGTGAAACTAAAAGTTGATAACTTTTACAAAAAGCCATTGCTTTCAATAACAGAAACTGCGGTCTTCAATGACCCTTATTCTAACCATTACTTTTCTAACAATAGAACCTTCTACGTGGGTTTATTTACAAGCTAAATAGTAATTATTCCGATTATTGATGTTCGCTCTTTCACGCCTTGCACGTTCCTCACGAACCTTCAGCTGCTATATCAAAAATATCAAAAACATATTAATACATTAATAATATAACACTTTAACAATGCATTGTTCCATAATATACAACATGCCTCCCAGTTGACAAGCAACTGACCTCAGTTGATAAAATAATTCAACACTCTAACAATTATAATGCAGTGTTCAACATATTCCATGTGACAATCCAACAATGCATTGGCTAACATATTCCATGTTACAATCCAACAATGCATTGGCTATTCCATATTTCAATCCAACAATGCATTGGCTATTTTATATTTCAAACCAACAATGCATTGTTCAACATATTCCATAAGGTATAACATGCCCCTCAGTTGAACAAGCAACTGACCTCAGGTGATAAAATAATAAACATGGATGGTCAGTCACATGATTCATCACTGAATAAAGAAAATAGGCATGTGCCATGTAAAAATACATGCATGGAAATGTTCATGGAGCTGGTAAATTAATGTTTTTGTGTATGATATGCAGTAATTAAGTGGTCATAATGAGGTGTTAATATCTGGTAGGAGATGGTTGAACCACACCCTAAGAGAGAGGATTAGGAAGTAATCCTCAACCATGGCTTTTGGGGCAAGTGGTTAGCCCATCACATTCCTAACCAAGAGGTTGTGAGTTCAATTGACAACAGTGGTATCAGAGCTCTGCACGCATCAATACAGAGGGTTCTTTGTTCGCGATTCCGATTCCATCTCCATCTCCATCTCCGTCTCCGTCTCTGTCTCCGTCTTCGTTTTCGGTTTCTGTTCCTGTTCCTGTTCCAGAACCAGAACCTACGTTTTCACCTACGTTTACTCCAAGGCGTCGACTAAGGCATCGACTAAGGCAAAGAACTTAGGCAATACATTGGTAACATTGGCACCCAAGGCTCCCTTGGCGACCGTTGGCTACGCGCGAGGCAATTTTAACTTTTGAGTGGTAATAGAGAGGTTTAGAGTCCCTAAAGTAGGAGGATTTGAACCCACAACCTCCTACTTTCAAGGGAAGTACTTTGACCACTCCACCATCTCTTGGAGTTGTACTCAAGTCTCTTTCTTTATTACTTGTGGAAGGCACTCGCGACGATTTCAAGGATGGACCCAACAAAGAATCAAGTGTATCTCTCAATCCGTAGGTCGGATTGAGGCGTGTAATATACCGTTGGAAAGCTCTCAGAATGAACTTTCCAATGAGCTAGCTTGGAGGTGTGAATTCCTTCAAAATCCTTGGGTGGCACTTGATTGAGTGTTCAAGATACCAAGCAAGGTTGAGAACATGGGATCGAGACACCAAGGTTGCAAACAAGAAGGTTCAATACACCAAGGTTGAGAGCAAGGGTCCAAGAGCACCATGGAAGATTTCTGTAATTCACCTTTACCTGAATTTCATTCGAGCAAGAGTTAGAGATTATGAACCAAGAACTTCAAGCACTTCAACAAGCCATACAAGGACATTATGCTATGCTTCAATTTGATGGACAAAAAGATGGCCGAGTTGTCTTATCATGGCTATCCCTATTCAACGATTTCTTTTCCGATGAGTTATATTCAGAAAATAAGAAAATTGAGTTTGCCACTAATTACTTGGTAGGAAGAGCGCAACAATGGTGGAATGATCTTTCTCAGACTGCAGATTGTCCGCGCACATGGAAGGATTTTCAAGAAGAGCTTCGGGATTCATTTCTACCTTTAAATACATGTTTGATAATTGTGATGCATTTACATATTGAATTTAGTTTATAGGAGCATATTCAAGTTTTGCTTGCCCAAATTCATTAGAAAGACTATGTCAGGATCTTACAGATACTCTTAATAATGTAACAGCTCCATGAACATTTCCATGCATGTATTTTTACATGGCACATGACTATTTTCTTTATTCAGTGATGAAACATGTGACTGGCCATCCATGTTTATTATTTTATCACCTGAGGTCAGTTGCTTGTTGAACTGAGGGGCATGTTATACCTTATGGAATATGTTGAACAATGCATTGTTGGTTTGAAATATAAAATAGCCAATGCATTGTTGGATTGAAATATGGACTAGCCAATGCATTGTTGGATTGTAACATGGAATATGTTAGCCAATGCATTGTTGGATTGAAATATAGAATAGCCAATGCATTGTTGGATTGTAACATGAAATATGTTGGCCAATGCATTGTTGGATTGTAACAGTAATATGGAATATGTTGAACACTGCATTATGAATGTTAGAGTGTTGAATTATTTTATCAACTGAGGTCAGTTGCTTGTCAACTGAGAGGCATGTTGTATATTATTGAACAAGGCATTGTTAAAATGTTAAATTATTAATGTATTAATATGTTTTTGATGTTTTTGATATAGCAGCTGAAGGTTCGTGAGGAGCGTGCAAGGCGTGAAAGGGCGGACATCAATAATCCGAATAATTATTATTTATTTTGTAAATAAACCTGCGTAGAAGGTTCTATTGTTAGAAAAGTAATGGTTAGAATAAGGGTCATTGAAGACCACAGTTTTTGTTATTGAAAGCAATGGCTTTCTGTAAAAGTTATCAACTTTTAGTTTCATGCCTGCTTTTCGAAGCCGCCCTCATGTAACACTATTTTCGACGTAATCAACTGTTATCAGGATCATGTTCACGCGCATACAGAGATTACGGACGCAGAAAAACACACAGAAAATAGAGACGACAAGAGACGAGACCGAACGCAAGATTGGGTGCAATCTCCCCCCATGCACTCTGTTTCGATAGTCCACAGAGTGCATGTATTTATAGGACTTTTAATTACGTCGAAAATAGTGGTTACATGAGGGCGGCTTCGAAAAGCAGGCGTGAAACTAAGAGTTGGTAACTTTTACAGAAAGCCATTGCTTTTAATAACAGAAATTGCGGTCTATAACGACCATTATTCTAACCATTACTTTTCTAACAATAGAACCTTCTATGCAGGTTTATTTTCAAGCTAAATAATAATTATTTCGGATTATTGATGTCCGCCCTTTCACGCCTTGCACGCTCCTCACGAACCTTCAGGTGCTATATCAAAAACATCAAAAACATATTAATACATTAATAATATAACACTTTAGCAATGCATTGTTCAATAATATACAACATGCCTCCCAGTTGACAAGCAACTGACCTCAATTGATAAAATAATTCAACACTCTAACAATTATAATGCAGTGTTCAACATATTCCATATTACTGTTACAATCCAACAATGCACTGGCCAACATATTTCATGTTACAATCCAACAATGCATTGGCTATTCTATATTTCAATCCAACAATGCATTGGCTAACATATTCCATGTTACAATCCAACAATGCATTGGCTAACATATTCCATGTTACAACATGAAATATGTTGGCCAATGCATTGTTGGATTGTAACAGTAATATGGAATATGTTGAACACTGCATTATGAATGTTAGAGTGTTGAATTATTTTATCAACTGAGGTCAGTTGCTTGTCAACTGAGAGGCATGTTGTATATTATTGAACAAGGCATTGTTAAAATGTTAAATTATTAATGTATTAATATGTTTTTGATGTTTTTGATATAGCAACTGAAGGTTCGTGAGGAGCGTGCAAGGCGTGAAAGGGCGGACATCAATAATCCGAATAATTATTATTTATTTTGTAAATAAACCTGCGTAGAAGGTTCTATTGTTAGAAAAGTAATGGTTAGAATAAGGGTCATTGAAGACCACAGTTTTTGTTATTGAAAGCAATGGCTTTCTGTAAAAGTTATCAACTTTTAGTTTCACGCCTGCTTTTCGAAGCCGCCCTCATGTAACACTATTTTCGACGTAATCAACTGTTATCAGGATCATGTTCACGCGCATACAGAGATTACGGACGCAGAAAAACACACAGAAAATAGAGACGACAAGAGACGAGACCGAACGCAAGATTGGGTGCAATCTCCCCCCATGCACTCTGTTTCGATAGTCCACAGAGTGCATGTATTTATAGGACTTTTAATTACGTCGAAAATAGTGGTTACATGAGGGCGGCTTCGAAAAGCAGGCGTGAAACTAAGAGTTGGTAACTTTTACAGAAAGCCATTGCTTTTAATAACAGAAATTGCGGTCTATAACGACCATTATTCTAACCATTACTTTTCTAACAATAGAACCTTCTATGCAGGTTTATTTTCAAGCTAAATAATAATTATTTCGGATTATTGATGTCCGCCCTTTCACGCCTTGCACGCTCCTCACGAACCTTCAGGTGCTATATCAAAAACATCAAAAACATATTAATACATTAATAATATAACACTTTAGCAATGCATTGTTCAATAATATACAACATGCCTCCCAGTTGACAAGCAACTGACCTCAGTTGATAAAATAATTCAACACTCTAACAATTATAATGCAGTGTTCAACATATTCCATATTACTGTTACAATCCAACAATGCACTGGCCAACATATTTCATGTTACAATCCAACAATGCATTGGCTATTCTATATTTCAATCCAACAATGCATTGGTTAACATATTCCATGTTACAATCCAACAATGCATTGGCTAATATATTCCATGTTACAATCCCCCCCCAGGCTGCAACTAAGGCGGCGACCAAGGCATAGACCTTGGCATACCTTGTCATCCGAGTCACCGAAGTCACCGTTGGCGCCGTTGGCTGCGCGCGAGGGAGGACCTCAACGATCAAGGAATATAGAGGTTCCCGGTACTTCCCGGGAGGTCACCCATCCCAGTACTGTTCCCCCCAGAGCTCGCTTAACTGTGGCAATCTCTTGCCACTAAGCTACACTCTTGTGGTGTTTGAAGAAGGGGAAAGACTAAGGTTGACATTACCTTGAACAAGTTTTGGTCCCTCAAAGCTTCATTTTTGCTTTTAAAGCCTATTTCTGAAGCAATTTTGGGGTGTTTTTGGAACCATTTCGGAGTACTTTCGCACGTAGTTCTCTTCACACAGGTCCAAGAACATCAAGAAGAATGTTCCTTGTACTTCTCACACAATAAATATCAACCTTTGGGGCTGTATTTTCAGCCACACTCGTAAAACTACAGGTTTCTTGAGGGGTTTTTCAGTTTTGGTGGGAGCAGTTGCTGCAAATTTATGCAGGTTTTTAAAGCCTAAAACATCAGAGTTGACAGACACTTGCAGGTGTTATTGGCTAGTTTTTGGGCTGTGTATTCAGCCTTTTAGTGTCATTTTACTGCATATATTGAGCACATACACACCATGTACGCTTCTGTGGATACCGCTTATGTACGTCCATGTGGGAATTGATATAGCGGTTACGTTCTTTGCATAAAGCCTTTTACGTTTGATAAAGAGGGTCGTGGTGAGGTTTTCTTAACTGAGAGACACCCAGATGTCGGGGTCTCTTTGGTGATGCAGGTGGAAGACTTACCCAGCCTCGCCATAGGAGATGTATGATAGTTGTTCATAGGTGCTCGATAAGCCTAGTTGGCTTCTATTGGGTATGCAGTGGAGTCAGTGATTCACTATGCAGGTAGACATGTTAGTACTTGCAGTTTTATGATACTTTGACACTGGTCATATGCTAATTTTGCAGAGGATACTCTAGCAAAATTTTTCCAGATTTCTGGTTTAGTCAATTATATAGTGGTCGATTTACTCCTTGATACACTTATTTGTTGGTGTTTGGACTCTTCTAGCTCCATTATCATTCTATTCAGTTCTCTACGATCATGGCATCAGAGGTCTCAGGCACATCCGGTGGATCAGGGTCTAGTGCTAGCGTTCCGAGGAGGAGCTATAACTTGCAGGGCAAAGACCATTTTGAGATCCGAAAATTTGATGGCACAAACTTTGCTCTATGGAAGAATTAGATTAAAGATGTGCTGATTCAAAGAAGGCAATGGAAGCCAGTAAATGGGATTTCAAAGAAGCCTGCTGACATGGATGAAGATGATTGGGATGAGTTAGATGAAATGGCCAGGTCTACCATTCGCTTGCACCTGGCAGATAATGTTTACTTTACAGTATTAGACTGTGAAAGTGCAGAGGAGCTTTGGAAGAAGTTATGCAATACATATGAAAAAGAGACGGCATCAAATAAAGTATATCTGATGAGAAAATTATACGACCTTCGTATGAAGGACACAGATAGTGTTGCTGCTCATCTAAATGAGTTTGATGCCATATTCTCCCAGTTACAGGCTCAGAAAATGGATATGGACAATGAAATGAAAGCAGTATTGTTGTTATGCACCCTGCCATCATCATGGGATACATTTTGCATAGCTATTAGCAATAGTGCACCAGGTGGTAAACTCGTCTATGATGACATATGTGGAGCACTCTTGAGTGAGGAGATTCGTAGAAAATCTATGGTTGGCACTCAGAGTGGAGATGCATATAATGTTCGTGATTCTTACCAAGGAAAGAATCAACAACATGGCAGGAGCAAGAACAAGGAAAAGAATGGTCAACGGAATAAGAGCAGAAGTAAATCAAGGAAGAGGGATATTGAATGCCATTATTGTCATAAGAAAGGACACATGAAGAAAGACTGTTATGCATTAAAGAATGCTAAAGGTAAAGGACAGAATGTTGATGGGCATGTTAAACAGTTACCTGCACCATCTACTTCGACTGTGAAGATTGAAGAAATTAATGCTATTTCTGATGATGCTGATGTGTTGACACTTGATAGTACTGTGCCATCTGAGGCACTTATGGCTGATTCTCTTTCCCACACCTGGCTGCTAGATTCTGGTGCTTCTTTCCATGTGACACCACATAGAGAATGGTTCTCTAATTATGCAGCAAAGTCTCTTGGTACCGTGAGACTTGGTGACTCTTACCAGTGTGATGTTGTGGGGATTGGAGATGTAGTTGTGCAGTTCATTGACGGTTCAAAATTTACTATGCATAATGTACGTCATGTACCTCAGTTATCACGCAGTTTGATGTCAGTTGGTCAACTTGATGACCTTGGTTACAAGGTGGTCTTCTATGCTCAGTCCTTTCGTATATCAAAGGGCAATATGGTTATTGCAAAAGGAAGGAAAGTTGGCTCACTTTACCCTTTATTTGTATCACAGAAAGAACACTTGTTAGCTGTTACTGAACAGCCTATGGCTTGTATTTGGCATGGTCGTTTGGGCCATATATCTCATAGTGGAATGGAAAATCTTTCTCGTTCTGGCTACTTACCTGTGTTATCTTTCTCTGATTTTTCATTTTGTGAGCATTGTCAATATGGAAAGCAAACCAGAAATGTGCATAAAATGCACATTGACTCTTCAATTCAGCCTTTAGATCTTGTTCATACAGATGTGTGTGGTCCTATGCCCACTAGGTCCTTAGGTGGTTCTCTTTACTTTGTCACTTTCATAGATGATGCTACTAGAAAAGTCTGGGTATATCCTATCAAATCGAAGGATGATGTATTCCCTACTTTTAGAAAATGGCTTGCTTCAGTTGAGACTGAAAAAGGAACTAAGCTTAAGGCTTTACGTTCAGATAATGGGGGTGAGTATACCTCACATGAATTCAGCCTTTTCTGTCAGTGTAGAGGGATTCGTAGAGAGTTTACAGCTCCTTATACCCCAGTACAGAATGGTGTAGCTGAGAGGATGAATAGAACTATTCAAGATAGAGTAGTCTCTATGTTGCATCATGCAAACCTCTCACAAGGTTTTTGGGCAGAAGCAGTATTGACTGCAGTTCATGTGATTAACCTTTCACCTAGTACTGCCAAAGGTCTGAAAGTGGCACAAGAGTTATGGACAGGGAAACCACCATATTATGATCATCTTTGAGTTTTTGGGTGTGAAGCATATGTTCATATACCCAAGAATCTTAGACAGAAGTTGGACCATAAGTCAAAGAAATGCATTTTTCTTGGATATGGTCGAGAAGGACAATTTGGATATCGCTTATGGGATCCTGAAACACGGTCAGTGATCAGAAGTAGTGATGTCATTTTTAATGAGTCTAAGATGCATAAACAGCCCATTAAGGAGGTTGAAGTGAGAAGAGTGGTGTTTGAGGATACTAGTCCTCCGGTTAGCATGCATAAAAATGCTGCACATAGGGATGTTCAAGAGAATGTCCATTCAGATCAGTCTGCACATGTTCCTGTTCAGCAACCATTGAGACGTTCTGCACGTGTCTCATATCCACCTGATAGATATGTTCCAGGTTTAGATTTTGTTATGCTAACAGATGCCGGTGAGCCCTCTTGCTACAAAGAGGCTATGCAGACAGAGGATCATGTCAAGTGGGAGCGTGCCATGAAGAGTGAGTTGGATTCTATTCACAAGAATGGTACTTGGGACTTAGTACCTTTGCCAAAGGGCAGGAAAGCTTTACCATGTAAATGGGTATATAAGCTGAAATTCACATCAGATAGTGCTTCTCCAAAATATAAAGCACGACTTGTTGCAAAGGGTTTTAAGCAACAACATGGTGTTGATTTTGAGGAAATCTTCTCTCCAGTGGTCAAGATGACTACTTTGCGCATGTTGCTTGGATTCGTTGCAATGGAGGACTTAGAGCTAGTCCAAATGGATGTGAAAACAGCTTTCTTGCATGGAGATCTTAAAGATGAGATCTATATGGAACAACCAGAGGGTTATGTAGTTCCTGGCAAGGAAAGTCTAGTTTGTAAGCTCAAGAAAAGCTTGTATGGACTTAAACAGTCTCCTAGACAATGGTACCAAAAGTTTGATGCTTTTATGAAGTCCCAAGGCTATTCTCGGAGCAATGAGGATCATTGTCTCTACACAAAGAGATGTTCTCATGGCAGCTTGATATGCTTGATACTTTACGTCGATGATATGTTGATTGCTGGGAAGTCCTCTTATGATTTGTCAATTCTCAAAAAGAAGTTAAGTCAGACATTTGATATGAAGGATTTGGGGGATGCCAAACATATTCTTGGCATGCGCATTACTCATGATAGGAGTAAAAGATGCATATACTTGTCTCAAAGTGAGTACATATCCAAAGTACTTCACCGATTCAATATGCAGGGTGGAAAGGCATTGAGTACACCTTTACCCACATATGTGAAATTGAGCAAGGATGACTGCCCCAAATCAGATGAGGAAAAGGAATTCATGACCAAAGTTCCCTATCAGTCTGCTGTTGGTAGTCTCATGTATGCTATGGTAGCTACGAGACCAGACATTGCATTTGCAGTGGGAGTTGTGAGCAGATATATGTCTAATCCTGGCAAGAAACATTGGGAAGCGGTCAAAATGATTTTGAGATATCTGAGTGGCACTAAGGAAAAGTGTCTATGCTTAGGTAGAGGGAAAGCATCCATTATTGGTTACACAGATTCTGACTATGCTGGGTGTGTAGACAATCGTAAGTCTACATCAGGGTACATTTTTCACTTTGCTGGAGGTGCTATCTCTTGGAGATCTCGTCTTCAAGAATGTACAGCTGTTTCCACCACAGAAGCAGAGTATGTTGCAGCAAGTGAGGCATGTAAGGAAGCATTGTGGCTTTCTCGTCTTGCTTGTGATATGGGTTTGCCTCAGCATGTACCTCACTTGCTCAGTGATAGTCAGAGTGCCATTGCTTTGGCTAAGAATCCGGTCTATCATGCAAAGACCAAGCATATTGAGGTGAGGTATCACTTCAGTAGAGATTGCTTAGCCACTGAGAGCATTATTCTTGAGAAGGTTCACACTCGAGATAATGCTGCAGATGCTTTGACTAAAGCTCTACCACAGGATAGCTTTCGACACTGTTGTCACTTGATGGGGGTTACTTGATTCTTGATCTTACGCAGTCACTTGTATACTGTGTAACATGCCCATCAGGTGGGAGGTATAGTTTGTATACTTACACTCAGGTATTCTTTATCATTCTTTCTTTTTTCTCCCATAGTTACTCTGGCCATATTGGCCTTTAGTGGGAGATTGTTACCGTTAGTGTCCATGTGAAAGGCCAAATGGCCATCGGACACTTCTTTGTATATGTTCTTTAATAAAACATATAGTGGCCTGGTCAGTCACGAACTGAAAGTTCGACCGCATTTGTAAGACCTAAGAAGTCTGTCTTCGTTCTCCCTGTGTACTGTGTTTTCTGCGTATTGTACAGCCTCTGTGCGGAGTACTGTGTGCGGCATCAGGAGCTCGGTTTTCAACTCCGAGCATATTTTCGTGGAGCTCTCGAGAAGGAGAGTGCAGCACGGTGCATCGCCATCGAAATACTTCAGGACTAAGATTTCCGATTGTTCTTCAATTAAAGGAGGGTCATCAAGAAGTGGAGCAAGTGGTAAAGTTCCTTTAAATGGTTTAAGTAAACTAATATGAAAAGAATTATGAATGGTCCAATGGGATGGAATATCTAATCGAAATGAATTATCATTAATTTTTTCGATAATGCGAAACGGACCATAATAGCGTGGTGCAAGTTTAATTTTAGGATGCTGCAAAATATTTTTGAGACGTCTTTTAATTATTCGCAACCATACAAAATCATTTTCCTTGAATGCTTTGGCTAACCGTTTAGTATTGATAATATGTGTATATCGCGCTTGACTTTTCCTAATGTGCTCGTGAACATCATGAAGTATAGAAACGTGATTTTGCGCAATAGAATCAGCCATCGGAATGTCGGTTTGGGTGAGGGACATGGGAGTGGGAAGCTTTTTACCAAAAACTATTTCAAAAGGTGCACGACCAGTAGTGGTGTGTGAAGTGTTATTGTAAGCAAATTGAAGCAATGGAAACTTTTCATCCCAGTTATTAGGATTTCTAATGAATAACAACGCAATAAATCAAGAATAGTACTATTTGTAGCCTCACTCTGTCCATTACTTTCAGGATGAAATGCAGAGCTAAAATCTATTTTAGAACCAAAATGTTGAAATAAGGCAACCCAAAAATGATTACAAAACCTAACATCACGATCAGATAACATTACTTTAAGAAATCCATGATGTGGAAAAATGCATTTAATGAATAATTTTGCAGCTTGAGGTGCAGTCAAAGTTTTTCTACATGGAATGAAATATGCATATTTACTAAACCTATCAACTATTGTCCAAATCATATTATTATGTGATGAAGTGATAGGAAGACCGGTGATAAAATCCATAGAGATTTGTTCCCATGGTTCATTTGGAATAGGAAGTGGCATTAATAATCCAAATGGTTTACCATGATGACGTTTGACACGCTGACATACAATGCATTGAGAAACATAATGTGCAATGTCTTTTTCCATGTGTGGCCAAAAGAAGAAATCTTTGCAAGCAGAAATGGTGCTTTGTATGCCTCTATGACCCATGTAAGATGGTTCATGCATTTCTGTAATGACAAAATCTTTAAAAGCTTGGGTTATGCACAATCTATGTTGAAAATAGAGAAAACCATTATGAAATGTATAATGTTCATCAGATAAAGATGCAGCATTATTGAAGTCATGCCATGCACGTGAAAAATACAAATCAGATGCATAAGTGGAAACCATGTCTTGAAAAGAATGAATTTGAATGGCAGAAATATTATTCAAAACAACGGAATTCGAAGGAAAACGGCTAAGAGCATCAGCTACGACATTAGCTTTACCTGGCTGATATTGTATCATGGGTTGGAAATTTTGAATGAATGATGCCCATTTAAGATGCCTATCAGAGATTAAGGGCTGACTTAATAAATACTTAATAGCCTGTTGATCGGTTTTGATTAATACTTCAGAGCCCATAAGATAGTGTTTCCAAATTCGCAAAGCATGCACAACTGCTAACAGTTCTTTATCATACGTCCTGTAATTCTGTTCTGAGGGCTTAAGCTTTCTACTCTCAAATGCAATGGGATGGTCATTTTGCATTAAAACAGCACCTATTCCTGAACCGCTAGCATCAGTAACAACATGAAAGGGTTGTGAGAAATCAAGTAATTGTAAAATAGGTGCATGTGAAAGTACATGCTTAAGTTTGTCAAAGCACTGTTGTTGGGTAAATCCCCATGCAAATTTTATTTTCTTTTTCAACAACAAATAAAGAGGCAATGCTAAATAAGAAAAATTTCGAACAAATTTCCTATAGAAACTAGCCAACCCAAGAAAAGAACGAACATCATTGACTGATTGTGGTGTAGGCCATTCTATGATAACTCTAATCTTTTTCGGATCCACATGCACACCTTCACTTGAAATAATATGTCCTAAATATTCTAACTTACGCTGAAAGAAATAACTCTTTTCAGGATTAGCATAAAGTGTGTTCTCTCGTAACAAATGAAAAATTGTTTCAAGATGCTTTTCATGTTCACTATCATTCTTACTGTAAATAAGTATGTCATCAAAGAATACAAGAACAAAAGCTTGGTAATCAAGAAAAATATTGTTCATCATTCGCGCAAATGTAGCAGGGGCATTAGTAAGTCCAAAGGGCATTACCATAAATTCATAATGGCCATTTTGAGTTCTAAATGCAGTCTTAAAAATATCACTTTGTGTCATACGAATCTGATGGTAACCCGATTTAAGATCAATTTTACTAAAGACACGAGCTCTCGAAACGAACTTTCCAATGAGCTAGCTTGGAAGTGTGAATTCCTTCAAAATCCTTGGGTGGCACTTGATTGAGTGTTCAAGATACCAAGCAAGGTTGAGAACACGGGATCGAGACACCAAGGTTGCAAACAAGAAGGTTCAATACACCAAGGTTGAGAGCAAGGGTCCAAGAGCACCATGGAAGATTTCTGTAATTCACCTTTACGTGGAGTTTCAATCGAGCAAGAGTTAGAGATTATGAACCAAGAACTTCAAGCACTTCAACAAGCCATACAAGGACGTTATGCTATGCTTCAATTCGATGGACGAAAAGATGGCCGCTTTGTCTTATCATGGCTATCCCTATTCAACGATTTCTTTTCCGATGAGTTATATTCAGAAAATAAGAAAATCGAGTTTGCCACTAATTACTTGGTAGGAAGAGCGCAGCAATGGTGGAATGATCTTTCTCAGACTGCAGATTGTCCACGCACATGGAAGGATTTTCAAGAAGAGTTTCGAGATTCATTTCTACCTTTAAATTTTACCCTACATGTTTGATAATTGTGATGCATTTACATATTGAATTTAGTTTATAGGAGCATATTCAAGTTTTGCTTGCCCAAATTCATTAGAAAGACTATGTCAGCATCTTACAGATACTCTTAATAATGTAACAGCTCCATGAACATTTCCATGCATGTATTTTTACATGGCACATGCCTATTTTCTTTATTCAGTGATGAAACATGTGACTGGCCATCCATGTTTATTACTTTATCACTTGAGGTCAGTTGCTTGTTCAACTGAGGGGCATGTTATACCTTATGGAATATGTTGAACAATGCAATACATTGGCAACATTGGCACCCAAGGCTTCCTTGGCGACCGTTGGCTATGCGCGAGGCAATTTTAATTTTTGAGTGGTAATAGAGAGGTTTAGAGTCCCTAAGGTAGGAGGATTTGAACCCACAACCTCCTACTTTCAAGGGAAGTACTTTGACCATTCCACCATCTCTTGGAGTTGTACTCAAGTCTCTTTCTTTATTACTTGTGGAAGGCGCTCGCGACGATTTCAAGGATGGACCCAACAAAGAATCAAGTGTATCTCTCAATCCGTAGGTCGGATTGAGGCCTGTAATATACCATTGGAAAGCTCTTGGAACGAACTTTCCAGTGAGCTAGCTTGGAAGTGTGAATTCCTTCAAAATCCTTGGGTGGCACTTGATTGAGTGTTCAAGATACCAAGCAAGGTTGAGAACACGGGATCGAGACACCAAGGTTGCAAACAAGAAGGTTCAATACACCAAGGTTGAGAGCAAGGGTCCAAGAGCACCATGGAAGATTTCTGTAATTCACCTTTACCTGGAGTTTCATTCGAGCAAGAGTTAGAGATTATGAACCAAGAACTTCAAGCACTTCAACAAGCCATACAAGGACGTTATGCTATGCTTCAATTCGATGGACGAAAAGATGGCCGCTTTGTATTATCATGGCTATCCCTATTCAACGATTTCTTTTCCGATGAGTTATATTCAGAAAATAAGAAAATCGAGTTTGCCACTAATTACTTGGTAGGAAGAGCGCAGCAATGGTGGAATGATCTTTCTCAGACTGCAGATTGTCCACGCACATGGAAGGATTTTCAAGAAGAGTTTCGGGATTCATTTCTACCTTTAAATTTTACCCTACATGTTTGATAATTGTGATGCATTTACATATTGAATTTAGTTTATAGGAGCATATTCAAGTTTTGCTTGCCCAAATTCATTAGAAAGACTATGTCAGCATCTTACAGATACTCTTAATAATGTAACCGCTCCATGAACATTTCCATGCATGTATTTTTACATGGCACATGCCTATTTTCTTTATTCAGTGATGAAACATGTGACTGGCCATCCATGTTTATTCTTTTATCACCTGAGGTCAGTTGCTTGTTCAACTGCGGGGCATGTTATACCTTATGGAATATGTTGAACAGTGCATTGTTGGATTGTAACATGGAATATGTTGGCCAATGCATTGTTGGATTGAAATATAGAATAGCCAATGCATTGTTAGATTGTAACATGAAATATGTTGGCCAATGCATTGTTGGCTTGTAACAGTAATATGGAATATGTTGAACACTACATTATAAATGTTAGAGTGTTGAATTATTTTATCACCTGAGGTCAGTTGCTTGTTCAACTGAGGGGCATGTTATACCTTATGGAATATGTGAACAATGCATTGTTGGATTGTAACATGGAATATGTTGGCCAATGCATTGTTGGATTGAAATATAGAATAGCCAATGCATTGTTGGATTGTAACATGAAATATGTTGGCCAATGCATTGTTGGCTTGTAACAGTAATATGGAATATGTTGAACACTGCATTATAAATGTTAGAGTGTTGAATTATTTTATCAACTGAGGTCAGCTGCTTGTCAACTGAGAGGCATGTTGTATATTATTGAACAAGGCATTGTTAAAATGTTAAATTATTAATGTATTAATATGTTTTTGATGTTTTCGATATAGCAACTGAAGGTTCGTGAGGAGCGTGCAAGGCGTGAAAGGGCGGACATCAATAATCCGAATAATTATTATTTATTTTGTAAATAAACCTACGTAGAAGGTTCTATTGTTAGAAAAGTAAGGGTTAGAATAATGGTCGTTGTAGACCGCAGTTTCTGTTATTAAAAGCAATGGCTTTCTGTAAAAGTTACCAACTTTTAGTTTCACGCCTGCTTTTCGAAGCCACCCTCTTGTAACGACTCTTTTCGACGTAATCAAAATTTCTCTAAATACATGCACTCTGTGGACAAAATTTTGAATGAATGATGCCCATTTAAGATGCCTATCAGAGATTAAGGGCTGACTTAATAAATGCTTAATAGCCTGTTGATCGGTTTTGATTAATACTTCAGAGCCCATAAGATAGTGTTTCCAAATTTGCAAAGCATGCACAACTACTAACAGTTCTTTATCATACGTACTATAATTCTGTTCTGAGGGCTTAAGCTTTCTACTCTCAAATGCAATGGGATGGTCATTTTGCATTAAAACAGCACCTATTCCTGAACCACTAGCATCAGTAACAACATGAAAGGGTTGTGAAAAATCAGATAATTGTAAAACAGGTGCATGTGAAAGTGCATGTTTAAGTTTGTCAAAGGACTGTTGTTGGGTAATTCCCCATGCAAATTTTATTTTCTTGTTCAACAACAAGGTAAGAGGTAATGCTAAATAAGAAAAATTTTGAACAATCTTCCTATAGAAACTAGCCAACCCAAGAAAAGAACGAACATCATTGACTGATTGTGGTGTAGGCCATTCTATGATAACTCTAATCTTTTTCGGATCCACATGCACACCTTCACTTGAAATAATATGTCCTAAATATTATAGCTTATGCTGAAAGAAATAACTCTTTTCAGGATTAGCATAAAGTGTGTTCTCTCGTAACAAATGAAAAACTGTTTCAAGATGCTTTTCATGTTCACTATCATTCTTACTATAAACAAGTATGTCATCAAAGAAGACAAGAACAAAAGCTTGGTAATCAAGAAAAATATTGTTCATCATTCGTGCAAATGTAGCAGGGGCATTAGTAAGTCCAAAGGGCATTACCATAAATTCATAATGGCCAACCCATGATATCAGCCAGGTAAAGCTAATGTTGTAGCAGATGCTCTTAGCCGTTTTCCTTCGCATTCTGTTGTTTTGAATAATATTTCTGCCATCCAAATTCATTCTTTTCAAGAAATGGTTTCCACTTATGCATCTGATTTGTATTTTTCACGTGCATGGCATGACTTCAACAATGCTGCATCTTTATCTGATGAACATTATACATTTCATAATGGTTTTCTCTATTTTCAACATAGATTGTGCATAACCCAAGCTTTTAAAGATTTTGTCATTAAAGAAATGCATGAACCATCTTACATGGGTCATAGAGGCATACAGAGCACTATTTCTGCTTGCAAAGATTTCTTCTTTTGGCCACACATGGAAAAAGACATTGCACATTATGTTTCTCAATGCATTGTATGTCAGCGTGTCAAACATCATCATGGTAAACCATTTGGATTATTAATGCCACTTCCTATTCCAAATGAACCATGGGAACAAATCTCTATGGATTTTATCACAGGTCTTCCTATCACTTCATCACATAATGATATGATTTGGACAATAGTTGATAGGTTTAGTAAATATGCATATTTCATTCCATGTAGAAAAACTTTGACTGCACCTCAAGCTGCAAAATTATTCATTAAATGCATTTTTCCACATCATGGATTTCCTAAAGTAATGTTATCTGATCGTAATGTTAGGTTTTGTAATCATTTTTGGGTTGCCTTATTTCAACATTTTGGTTCTAAAATAGATTTTAGCTCTGCATTTCATCCTGAAAGTAATGGACAGAGTGAGGCTACAAATAGTACTATTCTTGATTTATTGCGTTGTTATTCATTAGATAATCCTAATAACTGGGATGACAAGTTGCCATTGTTTCAAATTGCTTTCAATAATAGAAACTGCGGTCTTCAATGACCCTTATTCTAACCATTACTTTTCTAACAATAGAACCTTCTACGCGGGTTTATTTACAAGCTAAATAGTAATTATTCCGATTATTGATGTTCGCCCTTTCATGCCTTGCACGTTCCTCACGAACCTTCAGCTGCTATATCAAAAATATCAAAAACATATTAATACATTAATAATATAACACTTTAACAATGCATTGTTCAATAATATACAACATGCCTCCCAGTTGACAAGCAACTGACCTCAGTTGATAAAATAATTCAACACTCTAACAATTATAATGCAGTGTTCAACATATTCCATGTGACAATCCAACAATGCATTGGCTAACATATTCCATGTTACAATCCAACAATTCATTGGCTATTCCATATTTCAATCCAACAATGCATTCGCTATTTTATATTTCAAACCAACAATGCATTGTTCAGTAATATACAACACAGAGACTTTGATCATCAAAAACTTCATGAGCAAAAGGTTATATATCATAACCTTCTTAACACTTACTTTAATTGTTATAAACAAGGGTATTGGGCTAGGTAATTTCCTCTCCTTAACTTGCTCATGGTAATGATGATTGGAACATCAAGGCGCCTACTAAGGATGTCCAAGTTCTAATGCTTTAAGTACTTCCACGCTTAAGAAGCCCTTGTTCTCAAAAAATAAAAAAATAATATCAAGCATGCTAACTCATTTGATATGTTACTCGAGGATGAAATTAATCCACTTCATGATATTTCCAATATGAGGAGAGCTGATTATTGTTCTTAAAACAAGGAGAATGTTCAAGAAAATGGTGTTGCCCTTGAGGAATCAGGTGGGATAGTGGCAGACCAATCAAGTATTGATGGTCATCTCAATTTCTTTAACAAAGCATGGACCCAATTTGTCAATAAGATAAAATTTGGTGGAGGTAATACATCTATTAATGTTCATGTTAATGTTCTTTATTTTAATAAAGGAGTGAATAGTCCTGATTCTATGAAAGAACTTGAAAAACAAGCTGAATCCTAGTATGAAAATTACTCTGAAAAATCCTCACATAGTGAGGATGTATCGATGACATAATTATAGGTCAGTGAGTCACCCCAAAAACATAATGGTAGGCTTTGAAATAAATTTGACATCCCGCATTTTCGTTACTAAGATCTTTATCCATTTCTTCACAACCCTTAATAGAAATATTGTCTATAGTTGACATTACGATGTGCAGGATAAAATTGTTAATAACTTCATTGGATTTATCATATATGTAATTGAATTTGTAGCACCTTGAAGTAATGTGCACATGAAAATGAATCCAAAATACATCTTCATTGTAGTGATATCCCTACTTTCAATTGCCAGTTGTAATTGATCGTAGCTAGAATAGAGATCTCCCATTGAGTGATTAGCATGTCTTGCAAATGCCTCGAGAACTATGTCTATATTTGGTCTAGTGCCCATATTTCTAATTCTCTTTAAATTAAATTTTTGTTGATCCTTGATAAACCTAAGTTTACCATTCTTCATTGGCATAATGAACTGAGGATTAGACTAAGGAGCAGATAAGGATCTAGGATATGCATACTTATTTTCTCCTTGAGAAATTTCATCAGGTGAGGAAGTTCTTCTTTAGGTGTTGGAGTAGGGCACAAATTCCAAAGTATAGGAGGAATCATAAAAATGATCATTGGAGCTAGAATCTATGATCTTCGCATCATTTCTCATTGGGATAAAGAGAAATGGCCTTAGTATGCATTCTTATGATCGTTTCAAAATAGGCTTTTTCTTTAGGAAAAGGAATCCATTAGCACCAATCTGAACTCTTTGGATAGTTTCCAATGTGAATTCATGTGAAATCTTAAATTTAATATGAAGAGTTCAATCATGAGTTATTTTCTTTATGAGCTCAGCACTTAATTTTACGCTAGAGGCTGTTCTAATGGCTCTAATCTTGCTACACATTAGGGCGAAAAACGGCCGAAAAGGGGCTGTTTGCTAATGAGAGATTAAGGAAATTGACAAATAGAGTCTTTCCACGTGTACAAGAATATAACATTTTTGTCTCCTTTAACCGTATAAAGAAATTCTTTTTTTAAGAGAATGTGATCTAAAAGCGCCGCGAAAGTGATGAAGATTCTTGTATTCAGTGTACAATTTCTTGGTTTGATGCAAAAAAAGATATTTTTGCACATCACACAATGCATATCTTTAAAGTTCCAAGAAGGAAATGATTTTTGAAGATACGAAATATTTTTGGGTTCACAAAATTCCATGGTCATTCGGCGACAGGGTTTACATCAAATCAAAAGTTTCCACGTGTACAAAGCCCTTTTATCTATAAATGTTGGCAAAGTTTGTGAATGTCGGTTTCTCGCTTTGAGCATTCTTCTTCTTCTCGATTCTAATGGCTTCTTCTTCTTGTCGTCCTTCCAGTCGTGTAACCTCATGTGAGGTTTACAACAGAAGAGAGGATTCTTTATGGAAACCTCTTTCTGTGAAGTTAAATGAATGAGTAACTATGCTTCCTAGCTATAGAGGTGCCCATAAAGTCAAGCATGCTAAAAGAGACGACACAAGAAACCATTGCAGGGGACTTATTCTTAGTTTCAAATTGAAGAGATGCGGTTGGTTTGCAAGAGTACAACATGTGTACAATGCTAAGGATCTTGTTCTGGAAAAGCATATGCAATTCCCTTTGTACTGTAAGTGAAGTTTTACAATGATCGTCTATCATTTCAGTTGGTTTTGTATAACAACATATATGTTTTTGTATTGCAGATATTTTTCCTTCCAATATTTTAGAGTGGCAACCTCTTGAATGTTTAACACGAACATTCAGAGTTCTTCGTAAGGAATATGAAGAGCTTATGTATGCAGACAAATCCGCTCAAGTTTTCAATAGCACAGAGTTATTTGTCCATTTTGCATATTATCAGGTGCCATTAGGGAGGAGCTCTTATGGAAATCTTATACATTTGCCTAGTCCTTGCATCTCTTCATTAGATTGGGATGCTTCTGATCATTCAACAAAAGGTGGAAAAGAAAGCTTGGACTTTGGATAGCCTTGGACTCAGAGGAGAGCTGTCCAGAAGTATTGATTCATTCAGATTTTCAATCTAGAAAGATAATTGTCACTGCAAATTGGAAATTCAAAAATGTAAGGGAGCTCTAGAATACCTTGATGAGGCATCATCACAATTCAAATTCTCAATTGATGATGCAATAGTTAACATTAGATTAGAGAAAAAACATTATCTTGCATCAAGTTGCAACCCTTTAGATTGTAACAAGTCTCCTTCTTTAAGAAGCTTTTTTTCAAACTTCCATTGATTTTTCTTTGCAGAATGGTGACTAAGAATGTGACTGATTACATCACTTCAATTATGTCTTTTTATGGACTATATTCATATTGGCATTTTTTTGTTTAATTTCAAGATTCTGAGGAGGTTTCAATGGTGCAATGGTTATACAGGAATTTGCATATGACAAAATGGAAAAGATTGGATGACACGACCGATACAAGCGATACGGGCCATCCGAAATTCTCCGATTGCCCATATCGCTTGCATCGGTCGTGTCATAAAAACTTCTCTATCCTCCTCACATTTAACTTTTCTGCAGGATGGTGACTAAGAATGTGAATGATTACATCACTTCAATTATGTCTTTTTATGGACTAGATTCATATTGGCATTTTTTGTTTAATTTCAAGATTGATGAGGTTTCTATTGTGCAATGATTATAAAGGAACTTGCATGAGTAAATTCTAGGTGATTCAAGAATATAAACCAAGAAATTCTTACATAATATATCTCCCCTTTTAGAACCTTTTTCCATACTTCCATTGATTTTCTTTTGCAGGATGGTAACTAAGAATGTGACACATTACATCACTTCAATTATGGCTTTTTATGGACTATATTCTGATTGGCAATTTCTTTGTTTAATTTCAACATTTTGATGAGGTCTCAATGGTGCAATGATTATACAGGAACTTGCATATGAAAAAATGGATGGTATGAAAAAATGGAAAAGACTGGATGACACGACCGATACAAGCGATATGAGCCATCCGAAATCCTCCGATTGCCCCTATCGCTTGCATCGATCGTGTCATAGAAACTTCTCTATCCTCTTCACATTTAACTTTTCAACAAGAATAAAGCAAAAACCACACAAAATAGACATTTTGATGATAAGAACAATTCAATTTTGCTTGAACCATGCAATGAAGTCACTTTTGCTTAGTTCTCAAGAGGATCAATTCAACATTACATTACTCAAGGCATATAAATATATTACAATGTATCTATGTACATTTCATGAGTAATAAGCTTTGAATAGAAATATATTTAATCCTTCTTGAGCCTTTTGAATGAACTTGTCTCTAGCAAATCTCCTCTATATCTGAGGTACTCTTTTCTCCTG
This sequence comes from Ceratopteris richardii, assembly GCA_020310875.1. Classification (NCBI taxonomy): domain Eukaryota; kingdom Viridiplantae; phylum Streptophyta; class Polypodiopsida; order Polypodiales; family Pteridaceae; genus Ceratopteris; species Ceratopteris richardii. Next base: position 117,140,878 of record CM035436.1, read on the forward strand.
TAGACAATAATACTTTGAACATATGACACCCCTACAGCCATTGCATAGCTTGAGTAACAAAGGAAGTAGCCTGCCCTTGAAGCATTGAATCCTGGGGCATATCCAAAAATTCTTAATGCACCTGTTCTTTCAAGTAGAAAAACTATGTATGTATTAAAGGGTATTGAAGTAAAACCCATGTATCTTGAAAGAGTCCTCAAGGAGAATAATGAAAAATCTACCTCTTCACTATACTGCTTATGAATAACACAAAATAATTTTGGATTCAGTTTTGGAAGATAGTGGATCACTGAATGAATATCCATCTTTGTCTTTCCTTTCTTCTCTATGGTTTTCCTTGTTCCCTTCCCCCTCCCAATGTAGTTGCCTTCATCCAATATAGATATCTGTGGAAAAAATTGAAAATCTAGGTTAGAAAAAGTAAACGATCTTTTAAAGTCATAGAAATAACTGGAAACAGAAGTAGAAACAAAGCATGAGATACGACCGATCCAAGCGATTAGGGTCATCAGAGAATATCCGATGGGCATAATCGCTTGCATCAGTCATGTTTGATTTATCATCCTTAACTTTATAGAAACATATAATTAATGTTGAAAATAATATTTATAAACACATTTAGTTGTTCTATATGGAGCATTCATTCATATAGCTATAAATATGATACTTGATTGGACACAACCAATTCAAGTGACTGGGCCCATCAAGGAAGCTTGGATGGTCCTAATTGCTTGAATTGGTTGTCTCCAAAGGAGGTCATCTTGAAGCTTAGATTGCATGTGAACTTTTGTATCTTATTATTGGTTAAGAATTTGGAGAAGATAATGCTACCATTGCGTCGGGAACGTGTCAAAACCCTAAGATTGATTGTCTATTTGCATGATTTCGATACCCAGAGGTCTTGATAAGCCTTTTTGTATTGATTTCCAGACACGACCGATGCAAGCGATTAGGCCCATCCAACATTTCCAGATGAGCCTAATCGCTTGCATTGGTCATGTCCTAGATTCATGCACAAATAGGCTCATCAAGACCTTTCCATATCATAATCATACAAATAGACAGTCATTGATAAGCCTTTTTGTATTGATTTCCAGACACGACCGATGCAAGCGATTAGGCCCATCCAACATTTCCAGATGAGCCTAATCGCTTGCATTGGTCATGTCCTAGATTCATGCACAAATAGGCTCATCAAGACCTTTCCATATCAGAATTTGCATGATTTCGATACCCAGAGGTCTTGATAAGCCTTTTTGTATTGATTTCCAGACACGACCGATGCAAGCGATTAGGCCCATCCAACATTTCCAGATGAGCCTAATCGCTTGCATTGGTGATGTCCTAGATTCATGCACAAATAGGCTCATCAAGACCTTTCCATATCAGAATCATACAAATAGACAATCAATCTTAGGGTTTTGGCATGTTCCTCCAGATGCAATGGTAGCATTAGGTTCTTGATTCGGAGCCAATAGTAAGATAGGGAAGTTCATGACCGATGCAAGCGAAATAAGCTAGTCAAAGGTAGGTCAAACGCGTGTAATCGCTTGTATCAGTCGTATCGGGTATGTAGCACAAGTATGCATGGGTGATGAAGAGAGAAATTCTATGAAGGTTGAAAATGTGAAATGGTGAACGGGACCCGTATTTATAGTCGAGAAGGACCGGGTAACGGTCACATGACGTGGACCAATAAGTGAGTGCCATGTGGCAAAAGACGTTGGGAATCACAACGGCTAGATGACGTGGCCCACTCAAATGATGCCACGTGGCATTGTAACGTTGGGATTCGCAACGGCTAGATGACATGGACCAATCACACATTGCCACGTGTCACCAACGGTCAAATCATCCCAGAGACCTATTTAAGCTCTTCTATTCACTTTTTTCATTTTTTGTGAAACTCCTTGCTACCATCAACTTACCGTTGTCTTCGCATTTTTACATGCTTTTCAAAACTTTCCATAGACCACATTTTGTGTGAGGGTTTAGGGTCATCATGATCATTATTTTACAACACGACCGATACAAGTGATTAAGGACATTCGAGGATTTCCCGATGACCCTAATCGCTTGTATCGGTCATGTTTCTTGAGTGCTTTGTGAAAGCTTTTTTAATTAGTTTTTCTACGTTTAAAATTTGTTCCAAGCTTTTAAACTCTTTTTTGTGCAAGTTGGCTTATTTTGCTTGCATCGGTCATGAATTTCCCTATCTTACTATTGGCTCAGAATTTCAAGAAACTAATGATACCATTGCATCCGAAACGTGCCAAAACCCTAAGATTGACTGTCTATTTGCATGATTCTGATATTGAGAGGTCTTGATGAGCCTATTTGTGCATGAATGTAGGACACGACCAATGCAAGCGATTAGGCTCATCTGAAAATGTTGGATGGGCCTAATCGCTTGCATCGGTCGTGTCTGGAAATCAATACAAAAAGGCTTATCGAGACCTCCGGGTATCAAAATCATGCAAATAGACAGTCAATCTTAGGGTTTTGGCACGTTCCGGACGCAATGGTTGCATTATTTTCTTAAAATTCTTAACCAATAATAAGATACAAAAGTTCACATGCAATCTAAGCTTCAAGATGACCTCCTTTGGACATGACCAATTCAAGCAACTAGGACCAATGCAAGCGATTAGACCCATCCGATATTCTTTGATGACCCTAATCGCTTGGATTGGTCGTGTCTCATGCTTTGTTTCTGCTTGTGTTTCGAGTTATTTCTATTAAATATATTTCTTTTCAAAGCTTATTACTCATGAAATGTACATAGATACACATATTTATTGCCCAAAGGGGTACAAGACATTGCAAATATGAAGGATGTAATCTTTTTTTGTGTAATTGATCCATGTCCTAATATTAATCCTTACTGATCCATGATTTGTTTTTCTCTAGTAAAAGTCCTATTTATCTGATGATAATAATCTTTTTTTTGTAGGTTATGGCTAGGACAAAGAAGACAGCAAGGAATTCTCTCCAATCACAACATGGAAACTCCAAAGTGTAAGCCTCGCCATACATTTTGTTGTGTTCTATTTTAAAGCCTTCCCATCCATTCTAAATTTAAGTTTACCTTGCAGTGCTGCTAAGCTTCTCAAAATGCATATTGATCAAAACATTCTAGGAATTCCTTCATTGAAAGAAGAAAAAAGGTTTGGATACACTCAAATACATGTGCCATTACAGAAATACAACACCTCATGTGACTGGAGAGTGATTGCAAATGCAGTAAGGTTCTTGGAAAGCAGGTTTTACAACCCAGAGTTGAACTTGTCAGACTATCCATATGCTTGGGTCATCTTGATCAAGGAGAGAGCAATAAATGCCATTATGGAACATGCAATATGCCCTTATATTTTTGGAATGTAAGATTGTAATCTAATGTGTAACCAACATATGTTGGAAGATTTATTGATGTACAAATTGTATGTAATTATGCCAGTCTTCATCTGGAAGATGGTCATTGTAACTATATTTATATGCCTTGAGTAATGTAATGTTGAATTGATCCTCGTGAGAACTAAGTAAAAGTGACTTCATTGCATGGTTCCAGAAAAATTGAATTGGTTCTATCATCAAAATGTCTATTTTGGGTGCTTTTTGCTTTATTCATGTTGAAAAGTTAAATGTGAAGAGGATAGAGAAGTTTTTATGACACGACCGATGCAAGCGATATGGGTAATCGGAGAATTTTGGATGGCTCATATCGCTTGTATCGGTCATGTCATCCAGTCTTTTCCATTTTTTCATACCATCCATTTTGTTATACCATCCATTTTGTCATACCATCCATTTTGTCATATGCAAGTTCCTGTATAATCATTGCACCATTGAAACCTCATCAAAATGTTGAAATTAAAAAAAAATGCCAATATGAATATAGTCCATAAAAAGCCATAATTGAAGTGATGTAATGAGTCACATTCTTACTTACAATCCTGCAAAAGCAAAATCAATGGAAGTATGGAAAAAGGTTCTAAAAGGGGAGATATATTATGTAAGAATTTCTTGGTTTATATTCTTGAATCACCTAGAATTTACTCATGCAAGTTCCTTTATAATCATTGCACAATAGAAACCTCATTAGAATCTTGAAATTAAACAAAAAAATGCCAATATGAATGTAGTCCATAAAAAGACATAATTGAAGTGATGTAATCAGTCACATTCTTAGTCACCATCCTACAGAAAAGTTAAATGTGAAGAGGATAGAGAAGTTTTTATGACACGACCGATGCAAGCGATATGGGCAATCAGATAATTTCAGATGGTCCATATCGCTTGTATCGGTCGTGTCATCCAATCTTTTCCATTTTGTCATACCATCCATTTTGTCATATGCAAGTTCCTGTATAATCATTGCACCATTGAAACCTCCTCACAATCTTGAAAATAAACAAAAAAATGCCAAGATGAATATAGTCCATAAAAAGACATAATTGAAGTGATGTAATCAGTCACATTCTTAGTCACCATCTTGCAAAGAAAAATCAATGGAAGTTTGAAAAAAAATCTTCTTAAAGAAGGAGACTTGTTACAATCTAAAGGGTTGGAACTTGATCACCCTGGGTGGCAGGCAAGTTATGCAAGATAATGTTTTCTCTGATCCAATGTTAACTATTGCATCATCAATTGAGAATATGAACTATGATGATGCCTCATTAAGGTATTCTAGGAGCTCCCTTACATTTCTAAATTTCCAATTTGTTGTGACAGTTATTTTCCTAGATTGAAAATCTGGATGAATCAGTACTTCAGGATAGCTCTCCTCTGAGTCCAAGCTATCCAAAGTCCAAGCTCTTTTGTACATTACCTATATTTTGTAGAAGCTTTGGATCTTTTCTTAGATGAACATCACCACCAAGAAATCCCATTTATGAAAGTAGAGATTCACATTTTTTAATGAAAAGGTGAACGATAGCCTTGTGAACGTAGACTTGCGTGCACTTGATTGCAGTGCTACCCTTGTAGACGACATTGGTCACTTCCTGTACGGTGCCATAGTGCTCCTGCACATACATAGATAGATGGGCACTACTTCAACGGATGCCGCTATCATCACGGGAGTGGACGAAGCAGAGGAAGTGTGATTACCTGATTGATGGAGTCCCAGCTCGTGACAGTTCTGGTGTTATGAAATAGAACAGTCGCTTGTGTAGCTCTCCACATAACGGCTCCGAAAAAAAGTGGTAGGAGCAGTGTACGCAAGTCAGTCGCCATCCTAAAATGTAGCTTCCACTGCCTGTGATATTTCTTTTACATAAGAAGGGATGCCCATGTTTCTCCTAAAAGTCTAATTAGATCATGAAGATTATGAAAAGGGGTATACCTTCCAGTTTGTGGATCAATTGGATAAACAAATCCATCTGCCCATATGTCGATATGTTTTTTTCCTTCTTTCTGCAATCCAACCACTTTAGAATGTTGAAGAGCCCTTCGGCATACCTTTCTTGTCGTTGCATACTCATGACTAACTGCAATGTTGATGTGGAACTTATCACAATGATTTTGGCTGGTTGAAAGGTGAGTGAGAGTGTTTGGGTTGAGGTTCTCCATGGTCTACTACGAAGAGTGACGCGAAAGTGTCTAAAATGACATGAAAGAGAGAAACAAGCCTGCTATCGAAAGTAGAGTAAAAAAGTGCAAAACGGCATAAGCACACATTATATAGGTCCGTGAACAAGAGGAAAATTCAAATTTTCATGAACGCCCGATGAGCACAAACTTTGAGGCATAAGATATCACACATACTTTTCATGATTATCACACGAGTTTCTCTCTCTTCAAAATTTGCACAAGATACGTTTTAAATGCGCTTACACGGATTTTTTTAAAATGAGTTGACAACTTTAACCCAGATTAAGCACAACTAATTGAAATCCTTACACGGCCCTTTTTTGGCCGTTTTTCGCCCTAATGCTTTAGTCATATAAAATAGTATACATTTATAATGATAGTAATGGAAACATTTGATATTGAAATTGCTCATTAGAAATGAGCTTATCAATTTCTTCCGTCATATCAGTGCAATAAAACACAATCAAATACCCCACCAACATTTTCATCTAATTCAAGTAGGTCTTCAAGTTTGAATTGGTTTTCATGTTTTTTTAACTTGTTTGTTTATTTGTCTTTGAGTGGTTTTACTATGTACAAAGGAAGTATATCCTAAAGAAAAAACAAATGAGAAATCTTTTAAAGCAAAAGTAACATCATATAGGAACTCAAGAATATATGTAGCACTAATTACCTATATAATAGTAGCACTTACTCGAAATCATGTTCCACGTGCATTAGATGAAACTTCCTCAATGACTGTCAATTTGTTGGGTGATTAGCACAAATTTTCATTGATTGCACTAATTATAGGCCATCATGAGAAAATTCTGGCAAAAGCATTGCCATCATTTAACACCTTTTTTTTCCATCCTTTGCTTAGAGATATGTGGGTGTTCCAAGATAATTGGATACAAGCAATAATCATGGATAAATAAGTTATGTTCTTATTTAACATTCCCAATAGAAATTAATACCACCTTCATATAGCTCTCTTGATACTACGTTCATTTCAGTTCATGAAGCTATTAAAGCCATATGTGGCTTATTTCTATCACTTATTTTCACAATGCTTTAGTTTTACCTTGTGCTCAATGTTTTTGTGTATAATGAATCTTTGGATTTCCATTCTTTCTCTCCACTTGTCTAATCATGGATCCAAACTAATTATTTAGAACACAAGGTTTCTTAAATTCTGATTTACTGACATTAACTCTCCTAACCTTTTATTCTTCTTTCACTTTAATCTGTTCCATTTCAATATATTCACTTTTTACTTATTTGTTTATCTTGTTCTCTTTATAGAAATCATAAACTCTTCATTCACATTCGTTTAATGCTAAAATTTCCTCTAAAGGAAAAGTAGGTTGTGATTACATCACCTTTTCATCCATAACTTTTTTTAAATATCAGTATATTTTTTTAATTTGGAGATCGAGTGAAAAGCAGGTTGTTTCTTGCCTATTTTCTCCCACTTTTCACTTTCCTCATGAGTAGTTTTCCTTTCTTCATTTTCTCTTCACCTTTCGTATCATTCTAAGGTTTCCTTTCCATTTTCTAAAATGCTTGTCGAACCTTTCCTTTTTAAGGATTGTTTTTAGCATTATTAGCCTTCGTTTCTCACTCATACTTCTTGGCATCATTCTTAGGCTCAAGTTTCTTTAGCTCTTTCCTAAGCTCATTCATTTTAGCTTCTTTTCTTCACGTTATAGTTTTCTTTGATTGATCCTCATTGTCGTCATCTCTTTTCCTTTTCTTGTCGATACTGATCTCATGAGCATAGATTGGGAACATATAAACTAGCTTGCTCAAGTAGGTTTTTGCATAAATACTAGAGCATAAATCATATAGACTTTCAACTCTTAACTTGCTTTTACTAGAAACATGTTAGACATGAGTCGAAAACTCATTATCGTGGTTGTTTCCGTCAAGTTGAAATGCATATTTGTTCTAGTTGGTTGAAGCTTCATAAAACATTTTACGATGCTTCTTCCCTAAAGTCTTCCTAATGATCTCTTCGTCATGTAATCACATATCTCTTTGTGTATTTCAATAACCCAATTTCTCTCTTTGTCTTCCTTGAACAAATTGCATGCACAATCTGGTTGCTCAAACACATCACATAGATGCACCTTCGAGGCTGCTTGAAAGGTCACCTCACTCGCTCCTAAGCCCTAAGTCCTTGCACTTGCGTTCTAGTTCTAGTATCGTGAATGCTCTTTAGACTTTCTACTTTACTTAGTAAGGTCTCTAGATGCTTTGCCAAATATTCAAATTTGGTTTCTAACAATGATATTTTTGGATCATCTCTTTCAAGCATAGTATGCTCAATTTCCGTCTCTCGTGGAGTTTCTCTTTCATTCACTCTATGTTCTTGTTTCAAATTTTGTTCTTGTTAAAAACAAATCCTATGAATAGTTACACACACAATGTCCCAATCTATAGTAAGACCACTTCTAGTTGTCTCATCCTCTAACATCGGCTCCAACTCTCTTCATAGAGACATATCGAACATTACGTGGAATTTTTGAAGCTGATCAAGCTCTAATTTGCCTGATCTATAGCACATAATTGATTAAAGTTTACCTAAAACTTAGTCACGGGTTATATGCATGTCAACCCTAGGTGTATCAACACACCTTCGAAATTTAGCATGATTATTCTTATTGAAATGCTCATGAGAGAACTCGCCAAGTAATTCTTTACTTGAATTTAGCCCATCAAATATTCGTGTTGGAAGATCAAGTTACTTCAAGCTTGAGGAGGGTTATCTCTAAATCATCTTTGGGTTATGTAAAAGACATCCATTAGAGAGTTCTTTATTTATCCTCATTTATGGTATTTTTTCTAAGAATCTTTTATGATCACGTACCTACTCTAAAATTCTAGAGCTTTACACTTGTAAAAACATAATAAAATGACTCAAAAACGTTTTTGACGTTGTTGAAGATTTTAGTTCAATCAATCACACAATTAGATGAAGATTACATCACTCTATGTTTCCTAGATTGTAGGAAATTAGTCTGATTCATCACAACTACCATGCCCACCTAGAATCAAATTTGAGTTCAAGGAAGAAGAGGCATGGATAGATCCTTTTCAGTCTAGATGAAGCCTCTAACCCACTGGTACATTACATTGAAGCAATATACATACAATTTTGAACATCATTGTGTTTCTCCTTCGTTTCTCAGCACCTTCTTCTTCAACCACAATAGAATTGTGAAAGGCGTTACTCTCTCTACAAAGCCCCGAATGGGATGACTGACCATTCATTGGAAATTTATCACTATCTAGTTTATGTGTAATATTCTTTAAAGAATTTGGTTACGTAGATTTTAAGAAAGCTTCATTTTACTATCCCCAGGTTGATCTCTACACAACCTTGGAAAATCAAGGTACCACCATTCAGTGTTTAGTTAATTAAAAGCTCATTAGTTGATGTTTAATTCTTAACTTTTTCAATTTAGTATCTCAACCTTATGTATAACATTTCTCCAACATGCATTTCTCCAATTATAATCATGCTAGCTACTTTGAGCATTTGAAGTTGAGTGTTTCATCCAAGATAGCAAGTTTTTGAGCTAGTTTAAGTGCAAAGTTATATGTTCTGTGCCAACTCTCTCTCATTGATGGTCCAAAGTACATATTTGATTTTAATTCCACTAATTAGAAGCCTATATGTTCTATTTGTCTCTCGAGAACCTCAAGGGCTAGTCTTGTGCTTGTTGGTTGGACTAAACTTCATCACTTGGAACTTAAATTCTCTACCACCTACAAGGTTCTCCAAATTACCTTAGTAATATTGAAGCTAGATCAAGATGGGTGATGGATTTTCTTTAATGATTGATGAGCTTGATAGAAAAAACTATTATTCTTGGCAAATCAAAATGGAAGCCTATTTGCAAGGAAAAAATATTTATGGAAAATTGCGTGATGATGAAGCCATGCCTATTCGAAGATCCAAAGGAGGACCTACACAAGAGGAGAAAAATATACTCACACTCCTGTGTGCAAGGGATGCTTAAGCAAGTTGATACATACTAAAATTCATCTCTAATGTTTTGTTGCCACGTATTAGAGGATGCAAAACATCTCAAGGGACTAGGAATGCACTTGAGACCTTTTCTTCTAGTACCAAAGCAAGAAAGAACCATCTTTGGAATGCATTCAACCAAATGAAGAAGACACCAAAACAAACTATCACATTGTTTGTTACAAAGGCCAAAAGATTGCAAATCAATTAGCATCCATTGGAGAGCCATCATGATGTAGATTCCAAATGGAACTAGAAGTGATACGAAATGGGAATCGTTCACCACATCTTATGCTCTCATCATTAATGTAGAAACCCTAGATTTCAACATATTTCTTGGATAACTGTTCAACCAAGAGTCCAACAATAATTTGAAGGAAGTTAACTCTTATCAAATTAATAGAACAAGTGATCTTTATGCAGATAAGAAAGACAAGAAGCACAAAGGCAAGAAGAAGGAAGATGATGATGAAGATATTTCCCAGGCCAACTATGCAGGCAAGAGCAAGTGGAACGACAAGAAGAAAGGAGAAAAGCATGACAAATCAAAATCTAAAAATGTTCAGCCTTATTACATCTATGAGAAGACCAACCACACCTTTCAAAATTTCTAGTTCAATGGAAGGACTCAACAAAAGGGTGGAAGGGGTGCATTTGGCAGCAAAAGAGGAGGACGTGAACAAAACTTCAACAATACAAATATAAGTCCAAATAGAAGGGACTTGAGAAATTATTCAAAAGATAAACCACATGAAGACTCATGGCTTCTAATGAATCTCAGCCACAAACAAGGTAAAGAAGATGATCATTTATTCTACATAGATTCAAGATGTTCAAACCATGTTGCAGGCAACATTTCTCTTCTATTTGACTTGGAAAGTCCAAATCATAGACATGAATTACAAACAAGGGATGACACCAAGTAGAATGTGGAGAAGATTGGTAATGTCAAAGCTTCCAATGGTAGGACTAACATTCTGAGTAAGGTTTTGTATGTACACACTACTTTTGAAAGCCTTACACGGGAAATTCACCATACATTTGGTTCAGATTATGCAACTATCTCATGCTCACTACTGCCTGCTGTTATACTCTCATTTTTAGTGAATTTGTCTTGAGGTATTCTCTGCATATACTTAATCTTTTGCTGTGATTCAACTTGGTACATGTAGCTTAGACCTTCTACCTCTATGTTATAAAATTTCATGTCATTTTGTTCAGGTATCTATGAGATATGTTCATTACATTCTGCCTATGTCTGCTGATTGTCATTCTCCTAAAAATGTCGAGACTACACCCCTAACTTCTTAAGATTAGTTATCAGCACATACTCATCCTAAATTAGTGAAATAACTTCCTATAGCAAGGTTAGGGGTCCAATTAGATATGGCTAAAAGATCTTGGGTCAATTGTAATCAGTGAGTGAGTTCTGAGTGAAACATTGAGCAGGTTATAGTCCATAAATAGCAAGTTTCTACAACTGTTCAATCTTGGAAGTAGTCTGTTTTGATGCAACTATTTGACGGTGATGTTCCAAAGCATGTTATGGGTCCCAACAAATATTTGGGAAGTTAAAGGTATCTACTAAGGTAATATGAAGTAACATTGGCAGGTGTAGAGCACGATTTGTGCAGCACTAGCTCATTTCTAGAGTGTATACAACCATCTCCTCATAGTGGTATCAGAGCAATCATTAACTCAACATTGGAGATGGATTCCCATCATGAATTGACAAATTGGATATAGGTAATTACTCTACTTGGTCTATTAGAATGGAAGCATATCTACAAGGTAGAAATATTTATGGTTACATATCTTCCAATACTTAGAAGCAAAGGGCAACCCACTCAAGAAGAACAAGAAAGGTTATCAACATGGTGCTCAAAGGATGCATTGGCCAAGTCATACCTTCTCAACTTAGTTTCTGATTTCTTACTCCCACATATTAGAAATTGTAAGACATCACAAGAAACCTGGAATGCACTTGAAGCATTCTTTTCTTCAAGCACTAGAGCAAGGAAGAATCAACTGTGGATGGAGTTCACAACACTCAAGAAGATGCCCAAACAGAATGTGACTGATTATGTCACTAAAATGAAGGACTTAGCTAATCGACTTGGAAGCATTGGAGAAGTGATTGATGAGAAGAAAATTGTGAGACAAATGATCAATGGAATCAAAGCAGATGACAAGTGGGAAGCATTCACTACTGCAATGGATCTATACATGAACATGCAGGTACTTGACTTGAATACTCTAATGGGACAAGTGTTTACTCATGAAGCCAAGTTTGTGAAGAACAATGACAACTCAAAAGGTAATCAATCCTCTGCCCTATACACTGATAAGACAAGAGTAAGGATGGTAAAGGTAAAGGCAAGAAATCTAATGATGAAGCTAGTACCTCCCAAGATAAATTTAAAGGAAGAGATAGAGGTACAAGAGGAAGAGGCAGAGGAGGAAGACAAGGCAGGGGGAGATTCGAAAGCACCTCTCCATGTGCGATATGTGGATTGACTAACCACACAACTGAGAATTGTTTCACAAACCCGAGAAATTGGAGAGGAAGAGGCTTCAACAGAGGAAGCTATGGAAGAGGAAGATCAAACAACATCAACAACTATAACAACAACTACAACAACTACAATAACCAAGGAGGCTATAGAGGAAGAAGAGACTACAGCAATTATACTGAAGAGTAGGCACAAGAAGACTCACTATGTTAATGAACATGATCATGAGGCAAGGTAAAGCAGATGAACATGTGTTTTATATAGATTCTGGTTGTTCAAATCATGTTCAAATCATCTGAAGTTTGGGAATGTGAAAACTTCAGATGGAAACATGAATCTACTCAATAAGGTATTGTATGTACCTACCATAACCAAGAATTTGATAAGTGTTGGACAAATTGTAAAAAGAGGCTTGCAGGTAAGGTTTACAAGAAATGGAGCATTTGCTGAAGATCCTCAACAAGGATTCAAAAAGATAGCCAAAGGAGAAAAGACAGGTAGAGTCTTTACATTTGAAGTACACGATACTAGAAATATAGCACTTTTCAATTATGGAGGACAAACCTTATCAGAATTAGAAATGTGGCACAAAAGATTAGCTCACATAGGAGAAAGAAGTTTAAAGCAAATTTGCAGGGATCAGAGTATGCTTGGTTTGCCAAATATATCCAAGCAACATATGATATAAAAATGCAGCTCATGTCAATTTGGGAAGTCTCATAGACAACCATTTATGAAGAAAGTTTACATTCATGGTGATCTATTAGAGCTAGTCCACACAGATGTTTGGGGACCTAGCAAAGACCCTTCTATTTCAGGATCCAAATATTATGCATCATTCATTGATGATTGTAGCAGATGGACCATAGTTTATTTTATGAAACATAAAGATGCTATATTCAATTGTTTCAAAAAATATCTTGCTCTTGTTGAAAGTTAGAGAGGGAAAAAATTAAAGAGGCTAAGGTCAGATGATGGGGGAGAATACTTCTCCCATGAGTTCGATGCATATCTCCAAGATAGAGGCATCAAAAGAGAAATCACTACTAGATATACTCCAAAGCAAAATGGAGTAGCAGAAAGAAGGAATAGGACCATTGTGGAGGCAGCAAGGTCCATGATCAATGAGAAGAAATTGCCCAACTATCTATGGGCAGAGGTTGTATCCACAGCCACCTATCTTATCAACAGACTCCCATCTAAAGCATTGGATGGGATGACACCATATGAAGCTTGGAATGGAAGAAGGCCTAGCCTAGAACATTGCAGAATTTTTGGGTGCATAGCATATGCACATGTTCCATCACAGATCAGAGGTAAAATGGATCCAAAGCCAGAGAAATGTGTGTTCATTGGTTATGATCTTAATAAAAAAGGATACAGATTGTATAATCCAAGTACTAAAGGTTTTATTGGTAGTAGAGATGTTGTTTTTGATGAAAACAACTCGTGGTTTGAAGATGATTGCAGAAAGGCCAAACTACCTTATGACCTAGAAGAAGACTTTCCTACAATTTAGGAGGTAACTAATCAACAATGTGAAGATTCAAGTGATTCTGATGATGATCAAAAAATACCAAGGAGGAACTTCAAGGTATGGAGCAACAAAGGTAAAGAGAAGATGCAAGACTTGAGGGATATTGTAGAATCCTCTCAACAAACAATAAGAAGATCAACTAGGGAAAAGAAGAAGCCAGAAAGGTATGGATATGACACCTCTTTAGTCACTAAACACTCAATCTATATTGCTCAGGATATAAATTTAGAAGAACCATCAACCTTTGAAGAAGCAAATAAGAAATCTGAATGGAAGGAAGCAATGGAGGAAGAGATACAAGCACGTCAAGAAAATCAGACTTGGGACCTAGTTCCCAAGAACCAATCCATGAAGATTATTGGATCTAGATGGATCTATAAGGTAAAAAAGAATTTTGATGGATCAATAAACAGGTACAAAGCAAGACTTGTGGCAAAAGGTTTTGCTGAGACCCAAGGGATTGATTATGAGGAGACCTTCTCTCCTGTGGCAAAGATGCCAACAATCAGAGTTCTCTTAAGCATAGCTGCTTCAAGGAATTGGAACATCTATCAATTAGATGTAAAAAATGCTTTTTTGAATGGTTGGATTTCGGAGGAGGTGTACATGGCACAACCTCTTGGATTTGTTGATGATGTACATCCTGAATATGTGTGAAAACTCAAGAAATCTCTTTATGGTCTCAAACAAGCTCCTAGAGCTTGGAATCATAGATTGGTTACATTTTTGGAGGAGAAAGGATTCAAGATGAGCAAGGCTGATTCTTCACTCTTCACTAAGAAGAGTGACTCTGAAGTTATATACCTATGTGTGTATGTAGATGATATTATTCTTACAGGTAATGATGTAGATGGAATCAAGAAGATCAAAGCCCAAATGAAGGAAGAATTCAAGATAAGTGACCTAGGATTGCTCACTTACTTTCTTGGATTAGAAGTTTTCTATACAGATAAAGGGATCTTCTTTACCCAAAGGAATTATGTTAAAGATGTAATTGCAAAGTTCAAGATGCAGGATGCTAAGGTTGCACATACTCCCATGGAGGTCAATCACAATGTGGTGCTCATGAAGGGGAACCCATTGAAGACATTACAAGCTACCAAAGCCTAGTTGGAAGCTTGAAGTTTGCAACCCTAACTAGGGTAGATATATGCTATGGTGTAAGTGTGCTTAGACAATTTCTGCACACTCCTAGAAAGCCTCACATGGATGCAACAAAGAGGATATTGAAATATCTAAAGGGAACTATGAATGAAGTATTGTATTATCCTTATACTTCTGATTTAAGTGTAAAGCTATTCACTGATGCAGATTGGGCAGGATCAAAACATGATAGAAGAAGCACATTTGGATATTTATCTTTTGCAAGTACAAATCTTATTTCTTGACCTTCCAAGAAACAACCCACAGTAGCATTCTCTTCAATTGAAGCTCAATATAGAGGACTCGAAAATGCAACTCAGGAAGCAATGTGGATCAAGTCCCTATATACGGATCTAGGGTTAGAGTTTGGCACTCCATACATATTTGGAGACAACATGAGTTCTTTGCATTTAGCTGCTAATCCTATCTTTCATGCTAGGACTAAGCATATAGAATTCCATTATCACTTTGTGAGAGAAAAATAGCAAGCAAGGAAATACAATTGTCTTATGTGTCTACTTAGATGCAATGTGAAGGTATGATGACCAAAGCACTTGATGGAAGCAAACTTAACAAGTTCAAATCAATGATTGGAATGCAGAAGATACCTATGGATTGAAGACTCAAGCATCTTAGGCTTGAGGGGGAGCTATTGGTACATTTGGCAAGCCTTGATGCTTGACCATAAGATCTAAGGTTTACTTCATATCTTGATCATGAATATTCATAAGTCATATGTGAACACCTCTTGTAAATATCTTGAGTTTAACTCCAGATAAATGTAAAAGGGAAAGCCTGAGAGAATCTCGTAGCTTTACAAGTTGTAATCCACAACAACCAAGTGATTCGAATCAAATTAATTAGGATCCTAAAAGATAGGATCACTTTTAGGTGGCATATTCCAAATCCAAATTCAAATTTATCTATAAAAACTCATGACTTTTAGTCACGAGATAGAGAGCAGAAGAAGGACACATTGAGCTTCAAGAGTGTGGGCACACTTTTTCCATACATGTATAAGTAAGCTTATAGCATCTCCTTTGTATCATACATTCAATACAATATACATCTCGTTCAGATTATGCAACTATCTCATGCTCACTATTGCCTGCTGCTATACTCTCATTTTCAGTGAATTTGTCTTGAGGAGTTCTCTGCGTATATTTAATCCTTTGGTGTGATCAACTTGGTACATGTAGCTTAGACCTTCTAGTTCTATGCTATAAAATTTCACGTCATTTGGTTCAGGGATCTGCGAGATATGTTCATTACATTCTGCCTATGTCTGTTGACTGTCATTCTCCTAAAATGCCGGGACTACACCCCCAACTTCTTAAGATTAGTTCTCAGCACATACTCATACTAAATTAGTGAAATAACTTCCTATATATTAGGGGTCTGATTAGATATGGCTAAAAGCTCTTGGGTCAATTGTAATCAATGAGTGAGTTTTGAGTGAAACACTGAGCAGGTTATAGTCCGTAATAGCAAGTTTCTATGAATCTTCAATCTTGGAAGTAGTCTATTTTGATGCAACTATTTGAAGTTGATGCTCCAAAGCACATTATGGGTCCAAATGCATATTTGGGAAGCTAAAGGTGTCTACTAAGGTAATTTGAAGTAACATTGGCAGGTGTAAAGCAAGATTTGTGCAGCACCAACTCATTTCTAGAGTGTATCTGTAATAAAGTAAGTCTATGATCTAGGGATCCGATGGCTTCAGATAGATCTGAAATCGGATACCGTTTGGTCACTCGTCTGTAGGACCAAAGATCTCAAGAATAGACTCAAGAATAAGTCATGTGCTCTCATATTCAAGTAATCTACTTAGCCTAGAGGTTAAGTCTCATGGTTGTGAAGGAAGAGGTCTTGGGTTCAACTCCCATGGGGAGCATGGGAAGAGAGTTTTGCCCAAAGAGCTCTAGAGCCTTCTAACTCAAGTTAACGTGAGTTAACTTGAGTCCAGTGGACTTAACTCAAGAGGTGAGTACAACAACCACTAGTGGACTCTAGTGGAAGGTACTAAAGTAGTGGTCGAGATCACTCCAGCCACTAATAGACTCTAGTGGTGGATATGAAAGGAGTGGAGGAGATTGCACATGCACTTGTGGACTCTAGTTACATTTGTGGTCCTCACTAGTTCAAGCAGCTATATATACAGGCATAAGGTTGGGAGGAGAGTCATCTCTCAAGCATGTGGTGGTCGTAATCTTCATTCTCTTGCATTGGTATCAGAGCCAAGCTCTCATGGTGACCTTGGAGTGGGTTCATCATCTTTCTCTCCATAACTTCTTGCTCATTACTTTATGCGTGCATTTCTTGGCAAATTCTCGTTCGCGGCTGTCTTGTATTGCGTGCCGAATTCATCTTGGTGGCGACAGCCTTAGCTTGAGAAGAAGCATAGTAAAATGAAACATTAGACTCTGTGTGTGGCTGAGGGGAATCGATCCCCGCTCCCCTCATTAGGACTGCTATGCTTACCCAAGGCGCCAACGGGCGGATCACGTTCATATCGCTGCAGATTATGTTCTTTTGCTAAAGATTGGCGCTGTAAATCCTTCATCAAGCTCTAGCTAAAGACTAAAAGGAGGTATCCCACGCTGCTGCCGGCGGGGATCGATCTCAGATCGCTCCATTGGAAGGTCAGCGACGTACCACGCGCCCACCTTGATTTACTTGGCTACTGCAGAACAAAGTCTGCTAAACCAGTTATCAGAGCTGAAGTACAACTTCTTTTATCCATCCAAGAAGTTAAATCCTCTCATCCATCCAAAGACCCAAATCAGTTCTTGCAGCCTGGAACCAGAGGATTATTTTGCTTTTAGCCAAAGAAACAAGAAAGGACAATTTAAGATTGAGCAAAGCTTGAAGGAAGTGGAGCTGTGGAGTGAAGATCCGGAGGCCTAACTTCGTCAACCTTGACAAACCAAATCATCCAGGACTATTTCTTGATGAGGAAGCTTCAAGAATGGTGAATAGCTCCTGGCAAGGAACAAAGGATGGACGAAGCTATGATTAAAGCTAAGTATTTTCCAGTTTTTGCTTGGCCTTAATGCTTGATTTATTTTGTTTTCATTATTCTACACTTAATCCTAGATGCACATTGAAATAGCCAAGATTTCAATTGATTAAGTCTAGATTAGAATAATGAATTAATCCATTTCTCATTCCAAGCATTAGTTTGCATTAAGGAAAGACTTGATTTCAAAAAGATCCTTGTGCATCAAAGAATGTATTTTGGTAGTTTAAATACATATTTCCTTTCCATTGAGTAAGTTTTCGATTGCACCTCAAGGGTATGTTTTTATATCATAGTGCATTCGGACAAAGGAAAGGATATACATGCATTAGGATTGCATGATATACATTCTTAGTACAAAAAAAAAAAAAAAAAAATCGTGCATCAAGTTCATGCATGATTGTTGTATTATTTTTTGGGCATGCAAAGAACATGCATGCATACGCATGTGAGCATATGCTTTTGCATCTAGATACATGCATTTGCATGATAGAATGGAATGTTGTTTGCAAGTAGATATAAGAATGTACTCTCTTAGTATTTAGCTTACTTTATAAAGCTCGCAGTTTGACATTAAGGAAGACCAAGGACTAGTTAGTTGCAAAGACATACTAGTTCTAATTTGCAACTCAAGTAATTAGTCGATTTCTTCCCAAGTCGATACTCCGCTATCAAAGACAAATACTTAATGACAATTAAGTATGATAGATGTCTTGCTAGGTATAAGTAAGCACTAGGAGAAAGTTAAGTAATAAATTTTCTTGATAACCAAGAACATTTAATTACTTGCAAACTCTTTTATGATGTATGATAATAATTAGAAAGTCATGCGGATAAGCTTTACTTGATTAGTTATACTTTATGTAACTTCTCAAGCATCCCAAGGTTGGATGAGAACGTCAACTATATTTCCAAGTTCCTTGAGTACTCTTCTATTTAGAAGATTCCGAAAGTTTAAAGAAGTTTCTTTGTGGTTTCAAGATTTGTATCTCATGATGAAACCTCGGTAAGTAACTTTTTGGAATTGAGATATGAAATAGTCAAGCTTTCTATTTCATGTGAGATCATTCTCCTACCATGTTCAAGATGAATTTATTTTTGGGAAGGTAGATGTTCCAAGTAGAGGATCTTAATTGATTCATGAACTCTTCCCAAAATACACATAAATTCATATTATATGATAGGTCCAAGGAATGATGAAGGCAAAACCTCTTTAGGATATAAATGTTTTGCCAAGATATAAAGGTACCAATCTTTTATAAATGTTCATTTGATTTCATCCCAAGGGGTGATGGAAATCAAAGGTTAAACCTCAACATCAATTGATCCTTGACGTCAATAAAAGGATGTTAGGTTCTATAGTTGCATCTCTAGTAAATGATGCAACTAGCTAAGCAATCTTTAGGAAAATAATATAAGTCCCTAAGGACTTGAAGCAAGTGTGAACTTTTCATTTAGGAATAGAAAGTTCCAAGAAATGGATTTTCAATCCATGAACTTCTCCTAAACAAGTTATAAAGTTCAAAGTTGTGCTCACAGTAACATTACTATTGGATCAATCATCAATAGATGCTTGGACTTTAAACATAATTTTGATTGGTGAAATATGTTTAAAGGACTCTAGTAACATCTGAAGATTGACCAATAATAATGAGTTTTGTATCAAACTCAAGAATAGAAGTTGATATCACATAAATGAAAGTTCAACTTAAACTTTCATAGTGGCATGGGAAACCATCTCCACTGAAAAGGTGATATTTTGTCTATAGTTTGATACTCAGGAAATGAATACAATTGAATCAGTAAATTTTTTGGATATTATTTGAAAGAATTTCTTTCAAATGTTCTTTTAATATTGCAAAAGATTCCAAGATGAATCATTTGCTCAAGTTATTTGATTCCTTAGAAGGAATCTCAAGTCTTTGAAGAATGGCATTCTTTCAAGTATTGAGAATGAAATTCTTCATACTCTTTAGTCTGTAAGTAGTTCCTTAGCAATTCCCAAACCATCAGTATTGGTTAATTAAGTCCAAATAGTGATATAACCTAAAGGTATATCAAAGATTCTTAGCTTTGGAATCTAAGAGGCATTAGTGTATGATTGGAAAAGATCTCTAAAAATCTTGCAGGTAAGCAAAGAAGCTTTAGATAGTTAGGAGATCTTAATTATAAAGATTTATTCTTTATTTTCGTCGCAAGATCAACCAGACTTGATCAAGCTTGGCCATGATTATCCAAGAACATGCGATTGGAACTACTTTGTAGATTGCCCAAGTATTGGCAATAAAATTCCTTTTGGGAATTATTCACTCAAGTTCCATTTATTGAATGGAAAATTGTGAAAAAAAAAAAAGTAACTTGTTCCAAGTCTGAACAGAGTAAAGAAATTCCAAGAATGTAGTCTGCAACCGTGAAAATGGTAATTAAGTCTATGGAAGGTAAAACATAAGTGTTTACCTATCCTTAAAGGGATTTCGGTACAAATCCGGAAAGCATGAGCGGATGCCTAGACTTAAGCAGTAGAGAGATTCCTGTAAAAAAGCCCCGGCCGGGATAGGTACCTAAAAGCATTAGTACAAGGAATCTAAAGACAAGAAGTCAAAAGCTCTTGTCGCTACAAAATTGGTCAAGAATAGCCAATTGAACTTGAATTTGAGAAATTCAAGAACTTGGAATTCTGATTGGTTTTCATTTGAAAACCTTAGCAAAAAAGGATTGGAGATATTCTATTAAGGTTTTCAAGTTCCCAAGGTTAAGCACAAGATCGTAAAACGATCATGTCAAGGGATTAAAACCTAGAATATTAAGATGGAGATAGTACCTGAAATTGCAAAATTCTTCTCAAGAATTAAAGCTAGAAGGTTCTCTATCTAGAGATGTTGTGGACTTTAGGATAAAATTCACTCACACGTCAATGTGAGTATAAAATAGGGTGGTATGGGACACCAGATTTTATACTCAGATTGATGTAGGAAAGATGGTATGGGACATCGGACCGTGAGATGATGATTATCTTTTAGTCTTCGTTTGGATCTTGAAGTTGGGTTTGATCTTCAAGGGAATCAAAACTTCAAAGAAGGAGTTTAAATTCAAGAAGAATCTCAAGATACTTCAAGGTAACTTCAAGATCAAGGAAACTGAAGATATGAAGTAAGTAACTTCCAAGATCTTCTTAGAACACTTCAAGTTTAAGTGTTATTGATCAGAAATATTTGATAAATTTCTGAAAGAAGTTGGACTTTGACTTTGAGTTGATCTTTTCAACTAAAGATTCAATTGACTAAGTCAAGTATCAAGTTCCTAGTGTAACTTGATAAATTCACTCTTTTAGACTCAAAGAAATGCACACGAATTGCATTCATGATTAGGAGTCGAAAAGACTGAATGTGACATGAACTTAGTCTCAAGTGAAGCATTATTTGAAAACTAAACTCATCGATAGAACCTTAGTGGGTCGACACACTGATGTTGGTTACCACACTAGTATCTTGTGGTTGGATGATGTTTTTGATTTTCTTTAAATCTTTGTGAGAATTTAGCTTATTTCTCTTAAAGATAAAGACAATGCTTCAATACCTTGTTGAAATTGATCGTTGAAAAGTTAAAGTCCTGAGTCAACTAGACTTTGACTCATAGCAAATTTACGTATGTTTGAAGTTTGAATTGGTTGTACATAGTTTTAGTTATTTCTTTCCGCTTTCCAAATCTTTTGGAATTGGCTCAGACATGGTATCTGATTCCTTTTGCAAAAGACCAGGGTTAGCCGGTTAGAATAAAATAACTAACTTGAACATCCTAGATAGATGTTATGTACAAGAATCTTTTCAATCTTCATTAGATGATAAGTCTAAGTGGACTTATTCATTTGAGTTTGCTTCAAGTTATAGCATAAATGATTTCCTAGAGTCTAGTATACTCTAGAATAAAGAAGTTAGGAATTGTTCAGTAGATTGACAATTCTCAAGAACTTTCAGTTAAAGTCTTTGAGAAAAGTGTCCTAAGTTGGAAAAATTTCATTATGGATTTGTATTGGGTAAGTTATAGTATGGTTGATTCCACCGAAATGGTAAACTTTCTCTTACAGTTTACATAGGATTTTTTCAACTCATAAGGACAAAGTAGTCCTCTAGTCGGGTAGAAAAATCAAGTAACTGTTGGATCAAAGTAAACCATTATATAAACATCCAAGTTAGATGTTTGAGACAACCAAACTTCAATTTCTCCAAAAACAAATTCAAGTGAATCAAGAATTCTCAAAGTCTTGCGAGGGATAAGAATCCCACCATCATTACTAAGTCCATGCACTAGTCATGCCCAGAAATGGACTAGTAATTTGAATCCACCCAGTTCACATGTTTGTGCCTAGATTGCACATCGAGAAACTGTGAATTAGCTAGGGATGTATTTAGATCCACCCTCATTATTCTTCACTAGTTTGTACTTTGTCCTGTTCATCAAAGTGCAAAACCAGATAGTGTTTTGAATCATTTGGGCAGGGATGCCACCACAGAGATGAGACATGTTCTTCCAGTTCTAGAACATGACCATGTTCTTCTAGTTTTAGAACATGAGGCTCGGGGGTTGCCTACAGTTATATATATAGCTTTATTTTCAAGGACGAAAATCTTTCCCAAGGGGGGAAGAATGTAATAAAGTAAGTCTATGATCTAGGGATCCGATGGCTTCAGACAGATCTGAAATCGGATACTGTTTGGTCACTCGTCTGTAGGACCAAAGATCTCAAGAATAGACTCAAGAATAAGTCATGTGCTCTCATATTCAAGTAATCTACTTAGCCTAGAGGTTAAGTCTCATGGTTGTGAAGGAAGAGGTCTTGGGTTCAACTCCCATGGGGAGCATGGGAAGAGAGTTTTGCCCAAAGAGCTCTAGAGCCTTCTAACTCAAGTTAACGTGAGTTAACTTGAGTCCAGTGGACTTAACTCAAGAGGTGAGTACAACAACCACTAGTGGACTCTAGTGGAAGGTACTAAAGTAGTGGTCGAGATCACTCCAGCCACTAATAGACTCTAGTGGTGGATATGAAAGGAGTGGAGGAGATTGCACATGCACTTGTGGACTCTAGTTACATTTGTGGTCCTCATTAGTTCAAGCAGCTATATATACAGGCATAAGGTTGGGAGGAGAGTCATCTCTCAAGCATGTGGTGGTCGTAATCTTCATTCTCTTGCAGTATCCAACCATCTCCTCACATTGAGGGGTCAGTCAACCCCTTGGTATTAATTGATACGATAATCATTATCGATGGTTAATCTCTTTGAGAAGAGGGACCTTGTCTTTTTTATTCTTGGGTTTGTATTTTTCCTGTAACACGAGAGGTCTTGATCACATATCGTACCCTTAAGGGGGCTCTTCCATGGCATTTCCAATGCTTGTTTCTCCTTATGCGCCACGTTCTGTGGGAGTGAATTTAGCACTTCTTCTAGGAGTTTTGATCCAATGATGGAGCTCTGACTATCCGGGTTGTCTTCGTTACTGGCTCTAAAACCCTCCTCTTTACTAGTGGTATAGCCCTTTTGGTTATCCTCTAGGTTGTCTTCTTTGTTGGTGGTAGTCTCCAAGGTTTTACCTTCAGTGTCTAGTTCATAGAAATTCCCTCCTCGAAAGTCCAACTTGTTGATCTCTTTTTCGAGGTTGTAGTACAAGTTATTTAGAGGAGCCGCAACCATGGTGTTCCTCTTAGAGGATCCCCAAGGGCTTCTTTTCCTTCTACTTCTAGCTTCCATGAACCCTTCTGAGTCTGTCTCTGAATCCCTAGAGTCTTTCTCTTCCTCAGCTATAGGTGGACAAGCTTGTGCCCTAGAACTTATTTGAACTTCTTTAGTGGCTTCTTGTTTCTAATTGTTTTTAGAGGTGTGTTGTTTCAGAGGACATTCTTTAATCCTGTGTCCTTGAAGACCACAGTGAAAGCACGCATTTGGAAAATTCTTGTATGTGATTTCCTACTCAAAGACTTCCCCTTCCCTCTATGGAAATCTTCGAGGACAGAGCTTTGTTAAGATTATTCTTGACACATATTTGTAGGTGCCATCGTGTGTTGAAGGAATACTTCACTCCTTTGTAGATGAAGGCCCCCACATCCTCCCTCGAGGCCATTGATGGACCAATACGTGCAACAATATCCCTCAAGAAGTCATCCAATGCCATAAATGTTTGCTTATAAAGTTATTTTAATCTAAGCATTTAGGAAAAAGCAATATTGTTCTAATGAAAGGGTCTCCAAATTTAGAACTAATAAGAGGTTGGGTGAGAATAAGATTAACCATTTTTATGTTTTGTCACAATTCCCATATAATAGAAGAACATTCGTATAATAATGGGCATAGTGCCCTTCAAATCCTTGTATCCCACACAGGAGGGGTATGATAGTGTTGAGGCGCAACAGTGGTGATGGTCCAAATTCGAAAGGATACCTATATTTTAGAGAGAGCTACAAAGCATTTGAATTAATTTTTCATCACCCTCATCAACGATCCACTTACTTTTGATCTTGTCGTTTTCAAAGACGAAAATCCAACATTCTTTTGGATGGTCATCATAGTTGGCTACACATCTTTCTTTCCATATCTTCCAAAGCACTTCTTCTCTAATGGAATTCCATAATGCAAAGGAGCAGCCTATCACTTCTCCATGTAATGCTTGCTTCTAGTTGATTTGACCCTATGAACTCAAAATCCTAGAGAGCGAATGAGAGACTGGGTAACTCCTAGGGAACGAAGAAAAGAGGTGACCAAGGTCTTGTTTACCACAGAAGAATTGCTTACACTAGTGAAGAGTCCCACATATTTTATCAGCTTTGACATTTTCCATATTCGTTAGTGGAGAATTTAACACATAAGCATTATTTTTTTCTTTTAAGTAAGAGGATGCCATAGGTTTTGGAACTTAAATTACCATATGATACTAGGCCAATTCAAACACCATATCCTATAAAGAGAGCTATGCAGATTCATGTGCTTATTGACCTTGAATATGCCAACTTGCTATACATTCAAAATATAGGTACAATATTTGCAATATTGGGGAGTTTCTATTTTGACTATAAGCCTTATCTATAGCCCTTAAGCTTAGATGTCCCTCGTACAAAGATGGGTGGCCAACCATGACTCCAATATCCTTAAGTGTCAAATTATTATAACTAAAATTAAAAGTATCATTACTACACACTTTCCTTGGGGTACTTCCCCCTCTTTAGATCAGGAGAAGTATGTCAAAGACATCCAATATATATTAAGCTCAATCAGAGCCTCAACAAGGAGAAGTATCTTGAAGCTAGTTTCTCTCTTTCTTCTTCAAGATAACTTTGGGTTGAGAAGAATTGTAGACCTAACAAGTGTATGTACTCTTTGATGAAATAAAAGTAAGAGATTACATCCCCTTGTTGAGAAAAAAGATTGGTGGGACTTCAATCAATGTTGAAGAGATTTTATAGGAGCCTACTAGCTTCTTTACTGTTGTTTTCTATAGTACTCCAAAGTGGGGGGGACATCTAGAGGGCCACAAACACTATTGCATGTAGAAATAAGAAAGTGATTCAAAAATCTTGGCTACCATCACAGACCTATCCGTTACTCTTGGCGATATTAAAGAAACCATTTGTAAACTGAAACCCTCTAAATCCCCTAGTATTGATGGATTCCTAATGAATTCATTTTAGTGTTAAAAGACTTCCTTGTCCCATCTATTCTTTGGATCTAGAAGGAGGATGTTAGAATTGATTTTCTCCCTATTCATATCAATATTGGTGTCATAAGGCTTATTCATAAGAAAGGAAATAGATATGAAATCAATAACTAGAGACCTATCACTTGCTTGACATCGATATATAATATTTTTGCTTCTTCTCTTGCTAGGAGACTTAGTCTTCGTATGGTATGATTATTCTCCCTGAGAAAAAGGCTTTATCAAAGGTAGGTATATTCTTGATGCTATCATTAGCTTGCAAGAAGCTATGGAATGTGCTAATGAGATGAGTCAAGATTACTCCTTTTTAAAGTGGATTTTGACAAGGCTTATAATAGAGTCAAATGGGACTTAATTCTCCAAACCCTTCATGACATAGGAGTTGGTAGGAAGTTCACTAGATATGTTAGCACTCTTTTTGGTAATGCTTACTCCACTCTTTCCATGAATGGACATTTATCTAATCCCTTTAAGATTATAAGGTCCATAAGGGAAGGTTGCCCTCTTGCTCCCCTTTCTTTTTCCATAGCTAGTGATGCCCTTTGTTGGTTGGTCAAAGATGCTTAAGATAGGGGAGTCATTAAAGGTATTCACATCCCTAATGCTCCCTCTCAGCTTTGTCTCCAAATATTTTCTCACGAAGTGAATGTGCTTATCAATGCTCACCTCTTGTCAGATTCTATGTTCCTTGAAGGTTTGGATTTGTTTTGCATAGCGAAGTGGCTCTATCGTCAACCATAGTAAAACTAATTTGAGAGCTTCTAATAATGTAAATTTTAAAAGAAGATGTTCTTTTTAGGCTTCTTTGTATCCCTATGGGGTTTAAAATCATTGATAGCTAGAGATGGGAATGGGTTCTCAATAAAGGTCAAAGTTTTTTGTTTGGGCACAAGTCTCATAGTAACCTATCTCACATGACTTTCGTCTTAAACTACTATGTACTTCCCTTTTTAACCTATTTTCTTTCTTGTGATTGCCAACAAACAGAAAGATTGCTTAGGTTATTGATTTGTCGAGAAGGTTTTTGTGGGGAGATAATGTTCAATTGAATATGTTGAGTAAGGTTTCTTGGTCTACTTGATGTCTTCCTACATATGAGGTGGGCTTGGGATTTTGTGTCCCATCAAAATGGCAGATAATTTGGCTACGAAATGGATCGAGAAAAATTTGATAAGTAATGACCAGTGGATCCTTTTTATTGAAAGAAAGCTGAATTACTTTCATGTTCAAGATTATAAAGCTTGGATTAATATCAGTTTCTCGAATATTGTAGTGGCACCTTTGTTCCATTCTCGCATTTTCGGCTCTATATCTTGCACGTTCCTAAGCATTTGGATGAAGGTAAAACAAGGATACTATCCATGTGAAAGGCTCATTAACAATCTAGTTTTCTAAAAGAATATCCATGGAATGGATGGTTTTCTCTAAGGTTTGAGTGGACTCTATCCATCGAAGATCTACTTTAAGACTATATATTCTTCTTCAAATAAATTCCTCATTGAAGGTGATATCATGCTTGACAGTCATTTCAACACTACTCATTCTCTCTCTGTTCCATGTCAACGGGTATTGTGTAGACAAAGGGAGATTCTCAAGAGGAGAATGGAGTTGTGTCATGTCAAAAGAGTGGAAATTGATGTCAAGAATTGCAGAAATTCTATTTCTAAGATATGTACAAAGCTAAATAAGAGATGGAATTTGCAATGGTCTAATAACCCTATGGAGATACTACTTTGAGTGTATTTGGGCCTTTGCCATTCATGTAAAACACTACTTCCTTCAATGGTTGATTTTGCACAATGGTCTTTGGGTAGGCAACAAAATCAAAGTAATGAAATCTAATGAAGATCTTTATACATATTGTGCCATGCTAGAGGACTTGTCCCATTTGTTCATTGACTGTTGGCATGCCATGAACTTTTGGCAGCTACTATAGTACTATTTGAGCTATAAGAAGATTAAAGCCCTAAGAAACACGGAGATGCTCATTGGATTCTACAACAACATGGACTTGACGCTTTGGAATATTTCAAGAACCATTGTTCTCTAGTATATCTGGCATAGCACGAATCAGGGCGTTTTCAACTCTGGCAAAAAGAATAACATTCATGCTCTCAAACTATTCCTGCAAAATATAAAATTCAGAGTATTCTCTCAATTAGAGATGCCCCTAGCAATGACTTTACAATTTCCCATGTAATAAGCAAATTTCACCACAATAGGTGGAGAGATACTTTGTTATCCTTGTATTTTAAGGATATATTCTGTATGGTTTTCTTGTTGTAAGAGTTGATGGATTCATTCTATTGGTATTGGGTCCTTATTACACATCTTCATCAATTTACTTACTTTCTTTGTTTTATCAAAAGAAAAGATAAGAAAGGACATTAATATGAATCAAATGAAATATGGGACCGTTCGATTTTCTCATGTGAGCCTTTCTTAAGCTCAAGAAGAGCTTGTATGGACTTAAACAATCCCCTAGACAATGGTACCAACCTTTGATGCTTTATGAAGTCTCAAGGCTATTCTTGAAGCAATGAGGATCATTGTCTCTACACAAAGAGATGCTCAGATGGCAGCTTGATATGCTTGATTCTTTATGTCGATGATATGTTGATTGCTGGGAAGTCCTCTTATGACTTGTCAATTCTCAAAAAGAATTTGAGTCAAACATTTGATATGAAGGATTTGGGTGTTGCCAAACATATTCTTCGCATGCGCATTACTCGTGATAGGAGTAAAAGATGCATATACTTGTCTCAAAGTGAGTACATATCCAAAGTACTTCATAGGTTCAATATAGAGGGTGGAATGGCATTGAGTACACCTCTACCCACATATGTGAAATTAAGCAAGGATGATTGCCCCAAACCAGATGAGGAAAAGGAATCCATGACCAAAATTCTCTATCATTCTGCTATTGGTAGTCTCATGTATGCTATGGTAGGTACGAGACCAGACATGCATCTACAATAGGAGTTGTGAGTAGATATATTTCTAATCCTGGCAAGAAACATTGGAAAGCGGTCAAGATGATTTTAAAATATCTGAGTGGCACTAAGGACAAGTGTCTATGCTTAGGTAGAGGGAAAGCATCCATTGTTGGTTACAGAGATTCTAACTATGCTTGTTGTGTAGACAATCGTAAATCTACATCAGGGTACATTTTTCATTTTGCTAAAGGTGTTATCTCTTGGAGATCTCATCTTCAAGAATGTACTTAGTGATAGTCAGAGTGCCATTGATTTGGCTAAGAATCTAGTCAATCATCCAAAGACCATGCACATTGAGGTGAGGTATCACTTCATTAGAGATTATTTAGCCACTGAGCGCATTATTCTTGAAGGTTCACACTCGAGATAATGTTGCAGATGCTTTGACTAAAGCTCTACCACATGATAACTTTTGACACTGTTGTCACTTGGTGGGGGTTAGTTGATTCATGATCTTACACAGTCATTTGTATATTGTGTAACATGCCCATCAGGTGGGAGGTATAGTTTGTACACTTACACTCAAGTATTCTTTATCAGTCTTTATTTCTTTCTCCCGTAGTTACTTTGGCCATATTGGCCTTTAGTGGGAGATTGTTACCATTAGTGTCCATGTGAAAGGCCAAATGGCCACTAGACACTTCTTTGTATATGTTCTTTAATAAAACATATAGTGGTCTGGTCAGTCACAGACTGTAAGTTCGACCGCATTTGTAAGACCTACGAAGTCTATCTTCGTGCTCCCTATGTTCTATGTTTTTCTATGTATTCTTTAGCCTTTGTGCAGAGTATCGTGTGCGGCCTTAGGAGCTCGGTTTTCTACTCGGAGGATATCATCATGGAGCTCTGGAGAAGGAGATTGCACTGTGGTGCATCGCCATCAAATCACTTTAGACATCACTATGAAAAAGTTGCAATTTATGAGAAACTCAAACTAAACCATCTTTTGGGAAGGATGAGTGCAACAATTTTCCAAAAACAGAGGAAGGTGCCTCATGTTTGGGTAGAGAGGACACCATTTTATATTTTTCAGATGATCAAAGCATGCATGTGAAATCTTTCCACCTAAGATAGCCTAAGAATCTTGAACTACATATGCTAAATCATTCACAAACTTTGCATGTTCTATGAGCTTCTACAAGGCATAACATAAAATTCAAGAATCAATAATAAAATTTATGAGGTGTACATATCTCATCAATAAATTTAACAACCAAGCCAATCTTGGCTAATGTTGAAACTGACATTAGATTTTTCTTGATCCCTGGTACATACAAAGCACCTAACAATGTGAAAGAATTAGGATTAGTAGTAGTCAGATTGATCACTACAAGGTACGAGGATTTATTTGTGCATGTGATAGTATTCCCTATAGGGGTAGGCTCAAGTGAACTAAAGGAATTGTGTTGCAAGGTAGTATGTTTTGCTACCGTACTATCAGAGTACCAAACAACTAAGTCTAGTGCCGACATACACTACCCATGAGAAGATGGCTCAGAGCTGCATATAGTAGTAAATGTCCATTGTTTATTCTGAAAAAGATTAGTAGACTTTGTATTAAGCATAAAGGCATCTACAACAACCATTCTAGCCTTTTTCTTCTTTGCCTCTTTTGCAGTGAGTTTTGGACAACTCTTTATGGAATGATCATTTCCCTTACATTATTTATGAAAATCTTTCTCCCCTTTGTATTTTCTTCTCATTTTTTTCTTCCTTATTCAACTCTGTAGCATTAGCAAGTTTTTTTCTTACTAGTAAGTGAGATCCATAATTTACATTTGCCCTTTTGACAAGCTAGGAAAGCTTGATCTACAATGTACATAATGGACTTGTTCTCCATGGACTAATCTTCCTTCAACAAAACAAAGACTAACTCCTCAAACGGTAGGGCATATAGATTGCCTTTCATCATCAATCAAAGAGTAGAAGCAAAACTCTGATATAAATCTTAAATACTATTGAGAACAATCTACACAAGTGAACTATCTAGAAAAACTTCATCAACAAAAATCAACTACTCCTTTAGATCTTGGATCTTTTTCAAATAATTATCCATAGAATCTTCTTCATTCATATTGTCACTCTCCAAATATTTTTATAGATAAACAACATGAGCCACATTTCTTGCCTTGAATAAAGTGGGAAGTGTATCCCAAACGTCCTTTGCTATTTTGAAAGAGCAAATGTGAAGGATAATTGCATATTTGATAGACAAAGCTATCAATGCATGTGCCTAACCATAACTACCATCCCAATGAAGTTTCTTTACCAATGCAATAGGAATTTGAAGATCATAATCTTCAACACTATCTCCATTACCTTCAATAACTATATTTGCAAGTTTTGTAGGACGTTTTCCAAGACCATGCACAATATTCTGTAGTACTTTTGCTTGCAATTCATGATGCATAATATATGCCCACAATGGGTAATTAGTACCATCCAAACCATCCTCAATAGTGAACATGTGGAATACATCATTTCTTTTAGCCATCGCCACTAACTAAATATCCTAATGGAGAAAAATGATTGTATTTCTTAAAGTTGAACAAAACAACCCTATCAAGCTTTACTAACCCTATGCAAACTTTATGATGCTTGTATTGACAAACAAAAACCCATATATATGTTTGGCAAAAAAGGATGAAATTGCTTGCATAGGCACTATGATAGTGCATTCCAAGGCCAAAGCGAATTCACATCAAACTTTTGACACCAAAAAGTGAAGAGTTTTGAACTCCTAGTTGACTTGAGTATGCTGAACAATTTTCATGAAATTATGAGACTCTGATCGGAGGAGTGTTGACAACACCCTATATGAAGCGGCGACCTTCTCTAATACCAATTGTTGGAGTTTGAGGTCTTTGGAAGCACATGAAGAGAACAAAGAAAAATAAGAAGCTTGGTGCATAACACAACATGGAATGAATTACTAAGTGAATGTGCAATGATAAGTAACCCATTAGGGTTATGGCATATAGACAAGCAGAGGGAAAAAAACCTCCTAAAGAGATAGAAATAGTGCCATAGTGGTCCTAACAGTGTTCACATACATCACTAGCAAAATATATCAACAATTTCTAGTATAGTTTTAGAAATGGAAATGCATAGAATCTCGATTGTATCAAATGTAATGAATAATATGAAATACCATTTGGATGTTAAAAACGTATTCTTGAATGGTAGATTTTAAGACAAAGTTATATATAGCAACTAGAAAGTTATGTGTACCCAAAGAATCTGGATTATGTATGCCCATTGAAGAAAGTGTATTACGGATTGAAACAATCACTAAGAGAATGATGTAAATTATCAACTAAGAACTTTTTGGATCTTCAATTCATATGGTAGAGGTTAATTATTAACTACTTGTTTGGAATCATGGAAAGAAAATGTTTTTGCACCTGATCTACCTTGATGATTTTATCATTATTTCCAATTAAGAAAAGATAGTTTCTTATAAATAAAGAAAATTGGAAATTGAATTTCTAGTATTGGATTCGCGGAGTTGAAGTATTTTCTACTTCAATGCAGAATCTAATTTGGATGTGATAATTCAATTACATGCTCGAAATGTTGAATTATTGGAGTTCATTTTATTGTTAATATGCTTTTTATTTTGATATAGAAGCTCAAGTTTCATGAGGGTGTGGATGGACGTGGAATTATTTGGATGTATCTTGCCACAAAATAAGAGAGATTATATTTTCCTTATATTTTATAAATAAGACCCACATAGAGGGTTCTTTCTAGAAAGTAAGAAAAATAGTGGTTCAGATAAGAATTCTTTTCTAACATGACTTTTGTAAATAAAGTCTAAGCCTCTCCATAAAAGTGAGCAACATCATCGACATTTCAAAGGGCCACCCTCATTGTAACCTCTATATTTGGACGTAATAGAAAACTATAAAACATGTACTTTGTAGACTCATTTAATAGAGTACATAGGGGGAGATTGCACCCACTACTTATTACTCTCTTATCTAGTGCACATCTTTGTGTTTATGTGTTTTAATATATATACTCTCCATGCACGCATGTCTATAAGATCCTGTAATAGTGGTATCAGATTCTGTGTGTGTCACTACAGAGGCAATCTAATGTCCAATCCTGATCCTAATTCGTATCCGATTCTAAATCCTTTTTCGTGTTTCTCTTTCAACTAAGGCATACAATTATGGCATAAATTTGGCATCTTTGGCTTCTCTAGCATCCATGGATCACTTGGTTGTTGGGGCCATTGGCTACGTGCCAATACTCTTTATTTCAGGAGTGGCAATGAGGAATCCCTCATTGAGCAAGGAAGACATGAACCAACCACCTGAATTTACCACCAAACCATCTACATGTGTTGTCACTCTACTCCCTTTTCCTTATATTTAATATAACTTTCATCTCTCTAACTTTTTCAATTCCCAAGAATCACATACAACCTCATAGGGTACATCTTGTCAGGATATAGCCTTGCAAGGTACATACAATTGAGTAGGGTAACTCACAATATAAAAGGGTAGAACTTGTCAAGATCGTTGCTCTTTGTTGGATGTTACTAGATGCAACCTAACAATTTTACAAGAGGACTTTCCAATACCAAATTTTAGTAGATCCATGAAACTCCATTGACTCTTCATTATGATCAGTGAATTTTTTTGTATCATTAACAATCACAAGAATTTAACTCTCCAAACACACATTTCCATGCATGTGTTTCTACATGGAACATGATTCTTTTTTTCTAGTAATTGGATGTGTGATTGGCCATCCATGTCTATTATATTTCTTAATCAATTGAGGTCAATTTCTTTTTCAAATTAGGAGGCATATTATCACTTATGTAGTGTTGATCATGGAATGTTCATTTATTGAAGTTTATTTTATTAAGATATTAATGTGCTTTGTGTTTTGATATAGCAAGTGCAGGTTGCTGAGGGCATGGATGGGTGTGGACTTATTTAGATGTATCTCAACACAAATAAGACAAATATATTTTTCATATATTTTGTAAATAAAATGTCGGTGCAATTCACAAGCCTACACATTTGGCTTGTAGTTCATACACATATGAAGATGCATAGGAATCAATGCTAGTGGTTAATTACCATTTTATCCTTTTGTAAAAGTCACATTTGACTTGGAATCTTTGTAGACACCTACCAAGAAGAACTCGTGAAAAGTTAGGAGTTGATTGATGGAATATCTCCTATAATGGAGGATCACATTTTTAGAGAAAGCCAAAATTTGAATTCAAATTCAAATTGGAAGTGAACATCTATATAAACTTCTAAGGAAAAAGTCACGGTAGAAGACTCATCAATCCCGAGCTATTCATTGTAATTTCTGAGTGTGTGTGAGGCCTACACTATAGCCTACACCTTTCTCTACCATTAGGCAATGATCATCATGCCTATGGTATTGTACAATATTGTGCATTAATATAGTAAAATCACATTGTTCATCTATGATATCTATGTGTTAGTCATTTTTTACTGTCAACTTGCAAAGCGCATATCTAACTCATTTCTCCACCAAATTCAATGATATAAGGCTTATTGGAATCAGCTCCAAGTTCTCTATGTGCTGTCAAAGTTTGAAACAATTCTATTCAGTGGATTGTGAGCAATTGCCGTCGAAGTAGTCTCTGGTCTACATCTGCAACAGTCCTAAAAAGTCGGGGGTAAAGATAATTTTGATAAATTGATTTCTCTCCACATGGCTGATCATTTTGAGTGATTCCACTTGGAATCATTATCTTACAAAGCTAATTAGATAACCCCAGAAGGAATGTTTCCAATTCCTACTGTACTGGTCATACTGAGCATTACAAGCAACAGGTATATGATCCGAAATAGAAAGTTTTCTTGAGTTTGTCAATAGAGAACTAGTATGTTATGATCAAACATTTTCATATATCATTTCCAAAGTACATAGGCACTTTTATGGTGTCATTGGAAAGCTAAGAGGGTCCACTTATCAATTTTGGAGCACAGAAGGGCTGGTACAAAGCAAGATTTGGCAATACGTACTCATCATCCTGAAGTATTCATCCATCTTCCCAACAGTGGTATCAGAGCAAAGTTAGGGTAAATGGGAGATGGTTTTCCTTCATTCATTGATAAATTGGACAGGAACAACTATCAAGCATGGTCTCTAAGAATGAAGACATACCTACAAGGAAGAAGCCTTTATGGATACATCTTAGGAGATGAGGAGATGCCCATATTCAGAAGCAAAGGACAACCAACAAGGGAAGAACATGAAAGACTCAACACATGGTGTGCTAAGGATGCTTTGGCAAGGTATTATTTACTCATCTCAATCTTTGACTTTCTTCTTCCTCAACTGTAAGACATCCCAAGAGACTTGGGAAACATTGTGTTCTTATTTTTCTTCCAACACAAGGGCTAGGAGGAATCAGTTGTGGATTGAATTCACAACTCAAAGGAAGCAACCTAAGCAAGCTATTTCAGAGTATGTGACTAAAGTTAAAGATGTAGCAGATGAGTTGGCAAGCATAGGTGAAGAAATTGAAGAGGAGCAGATTGTAAGGCAAGTCATTAATGGTATTAAAGTAGATGATAAATGGGAGAGCTTCACAACTGCCATGGATCTATACATGGACATGTAGATTCCAGACCTTACTACTCTCATGGGGCAACTATTTACCCATGAAGCCAAACTCAACAAGAATGGGGACACATCAAGAGGTAATAGTTCTTCTGCCCTATATACTAATAAAAATAAGTCTAAAGATAAAGGCAAGAACAAGAAGATAGAAGAAGAAGGAACTACCTCCCAAGCCAACTATGCAGGGAGAGGTAGATCATCAAGAGGAAGGGACAAAGGAGGTAAGCAAGGTAGGGGGAGACCTTATAACTCCTCACCATGTAATATTTGTGGTTTATAAGATCATACTACAGATGAGTGTTTCAAGAACTTCAAGAATCAGAGAGGTAGAGGATATCAAAGAGGTGGATTCACAGAATCAAGAGGGAGATTTAATCACCACCAATGATACAACAACAACTACAATAACAACTACAATGGCAACTACCAAGGAGGATACAACTCCAGAAAGGAGTAAAATAACTACACAGAGGAGCAAGAAGACTCTCTTTTGATTATGAACATGACTTCAAAACCAGGTATAAATGATGACCATCTCTTCTACACTGACTCAGGATGCTCAAATCATGTGGCAGGCAATGTAGCTCTTCTCTCTAACCTTGAGGAACCAAAGGGTAAGCATCAGGTACAAACAGGTGATGATACCAAGCACTCAGTAATTAAAGTTGGAAATGTTAAGACCTCTGATGGGAACAAAAATCTGTTGAGTAGGGTTCTATATGTACCAACTATTACCAAGAATTTGATGAGTGTGGGATAGATTGTGGAAAAAGTTTTGCAGGTTAGATTCAACCAATATGGAGCATTTGTGGAGGATCCAAGGCATGGGTTCAAGAGAATAGCTAAAGGAGAAAAATCAGGTAGACTCTTCACTTTTGAACTTGAAGATACAAGGAATATAGCACTCTATAGTTATAAGGATCAAACACTATCAGAACTTGAAATTTGGCACAAGAGGTTAGGGCATGTAGGTCAAAGAACCTTGAAGCAAATATGCAGGGATCAATGTGTGCTTGGGATACCTAATGTATCCAAGCAACACATGATCTACAAGTGTGGTGCTTGTCAATTTTGAAAGTCTCACAGGTTACCCTTCTCAAGAAAAGGCTACATGCATGAAGACTACCTAGAACGTGTTCACACAGATGTATGGGGACCAAGCAAGGATCCCTCAATTTCTGGATCAAGGTATTATGTGTCTTTCATTGATGACTACAGTAGATGGACTATATTATATTTCATGAAACACAAAGATGAAGTATTCAATTGTTTTAAAAAGTATCTTGCACTTGTGGAGAATCAGACAGGGAAACATCTAAAGAGGCTAAGGTCAGATGGAGGAGGTGAGTACTTCTCAAATGATTTTGATACATTCTTGCAGGGCAGAGGAATAAAGAGAGAAATCACCACAAGGTATACTCCTGAACAGAATGGGGTAGTAGAAAGAAGAAATAGATTGATTGTAGAAACAGCTAGGTCAATGTTAAATGAAAAAAGGTTATCTAACTACTTGTGGGCAGAGAGTGTATGAATTGCTACTTATTTAGTAAACAGATTGCCATCAAGATCCCTTGATGGGATGACACCATATGAAGCATGGCATGGAAGGAGACCTTCACTTGATCATTGCATGATCTTTGGATGTGTAGCATATGTGCATATCCCTTCTCAGATAAGAGGTAAACTAGACCCCTAAGGCAGAGAAGTGTATATTAACTGGGTATGATCTAAACCAGAAAGGATACAGGTTCTACAATCCTTCAAACAAGGGATTCATGGTTAGTAGAGATGTTGTTTTTGATGAAAATGACTCATGGTTTGATAGTGAATGCAAGAAGGTAAAGCTACCTTATGACTTAGAAGAGGATTTTCCAAGCCTTACCAAGGAGAAGCCTACTCAGAATGAAGACACAAACTCAGAAGATGAAGACATCATCAATCTTGAAGAGTACAAAGCATGTAAATCTAAAGGTAAACTCAAAATGAAGAAATTAGAGGACATACCTGAATCCTCTAACCAAGCAATCAGAAGATCACAGAGGGAGAGCAAGAAACCAATCAGATATGGGTATGACACCTCTCTTGTTACTAAACACTCTATTTATCTTGCTAAAGATTTATTAATTGAAGAACCAACAACATTTGAAGAAGCTAAGACAAAGGCAGAATGGAAAGAAGCTATGGATGAGGAGATTGAAGCACTCAACGAAAATGAAACTTGGGATCTAGTACCAAAGAAAGAGTCCATGAAGGTAATTGGTTCTAGATGGATATATAAGATAAAGCGAAATTCTGATGGGTCAATAAGCAGGTGCAAAGCAAGACTTGTAGCCAAGGGTTTTGCACAAACCCAAGGCATTGATTATGAAGAAGCGTTCTCTCCTGTAGCCAAAATGCAAACCATCAGGGTATTGGTAAGTGTGGCTGCATCTAAGAATTGGAACATATATCAGTTGGATGTAAAAAATGCATTTTTGAATGGATGGATTTCAGAGGAGGTATACATGTCACAACCTCCTGGCTATGAGGATCCAAACAAGGTAACATATGTATGCAAGTTAAATAAAGCTCTTTATGGATTGAAGCAGGCACCTAGGGCATGGAACCACAGGTTGACCACATATGTTCAAGACCAAGGTTTTGTCATGAGTAAGGTAGATACTTCTCTATTCATCAAGAGAAGTAATTTAGAGGTAATATACCTATGTGTATATGTTGATGACATCATACTTACAGGTAATGACGTTAATGGCATCAAAAAAATCAAGAATCAGATGATGAAGGAGTTCAAGATCAGTGATCTTGGATTACTAAAGTATTTCCTTGGACTTGAGTTAGTTTATACTAACTTTGGAATCTACATAACTCAAAGAAAGTTTATACAGGATATATTGAAGAAGTTTAAATTGCAGGATGCCAAAGTTGCAAGTACTCCAATAGAGGTAAATACGAAATTAAGTGCACATGAAGGTGATGTACTTGATGACATTACAGGTTATCAAAGCATTGTGGGTAGCTTGAATTATGCTACCTTGACAAAGATAGACATTGCTTATGGAGTCAGTGTGCTAAGTCAGTTTATGCACAAGCCTAGGGCACCTCACTTAGAGGCTGCCAAAAGGATCTTGAAATACCTCAAGGGTAGTCAACATCATGGTTTGTATTTCCCTTACGCTTCAGACTTGGATATTAAGATTTATTCATATGTAGATTGGGCAGGATGCAAAGGTGATAGAAGGAGCACTTCTGGATATATCTCATTTGCAGGTGATAAGCCAATATCATGGTCTTCAAAGATGCAACCTACTGTTGCTTTATCTTCTACAGAGGTAGAGTATAGAGGATTGGCCAATGCCACCCAAGAAGCCATATGGATCAGACTATTATATGCAGAATTGGGTCTATATACTACTTCTCCAATAATCTTTGGAGACAATACAAGTTCACTCCACCTTGCAGCTAATCCTATTTATCATGCTAGGACCAAACATATAGAGGTCCACTACCATTATGTGAGAGAAAAACTATTGAGCAAAGATATTCAGTTATCTTATATATCAACGAATATGCAATGTGCAGACTTGTTAACCAAAGCATTAGATGGTACAAAACTTTGGAGGTTCAAGTCAATAATTGGATTGCACGATATTCAAGAAGATCAAAGGTGAAGATTAAGCCAAGATGTTTGGCTTGAGGGGGAGCTTTTGGTGCAATTCACAAGCCTACACATTTGGCTTGTAGTTCATACACATATGAAGATGCATAGGAATCAATGCTAGTGGTTAATTACCATTTTATCCTTTTATAAAAGTCACATT
The DNA here is from genome assembly GCA_020310875.1 of Ceratopteris richardii. NCBI lineage: Eukaryota > Viridiplantae > Streptophyta > Polypodiopsida > Polypodiales > Pteridaceae > Ceratopteris > Ceratopteris richardii. The sequence continues at coordinate 117,179,836 of CM035436.1, forward strand.
TGACTTGGAATCTTTGTAAACACCTACAAAGAAGAACTCGTGAAAAGTTAGGAGTTGATTGATGGAATATCTCCTATAATGGAGGATCACTTTTTTAGAGAAAGCCAAAATTTGAATTCAAATTCAAATTGGAAGTGAACATCTATAAAAATAAACTTCTAAGGAAAAAGTCGTGGTAGAAGACTCATCAATCCCGAGCTATTCATTGTACTTTCTGAGTGTGTGTGAGGCCTACATTATAGCCTACACCTTTCTCTACCATTAGGCAATGATCATCATGCCTATGGCCTTGTACAACATTGTGCATCAATACAGTAAAATCACATTGTTCATCTATGATCTCTCTGTTAGTCATTTTTTACTATCAACTTGCAAAGAGCATATCTCACTCATTTCGCCATCAAATTCAATGTTCTAAAGGCTTGTTGGAATCAGCTCCAAGTTCTATACATGCAGTCAAATTTTGAAGCAATTATATTAAGTGGATTGTGAGAAATCGCCGTCGAAGCAGTCTCTGATCTACATATGCAACAATCCTAAAAAGTCGGGGGTAAAGATAATTTTGCTAAATTGATTTCTCTGCTCATGGTTGATCATTTTGAGTGATTCCACTTGGAAGCATTACCTTACTAAGCTAATTAGATAACCCCAAAAGGAATTTTTCGAATTCCTACTGTACTGGTCATACTGAGCATTACAAGCAACAGGTTTATGATCCAAAATAGAAAGTTTTCTTGAGTTTGTCAATAGAGAACTAGTCTGTTATGATCAAACATTTTCATACATCATTTCCAAAGTACATAGGCACTTTTATGGTGTCATTGGAAAGCTAAGAGGGTCTACTTATCAATTTTGGAGCACAGAAGGGCTGGTACAAAACAAGATTCGGCAGTACCTACTCATCATCCTGAAGTATTCATCCCTGTTCCCAACATAAAACACCCATGTAGAGGGTTCGTTCTAAAACGTCATAAAAATAGTGGTTGAGATAAGGATCACTATCTAATGTTACTTATGTAAAAAAATCTAAGGCTCTTCATAAAAGTGACGAATTTTCACTCATATGCGTGCTTTTCAAAGAGATGACCTCATAGAAACCTCTATATTTGGATGTAATAGAAAACCCTAAATATATGTACTCTTGGAGACTTGTCCAATAGAGTGCATGGAGGAAGACTGCAACCAATAGTATGTAGTATCTCATTTACTTTGCATGTTTGTTTCTATGTGTTTTCACATTTTATACTCTCTGTGCATGTCTATGTGTAAGATCTTGCAATAGGAAATGCTTGATAGATTTGGTTTGATAGCTTGCAAACCTATTGATATGGCACTTGATTTGAATGTTAAACTCCTGGATGATGGGGAATAATTGTGTGATGCAAATATGTATAGAAAGATGGTTGCAAACATTATGTTATGAAAGAATCTAGTTTATCATGTGAGAACAAAGCATATCAAAGTTCACTTTCATGTTGTTCGTGAGAAGGTGATTGAAGGCGAACTAGAGCTGATTCACATCAATGTTTGAGAAAAACTCACAAAAATTTTCAGGAAATCTATCTCCAAAGATAAATTTAGTTTTTTTATAGTTCATTTCAGAACTAGGAAGTTTAAGTGTGCATGTAGATTTCATTTCTGCTGATTTCACTTTTCATGGACATATATATCTACTTCATTTTATATTCAAATTCATTATGAGCTTGAGGGTGAAATTCTTTTAGTTAGTGGTTGATTTGAAGAGACTAATTCTGTAACCGATTTTTTGAGCAAAAACTAGTGTGCATGAATGCAGGCACAATGCGCATTGATCCTAAACGAGAACTCATTTTGTTTCTCTTTCATATGTTTGAACACCACCATGGACAAAGCGTAGATACACATGCACAAGAGTCTATAGTTATAGATAAACAAATTATCGTTACATAACATTTCAAAGTGAAGGATGGATTGCATTGTGGATATTTCTATGCGCTTATTAGGGATCATATCAAAATAAAGAAGAGTTGAATAAAATTATGGAAGAATTAAAATTCTACTATGATCCATGGCAGGAGTCAAAGTTAGCTACGCACAAAAGTACAAAGTTTGACCTATAAAGAATTACATTTAGAATGTGAAAGTCTACACACTCTATTTATGCATGGGTAATAGCTTTATGTTAAAGAATCAAATCAAACCTTCTCTTTTTGAAGATAAACTTTGAGTGTAACTTTATCTTTCAATATCTCAAGCGCTACAACATATCAGGGGCATACCGAGGTTGTCCATACCGACAATCATCCCTCAATGTCAGTATGACCATTGAAAATGTTTGAAAAAATCATGGAGGCCATACCAATGGTCATTTGACCATCGTTATAGCCATTAAAAATAAATCGCCAATATATGCATCAAGCATAGTAGGCACTGCTACAGACCTCGGTATGAGTGCCGGTAATTACCTAGAAATATTGGCACTCATACCCATGCTCATACCGATGCTCATATTGACTGTGTGTTTTAACCGGACTTGACAACAAAAATTTGACATTTGCTCGTTTTTTGAACTCAGTTCTACTATTTTCGAGTTTGCAATGGCGAACTACATTGTGAGCATATTGTGTACACACACATACACCTCTCTCTCTCTCTACACACACCTCTTTCTTCTCTAGATCTTCAATTTTGATAAGTATCGCACATACTCTAGCACCCTTTCTCTTTCTCCATGTTTTTCTCTTTTCTAATTTCTCTTCTCCTTAGTTTTGCAGGAGCTTTTAGGTGTCAGTTCTTTAGAATTTGATGAAGGACGACGTTAAGTGGACTTTGACGACAGCGATCCAAATAATTACATCGATGTAAGTGATTATTTTGTTCTCTATTGACATAGAGTGAGAGAGAGAGAGATAGATAGAGATAGAGACAGAGAGAGAGTGAGAGATGAAAGTGAGAGAGAGAGAGAGAGATCTAGAGAAACATAAAGACAGAAAAAAAGAGAGAGATGAGAGAGAGAGAGAAAGAGAGAGAGAGGTATGCACACATATACACACATATGCATACATACATTCACACACATACGTACACACACTCACATATACACACACACACTCACATATACATACACACTCACATACATATTACATACACACATGCATGTACATACACACACACATATGCCTATGCACACATGCATACTCACATGCATATGCATACATACACACACATATGGATACACACATATACATACACACACATGTGTATACAAACATGCATATGCATACACACATATAGATACATACATGTACACACACATGTATACATACACATGCATGTGCATACATACATACACACACATATGCATACACATACTCACATATTATTACATACGCACATGCATGCATGCATTCATATATACATATACATACACACTCACATATATATATACACACTCACTCAAATATATACATACACACTCACATACATATTACATACACATATGCATATACATACACACACATATGTATACTCACATGCATATGCATACATACATACACACATATACATACATACATGTACACACACACATATACATCCACACATGCATATGCATACATACATACACACACATATGCATACGGATACTCACATACATATTACATACACATGCATATTCATGCATATGCATGCATGCATGCATTTATATATACATATACATACACACTCACGTATATGTATGCACTCACTCACATATATACATACACACTCGCATAAATATTACATACACACATGCATATACATACACACACACACACATATGCATATGCATACATAAATACACACACATATGCATACATACAATACATACATACATGTACACCTGCATACATACACCACATCCATATGCATACATACATACACACACATATTCTAATTAAATGTATGCAAAAATTAGGGAAAAAATCAAAATATGTAAAATAAAACATCTAAAAAATAGATCTTTAGACTTTTTAGGATATATATATATATATATATATATATATATATATATATATATATATATATATATATATATATATGTATGTGTGTGTGTGTAAAGATTTTCAGGTTTTACATACAAACACATCCTAAATAAAGTTTTAGGATTAATATTAATTTATATAATCAAATATATGTAAAAATAGTGAAAAAATTAGAGTAAGTAAATTTTCTAATTAAATGTATGTAAACATTAGGGAAAAAATCAAAATATAAAAAAAATATATAATTAAATATCTTAAAAAATAGCACACACACACACATATACATATATATATATATATATATATATATATATATATATATATATATATATATATATATATATATATATATATATATATATATATATATATATATATATATAAAATTAAATACATAAAAAATAGGATTTTTGGGTTTTACATACAAACACATCTTGAATAAATTTTTAGGAGTTATATTAATTTATATAATCAAATATATGTAAATATAGGAAAAAAATGAGAATGTGTGAATATTCTAAATAAATGCATGTAAACATTAGGGGAAAAATGAAAATATGTACAATATATATAATTAAATATCTAAAAAATAAATCTTTAGATTTTTTCAGGGTCTCTCTCTCTCTCTCTCTATATATATATATATATATATATATATATATATATATATATATATATATATATATATATATATATATATATATATATATATATATATATATATATATATATATATATATATATATATATATATATATATATATATATATAGAGAGAGAGAGAGAGAGAGAGAGAGAGAGAGAGAATTAAATATATATAAAAGTAGGATTTTTGGGTTTTACATACAAACACATCCTAAAGTTTTAGAAAATCAGAATATGAGAAATATATAATTAAATATCTTAAAAATAGATCTTTAGATTTTTTAGGATATATATATATATATATATATATATATATATATATATATATATATATATATATATATATATATATATATATATATATATATATATATATATATATAAGTTTTGGGTTTTTACATACAAACATATCCTACATAAAGTTTTAGGATTAATATCAATTTATATAATCAAATATATGTAAAAATAGAGGAAAAATTAGAATGTGTAGAAATTCTAATTAAATGTATGTAAACATGAGGGAAAAATCAAAATATGTAAATATATATAATTAAATATCTAGAAGATAGATCTTTAGATTTTTTAGGGCATATATATATATATATATATATATATATATATATATATATATATATATATATATATATATATATATATATATATATATATAAGATAGGATTTTTTGGTTTTTACATACAAACACATCCTAAATAAACTTTTAGGATTTATGTTAATTTATATAATCAAATATACATAAAACTTAGGGAAAAAACTAGAATGTGTAAAGATTCTAATCAAATGTATCTATTTTAATTAAATATGTGTATTTTAATTAAATGTATGTAAATATAGGTTGTTAATTTTTTTACGATTTTTACATATATATTATCAATTATATAAGAAAATAGGAAACGAATAGTTGTTTAGGATTATAGATTTAAAAATTTAACTTAGGATTTAAAAATGAGAATTAGAATATTATTATAAATAAATGTATCATATATTAACTGTCCTAACATCCCCACATGGGATGAGACATCATCTCTACGTACACCTTAGGGTGCTCATGACCATGAAGACTCCAAGATGTATCATATGTGTGATGGAGCTCTAGTGATGGATGCAGTAGGAAAGTCCATGCATCTGTGCATACGATAGCTTTGCTCCATAGAGTTTGGACATTCTGTCATGTTGAAATGGAGTGAATAGGATAAATATTCCAAAAATTATATCAGAAGTAAATAAAATTACTATTTTTCTCTCAGGTCACTAAGGTGAGTCACGTGACATGAGAGAAAAAGTCAACCTTAGACTTTCCTTGCCAGGAACTACATAACCTTCTTGTTGTTCCATATGGATCTCATCTGTAAGATCTCCATGCAAGAAAGCAGTTTTCACATCCATTTGGACTAACGCTAAGTCCTCCATTGCAATGAATCCAAGCAACATGTGCACGGTAGTCATCTTGACCACTGGAGAGAAGATTTTCTCGAAATCAACACCATGTTTTTGCTTAAAACCCTTTGCATTAGGTCATGCTTTATACTTTGGAAAAGCACTATCTGATGTGAATTTCAACTTATATACCCATTTACATGGTAAAGCTTTCTTGCCCTTTGGCAAAGGTACTAAATCCCAACTACCATTCTTGTGAATAGAATCCAACTCACTCTTCATGGCACACTCCCATTTGACATGATTCTCTATTTGCATAACCTCTTTGTAGCAAGAAGGCTCACCAGCATCTGTTGGAATAACAAAATCTAAACCTGGAACATATCTATGAAATGGATGTGAGACATGCACAGAGCATCTCAATGGCTGCTGAACAGGAACATGTGCAGACTGATCAGATTGGACATTCTCTTGAACGTCCTTATGTGCAGCATTTTGATGCATTCTAACTGAAGGACTAGCATCCTCAAACACCACTCTTCTCACTTCAACCTCCTTATTGGGTTGTTTATGCATCTTAGACTCATTGAAAATGACATCACTACTTCTGATCACTGACCGTGTTTGAGGATCCCATAAGCGATATCCAAATTGTCCTTCTCAACCATATCCAAGAAAAATGCATTTCTTTGACTTATGGTCCAACTTTTGTCTAAGATTCTTAGGTATATGAACATATGCTTCACACCCAAAAACTCGAAGATGATCATAATATGGTGGCTTCCTTATCCATAACTCTTGTGCCACTTTCAGGCCTTTGGCAGTTCTAGGTGAAAGGTTAATCACATGAACTGCAGTCAATAATGCTTCTGCCCAAAAACCTTGTGAGAGGTTTGCATGATGCAACATAGAAACTACTCTATCTTGAATAGTTTTATTCATCCTTTCAGCTACACCATTCTGTAATGGGGTATAAGGAGCTATAAACTCTCTATGAATTCCTATAGACTGGTAGAAAAGCCTGAATTCATGTGACGTATACTCGCCCCCATTATTTGAACATAAGGCCTTAAGCTTAGTTCCTTTTTTAGTCTCAACTGAAGCAAGCCATTTTCTGAAAGTAGGGAATACCTCATCCTTTGATTTGATAGGATATACCCAAACTTTTCTCGTAGCATCATCTATGAAAGTGAAAAAGTAAAGAGAACCACCTAAGGACCTAGTGGGCATAGGACCACACACATCTGTATGAACGAGATCTAAAGGCTGAATTGAAGCATCAATGTGCATTCTATGCACATTTTTGGTTTGCTTTTCATATTGACAATGCTCACAAAATGAAAAATCGAAGAAAGATAACACACATAAGTAGCTGGAATGAGAAAGATTTTCCATTCCACTATGAGATATATGGCCCAAACATCCATGCCAAATACAAGCCATAGGCTATTCAATAACAGCTAACAAGTGTTTCTGTGATACAAATAAAGGATAAAGTGAGCCAACTTTGCTTCCTTTTGCTATAACCATATTGCCCTTTGATATACAAAAAGATTGAGCATAGAAGACCACCTTGTAACCAAGGTCATCAAGTTGACCAACTAACATCAGACTGTGTGATAACTTAGGTACATGGCGTACATTATGCATAGTAAGTTTTGAACCATCAATGAATTGCACAACCACATATCCAATCCCCACAACGTCACACTAGTAAGAGTCACCAAGTCTCACGGTACCAAAAGACTTTGCTGCATAATTAGAGAACCATTCTCTGTGTGGTGTCACATGGAAAGAAGCACCAAAATCTAGCAGCCACATGTGGGAAAGAGAATCAGCCATAAGAGAGCCTTAGTTGGCACAGTACTATCAAGTGTCAACACATTAGCATAATAAAAAATAGCATTAATTTCTTCAATCTTCACAGTCGAAGTAGATGCTGGAGGTAACTACTTAACATGCCCATCAACATTCCGTCCTTTACCTTTAGCATTCTTTAATGCATAATAGTTTTTCTTCATGTGTCCATTCTTATGAAAATAATGGCATTCAATATCACTCTTCCTTGATTTAATTCTACTCTCATTCCATTGACCATTCTTCTCCTTATTCTTGCTCCTCCCAGGTTGCAGATTCTTTCCTTAGTAAGAATCATGAACATTATATGCATCTCCACTGTGAGTGCCAATCATAGATTTTCTATGAATCTCTTCACTTAGGAGTGCTCCACATATGTCATCATAGACCAATTTACCACCAGGTGCACTATTGCTAATAATTGTGCAAAATGTAACCCATGATGATGGCAAGGTGCATAACACCAATAGTGCTTTCATTTCATTATCCATATCCATTTTCTAAGCTTGTAACTAGGAGAATATAGCATCAAACTCATTTGGATGAGCAGCAACACTATCTGTGTCCTTCATGCAAAGGTCATATAATTTTCTCATGAGATACACTTATTTGATGCCCTCTCTTTTTCATATGTATTGCATAACTTCTTCCAAAGCTCCTTTGCACTTTCATAGTATAATATTGTAAAGTAAACATTATCTGCCAGGTGGAAGCGAATGGTAGACCTGGCCATTTCATCTAACTCATCCCAATCATCTTCATCCATGTCAGCATGCTTCCTTGAAATCCCATTTATTGGTTTTCATTGCCTCCTTTGAATCAGCACATCTTTAATCTGATTCTTCCATAGAGCAAAGTTTGTGCCATCAAATTTTCGGATCTCAAAATGGTCTTTGCCCTGCAAGTTATAGCTCCTCCTCGAAACACTAGCACTAGAACCTAATCCACCAGATGTGCTTAAAACCTTTGATGCCGTGATGGTAGAGAATTGAATAGAACGACAATGGAGCTAGAAGAGTCCGAGCACCAATAAATAAGTGTATCAAGGAGTAAATCGACCACTTTATAGTTGACTAAACCAAAAATGTGGAAAAATTTTATCAGAGTATCCTTTACAAAATGATCATATGACCAGTGTCAAAATATCATAAAACTATAAGTATTGACATGTTTACCTGCATAGTGAATCATTGACTCAATTGCATGTAATCAGTTACCAAATAGAAGCCAACTAGGCTTATCGAGCACCTATGAACAACTATCATACATCTCCTATGGTGACGCTGGGTAAGTCTTCCACCTGCATCACCAAAGAGATCCCGACATCTAGGTGGCTCCAAGTTAAGAAAACCTCACCACGACCCTCTTTATCAAACATAAAAGGCTTTATGAAAAAAACATAACCACTATATCAATGACCACATGGAGGTACATAAGCGGACAGAAGCATACATGGTGTGTATGTGCTCAATATATGCAATAAAATGACACTAAAAGGCTGAATGCATAGCCCAAAAACTATTCAACAACACCTGCAAGTGTCCACCAACTCTTATGTTTAATGCTTAAAAAACTTGCATAAATTTGCAAAGGCCGCTCCCACCAAAGCTAAAAACCTTTTGAGAAACCTGTAGTTTTATGAGTGTGGCTGAAAACATGGCCCCAAAGGTTGATATTTATTGTCAAAGAAGTACAAAGAACATTCTTCTTGATGTTCTTAGACATGTGTGAAGAGATATATGTGCAAAAGTACTCCAAAATGGCTGCACAAGACACCCCCAAAATGCTTCAAAAATAGGCTTTGAAAGCAAGGAATGAAGCTTTGAGGAGCCAAAACATGTTCACGGTAATGTCAACCTTAGGCCATTGACACTAAGTGGGTATACAAGTTGAAGTGTAAACCTGATGGTACAGTTGACAGGTATAAGGCTAGGCTTGTTGCAAAGGGTTATGCACAGGAAAGAGGCATTGATTTTGATGAGACCTTTGCACCTACATGTCGTATGACTACTGTTCGGAGTATTTGTGCACTTGCAGCCCATCATGGTTGGAATGTACATCAGTTGGACATTAAAACAGCATCCAAGCAGGCCAATCACACCAAAAGAAGAGTTAAGCAACTAGGACAAGCTCATGCACAAGGTCTCAAATAGATTTGGGTACCAAAAAAATTAGTTGCAGCTCAACGAGGGCGATTACGCATGTGGGTTCCCAAAGACCTCTTACATGAACAAAGGCCTAGGCTACCCACCATGCAAAAGGTCTCAAAAAAGAAGCCAAGGAGAGAAAAGAATAAGAACCAAGCACAAAGAACAAAAGATGATAAACTCAACCCTTCGGCAAAAGTAAGAAGACAATCATCACGGATATGGGTTTGAAATCCCAAAGTACCAGTAACGTCCACAGAACCGAAGAGCCACCCACACTAGACACCAAGTTTCGGCAACCATATCCAAAGAGGAAGAGGCTAGAGGTGATCTCTATAAGGCCAAGTACTATTCTAAAATGGATCCCTAAAGGGAGGAATGGTCAGTTGTCATCTCATGATCAACTGATCACATCATTTCAAGGTCCACTAGTGTAATAAAGTAAGTCTATGATCCAAGGGTCTAGCCGGTTCAGACAGATCTGAAATCGGACACCGTTTGGTCATCCGTGTGTATGACCAAAGATCTCGAGTTTAGACTTACTTGGAGGTCTTGTGCTCTTGTGAACAAGTGATCCACTTAGCTTAGTGGTTAAGTCTCAAGGATGTGAAGGAGGAGGTCTTGGGTTCAATCCCCATGGGAGACATGGGGAGAGTATTTTGCCCAAAGAGATCTAGAGCCTTCTAGAAGCATCCACTTGAGTTAACTCGAGTTAATTGGGACACTTGGCGCACATGTAGTTACATGGCTGACACTTGGATGGGTAGTATCCACCTACCCAAGAAGGCAGTCCCTTGGAGAGAGCTATATATAGAGGCATTTGGTTGGGAGGAGAGTCATCTCTCAAGCATGTGGTGGTTGTAATCTTTGTTCTCTTGCATTGGTATCAGAGCCAAACTCTCATGGTGACCTTGGAGTGGGTGTCATCATATGTCTCTCCATTAGCTTCTTGGAGTGGGTGTCATCATATGTCTCTCCATTAGCTTCTTGTTCATTACTTTTTGCGTGCATAGCTCTCTTTCATATTTTTGCTCGCGGGTGTCCCGAAGTATCATCACGATCGTCTTGGCGGCCATAGCATAAGGTGAAGATCACCAAAAAGGAACGCATATCTGCTTCGAGCGGAGGAAGGACTCGAACTCGCGTCCTTGATTTAGGACGTCACTCTGATATCCGCAACGCCAGCGCATGTATTTGTATATTAATATTATCTTATCATTTTTAGTCGGCGCTGAAGGAGACCTGCAGTCGACGGAGCAAAAAGCCATATATATTATTTTTTCTTCTCGCAGTCGATGGGCGTCGAACTTCCAACCTGCTGGTCCATAGTTCACCGTTGTATACAAGTCCCCAAGGTGCTGTGTTCAATTGTTCTTCAGATTAACATTGAAATCGAGTACTAGCGGCTCAAAGCTTCTTCAGCAGTCGAAAAAGAACAGTAACACAGCGGGGCTCGATCCGGAGACCTCGTAACATACAAAATTCATCGTTATACACAAGTCGCCAAGGCGCTGTTGTGTCCATGATTTTGCGGTCTGATTACGGGTTTTGAACCAACGACCTTTACACCCCACGAATTCCACCTTAGCCAAGAAGGCTAGCGCTGTTCGTGGCTCTCTAGAGCTGCTGGTCTCTTCAAAAGTCCAAGAACGTTCTGGAGTACTTATATTGGCTAAGGCTAGCGCTGTTCGTGGCTCTCCAGAGCTGCTGGTCTCTTCAAAAGTCCAAGAACGTTCGGGAGTACTTATATTCAGAGCAAACTTATTTATTCGCTGTTTGCGATGAGAAGACTTCTTGGGGGCCAAAAAGATTGAAGATTGTTCGTGAAAGTCCAGGATTCGATCTCGGGTGACAGATATGAGATCGAACTGCTGTAGCCAAGGCGCTCAATTCCAGTATATCCTCATTATTTCCAACCAATAATATCAATCTAAAGCGTGCGCTCAAGATCAGAGCCCAACTGTTGGAGCCCAGAACCCGAGGAGCACTCTTCTTTAGCAATAGAAATAAGCAAGGAAAGTTAAAGTTTGGAGCAAAGTATGAAGGAAGTGGAGTTGTGGAGTGAAGATCAGGAGGCCTTTGGTGATCAAAGTCAAACCAACTTTGAATTAGGACCAAAGTCTTTAGAGAGAAGCTCTTCCAAAGGATCAAGAGAAGGACGTAGCTCTATATGGAGCTAAGTATTTTCCAAATTATGTTTTCATTTTGATATTCGTTTGCTCAAATGCTTTCATTTAGGATGCATTAATTAGGACTAAAACAATTATGGTTATCTCAATATGAAAGCTAATTAGAGAACTAAACGGTATTGAAATGATGCAAAAGTATACAAAGTACTTTTCAGTTTTTGGTATGCAGTTGAAATTTTTATTTCCATTCATGAAAAGATTATTTGTGCATAAAAAATGTTTTGTGCACATCAAGTTCGCACTTGCTTGGGAAAGGTAGCTAATTCTTCAGTTCACGCACTTGAATAAATACCTTTTGCCAGAATAGCAAGCAGGTTGTTTTTGCATGGATGCTTGTTTGCATACCTAATAAGCTCAAGATTTGCTTAAGTTCATTACACTTGCATGAACTCACATGCATTTGCACCCAAGAATGGGCATTTGCATACATGAACATGCATTTGCATGCAAGTAGATGCATGAGCATACGCATGTTCTTTTGGTAAGTAGCTGAACATGTATATTTTTGTTTCTTTCTTTTTTTGACTGACTTAGCTAGGTGGAGAAAATAGAAAATTACCTAGTTGCAAGGATCTTGACCATCATGCAACTAAGTATCTAGTCTATTTGTTTTCGAAAAAGTGATACATAGGTACCACTTAGTAGGAGTCTTTTTGAGGAAAAGAAAGCAAGTTGAAAGTAAGTATTCATAGAGCTACTTTCCAACATGCATGCTTACTCTAAGTTTGGGAAGAAACCTAGACATTCTTAGCAACTAAACGAGGATTTAGTTGTTTTTGGATGATCATGTTCATGCATCCAAGTAAGACAGTTTCTGTTGAAACTTGTAAGTTCCAAAATATTTTTAGGAGATTTAATACTTTATTATTCATCAAATATTGATGAAAATAAGTAGAAGTATTGAACTTCTAGAATCCTTGGAACTCTAGTGTTCATAGATGATAGTTTCCAGAAATGCATCTCGAGGCATGATGCAAGGGCAAAAACTTTTGAAAGAAACTTGCTTGATTCTATTTAAGCTAACTCAAGGCTTTAAAAAAAAAAAAAATCAAGATAAATATTAATTGATCTTTAGGAATCAAGTAATTTCCTAAAGTCATGACAATTAATGAAATGATTTTCAAATTATTTTCATTTCTGAAACAGATATCTTAGGAAATCCCGATATTTCCTAAAGACAATTTAGGAAACAAGTTCTTTCCTAAAAGATTAGCTACAAGTGGTAAAGCCTTGAATCTTATAAAAATCAAGAATATCTTTTATAAGATTAAGTAATCAATTCCAGCAAAGTTTTCAAACATGGAGACTTTATTAAAGCACTTTTCTAAAGATAAGAAAAGTATGCTTGGTGGTCTTTAAGATAAGAAAAGCTTAAACAAGAGATCCAAGCCAAGTAATCTTTGGAAATTAAGCTATTTCCTAAAGATAAGCTAATGAAAGAGTCTAATTAACTATTTCATTAGTTAAATGAGAATGTCTTTTGGACAAGCAAAGCCTTAAGTCTGGTCTTATGCAAAAGTCTAGAATTCCATTTGAAAATCTTTCCAATAAAGGAGAAGATTCCAAGATGAATCATTGGACCGGAAAGTAAAAGATTCCAAGATGAATCATCTGCTTCAAGTTATAGCTTAGTATTACTTGATTCCTTGGTCGGAATAAAAAAGTTCTTGAAAGAAAAATCTCCCCAGATGTGAGACTAGCATCTTTCAAGAGAAGTTTTATAGCAAGTAGTTCCCAGCAAATCCCTAACCACCAGTTTTGGTATTTAAGTCCAAATAAGTGATATAACCTTACGGTATATCAAAGATTCTTAGCTTTGGAATCTGAAAAGCATTAGAAAATGATTGGACTTAAGTTGAGGGAAAGATCTCTAAAAATCCTGCAGGTAAGCAAAGAAGCTTAAGATAGTTTAAGAGATCTTAAAAGATAAAGACTAAGTCTTTATTTTTGTCGCAAGTATCAACCAGACGTGATCAAACTTGGCAGCGATTGTCCAAGAATGTGCGATTAGAACTACCCTGTAGATTGCCCAAGTATTGGCAGTAAAAAATTCTGTTAGGAATTATTCACTCAAGTTCCATTTATTGAATGGAAAACTGTGAAAAAAGAGTAAGCTCTTCCAAGTGTGAACAGAATCAAGGAATTCCAAGCATGTAGTCTGCAAACCGTGCAAACGGTACTTAAGTCTGTGGAAGGTAAAACATAAATGTTTGCCTATCCTTAAAGGGATTTTGGTACAAATCCAGAAAGCATGAGCGGATGCTCAGACTTATGCAGTAGAGAGATTCCTGTAAAAAGTCTCGGCCGAGATAGGTACCTAAAGCAATAGTAAAGAAGGAATCTAAAGACAAGAAGTCAAAAGCTCTTGTCGCTACAAAATTGGTCAAGAATAACCAATTGAACTTGGATTTGAGAAATTCAAGAACTTGGAATTCTAATTGGATTTCATTTGAAAACCTTAGCAAAAAAGGATTGGAGATATTCTATTAAAGGTTTTTAAGTTCCCAAGGTTAAGTACAAGATCGTGAAACGATCATGTCCAGGGATTAAAACCTAGAATATCAAGATAAAGATAGTGCCTGAGACTATGAAATTCTTGTCAAGAATTAAAGGTTCTCTATCAAGAGATGTTGTAGACTTTAGGATAAGAATCACCCACACATTAATGTGAATATAAAATAGGGTGGTATGGGACACCATATTTTATACTCAGATTGATGTAGGAAAGATGGTATGGGACATTGGACCGTGGGATGATAATTATCTTTTAGTCCTAGTTTGGATTTTTGAAGTTAGGTTTCATCCTCAAGGGAATTAAGACTTCAAGGAAAGTTTAATTCGTAAAGGATGAAAGTAGTATATTATGATACTTCAAGGTAACTTCAAGATCAAGGAAACTGAAGATATGAAGTAAGTAACTTCCAAGATCTTCTCAAAACACTTCAAGCTTAAGTGTTATTGATCAGAAATATTTGATAAATTTCTGAAAGAAGTTGGACTTTGATTTTGAGTTTATCTTTTCAACTAAAGATTTAATTGACTAAGTCAAAACATCAAGTTCCTAGTGTAACTTGATAAATTCACTCTTCTGACTCAAAGAAATGCATAAGAATTGCATTACTAGTAAGGAGTCAAAAAGACTGAATTGGATTTGAACTTAGTCTCAAGTGAAGCATTATTTGAAAACGAAACTCATCGACAGAACCTCAGTGGGTCGACACACTGATGTTGGTTACCACACTAGTATCTTGTGGTTGGATGATGTTTTTTTATTTTCTTTGAATCTTTGTGAGAATCTAGCTTATTTCTCTTAAAGATAAAGACAATGCTTCAAAACCTTGTTGAAATAGATCTTTGAAAAGTTGAAGTCCTAAGTCATCTAGCCTTTGACTCATAACAAGTTCGAAGTTTGAATTGGTTGTACAAAGTTTTAGTTATTTCTTTCCGCTTTCCAAATCTTTTTGAATTGGCTCAGACATGGTATCTGATTCCTTTTGCAAAAGACCAGGGTTAGCCGGTTAGAATAAAATAACTAACTTGAACATCCTAGATAGATGTTATGTACAAGAACCTTTTCAATCTTCAAAAGATGATAAGTCTAAGTGGACTTATTCATTTGAGTTAGCTTCAAGTTATAGCATAAATGATTTCCTAGAGTCCAGTATAGTCTAGAATAAAGAAGTTAGGAATTGCTCATTTATATTGACAATTCCCAAGAACTTTCAGTTAAAGCCTTTGAGAAAAGTGCCCTAAGTTGGACAAATTTCATTATGGATTTGTATTGGGTAAGTTATAGTATGGTTGACTCAAAGAAAATGTTAACTTTCTCTTACAGTTTACATAGGATTTTTTCAACTCATTAGGACAAAGTAGTCCTCTAGTCGAGTGAAAAAATCAAGTAATTGTTGGATCAAAGTAAACCATTGTATAAACATCTAAGTTAGATGTTTGAGACAACCAAACTTCAAGTTCTCCTAAACAAATTCAAGTGAATCAAGAATTCTCAAAGTTTTGCAAGGGATAAGAATCCCAACTTCATTACTAAATCCATGCACCAGTCATACCCAGAAATGGACTAGTAATTTGAATCCACCTAGTTCACATGTTTGTGCCGAGATTGCATATCCAGAAACTGTGAACTCGTGAGGGATGTGTTTAGATTCACCCTTATTATTCTTCACTAGTTTGTACTTTGTCCCGATCATCAAAGTGCAAACCCGGATAGTGTTTTGAATCATTTGGGCAGGGATGCCATCACAGAGATGAGACATGTTCTTCCAGTTCTAGAACATGACCATGTTCTTCCAGTTTTAGAACATGAGGCTCGAGAGTTGCCTACAGTATGTATATAGCTCTATTTTCGAGGACGAAAATCTTTTCCAAGGGGGGAAGAATGTAATAAAGTAAGTCTATGATCCAAGGGTCTAGCCGGTTCAGACAGATCTGAAATCGCACACCGTTTGGTCATCCGTGTGTATGACCAAAGATCTCGAGTTTAGACTTACTAGGAGGTCTTGTGCTCTTGTGAACAAGTGATCCACTTAGCTTAGTGGTTAAGTCTCAAGGATGTGAAGGAGGAGGTCTTGGGTTCAATCCCCATGGGAGACATGGGGAGAGTATTTTGCCCAAAGAGATCTAGAGCCTTCTAGAAGCATCCACTTGAGTTAACTCGAGTTAACTGAGACACTTGGCGCACATGTAGTTACATGGCTGACACTTGGATGGGTAGTATCCACCTGCCCAAGAAGGCAGTCCCCTGGAGAGAGCTATATATAGAGGCATTTGGTTGGGAGGAGAGTCATCTCTCAAACATGTGGTGGTCGTAATCCTTGTTCTCTTGCAGCCACGTCCAAACAAAGATTGCATCAAGTCTGCAAGTAACATCAGAAGCCTCGATGAGCAACAACCATGTGCCTTTGGCATAACCTTGTCTTTTGCACCATTTAGGTCATGCATTTCCAAAGTGTGCATTTATATAGGACCACATTACATGGCCACGCATAGACACAGTTGAGAAATCCCAGGCACATGAGACACACTTGACATACGTAAAATATTTTATTGCTACTAACTATTGTCTTCTTGCTTGTGACATTGTTCCACCAAAAAAAAGGAAGGACAAGATTGTGCACTTGACAAATCTCTAATGTGAACCATCAACACGGACATCCATCAACAAGAAAGACAAGCCATTGGTCAATCATCACGATGGGCATACAACACGAAGAGTGAAGATTGATAGACCTTTCACCATGGTAAGAATTGCCTTCTTTGGTAACACCACAACCATGATAGATTAGGAAACCTCTTCATCAGCATACCGTTGAGCACTTATTGCAAGACCCCATTTTTGCACCATACCATTTACATTGCATTCCCCAAGTACGCATGCATAGGGCCACACTACAAGGCCTTGCACAAGGCACATAGTTTCTTCAACCCATGCACTAACACACTTACCAATCCTTTATTATGGGTTACAAGTACTTGGCATACATTGTGACAGCCATGTTTGGAAGATCCAGAGGACATTCAGGCTACGACATCAGAAACTATGGAGTAATTCACCGTCGACAGTAGCTCAAAATCCACATTGACTACCTCTTTTGAGCAACTAACACTTTAGTGGACACACGAAAGTCATAGTAACTAGCCCAATCAGAGCCAACAAAAGCATGTAAATCTAGCAGGAGTTAGAAAAAGCATGTAAATCTAGCGGTAGTGATCTCCCCTTGGGATAAAGCTATCCAAGTAGCTGGGTACCACTCAAGTAGTGAAAGATGTGCTTAATTGCATGCCAATTCTTGACATCTGGACAATGCATAAACCTACTCATCTCTGAGACAACGAAATGAATATCAGGCCAAGTTATGCATAAGTAAATCAAGCATCCAATATATTGCTGATAGAAAATACCATCAAATGCATCTCCAATAGCATGAAGACTCAACCATGAACCTATTTCCATAGGAGTGGCAATAGGTTTGCAATCTTCAAGGCCAAAACACTTTAATAAGGTGTCAACATATTTTGTTTGACATAGAACAATTCCACCATCAACTTGCATAAACTAAATGCACAAATAATGATGCAAATGTCCAAAATATGACATCTCAAATGATGCACACAAATCAGCCTTAAAAAAAGCAATATGCTTCTCATTAGGACCAGTGAGCAGCATGTCATCGATATAGACAACAATGATTATAAGCACATCATTTGCACACTTATTATGTAAGATGCTCTCAGTTGGACTATTCTTAAAACCATGTGCAATCAAGTAGACATGTATCTTTTCATACCAAGCATGTGGTGCTTGCTTCAAAACATATAATGCCTCTTTCTAACCCATGCAATTTGTTTTCATGCCTTTTCTACACAAAACCATAGGGGCTGAAAAACATAGACTTCTTCATGTAAGTCACCATTCAAAAATGTAGTTTCAATATCCAACTAATGTGAACTCCAACCATGATGGGTTGCAAGTGCACAAATGCTACTAATAGTAGTCATTCGACATGTGGGGTGATGCGGTTCATTAGTGTTCCCTAGAGAGTCACCTTTGAAAGATTTTGGGACACATGAACTTTGGTGGTCCTTAGAGTGTCACCGTGCGTGGTTTGATTATTTGTGTTTCTTAGTGAGTCACCTACTTTTGAGAGTGTGCTTGATAAGGCTTCTTGTTGGTCTCTTCAGCCTAAGGATCCGAGGGTTCCCTCCAGGTGTTTTCAACCATTCTTCAACCAGCAGGCCCTGTGCTCCTATTAGCTAGTAGTCGTGAATACTTGGACTACTGCCAATCTATCAAACAATCTTGAATGCTTGTAATTGCTCCCCAGCCAAAGATTCGTGAATCCTCACGCTCTACCTTCAAGGAGTCAACTCTTAGATAGATTTATTGATGGATGCATAGATGGATGGATGGATATATCGATAGATGGTTAGATAGATACATAGATACATAGATAGATAGATAGATAGATAGATAGATAGATAGATAGATAGATAGATAGATAGATAGATAGATAGATAGATAGATAGATAGATAGATAGATAGATAGATAGATAGATAGATAGATAGATAGATAGATAGATAGATAGATAGATAGATAAAGAAATAGATGGATAGATAGATAGATAGACAGATAGATAGATAGATAGATAGATAGATAGATAGATAGATAGATAGATAGATAGATAGATAGATAGATAGATAGATAGATAGATAGATAGATAGATAGATAGATAGATAGATAGATAGATAGATAGATAGATAGATAGATAGATAGATTGATAGATAGATAGATAGATAGATAGATAGATAGATAGATAGATAGATAGATAGATAGATAGATAGATAAAGAAATAGATAGATAGATAGATAGATAGATAGATAGATAGATGGATAGATAGATAGATGGATAGATGGATAGATGGATAGATAGATAGATAGATAGCTAAGATAGGTCACATATTTACTGATGAGAGTAAGAAGTTTATTAAATTCGGTGATGAATTTCTTTCTCAAATTGAAAAAGAGCAGTTTACCAAAATGATTGTTCGTCATGGTAAAGCTTTTTCTTTATTCCCTCATGAGATAGGATGTGCAGACCCAAAGTTAGTAGCTCCGATGATTATTTTCACAATACTGCATATTCCTTGGAATCTTCATCTGATTCTAGTTCCAAAGGCTCATTTACCTGAGCTAATGAGAATGTTAAAGGAGAAGATTACCATGAGAATCTTGGAACCATCCTCAGCACCATACTCTAATAGGTGGTTTACGGTACCGAAAAAGAGTGGGAAGCTACACTTTATTCAGGATTTGCAGCCTGTGAATAAAGTCACTATTAGGAATGTAGGAACGGGACTCATTGTAGATGAGTTTGCTGAGGCATTTGCTGGTCACTCCATCTATTCAATGGGAGACCTGTATTCAGGGTATGATCAGTTTCAATTAGCAATTGAGAGTCAAGATGTGACCACGATGAAGACTCCTTTGGGTTTAGTACATATGTGTACTTTACCACAAGGAGCAACGAATTTTGTGGCACACATGATGAATGCTATGAATCTGGTCCTACATGACTTTATCCCAAAAGTGACGATGCCTTTTATTGATGATATTCCAATAAAGGGGTGTGTGGAAAAAGAAAAGGATGAAAGTTTAGATTCATCTGGTTGTAGGAAGTTTGTTTCCAGCCATATTTCAGATTGTGAAAAGATATTTGAAAGATTTGAAGAGGTTGGACTAACTTTCTCCCTAGAGAAATCAACTTTTGGTGTTAATGAAGTGCTAATAGTTGGGCATTTATGTGGCCATTATGGTCGTAGACCCTATCCAGCAAAAGTTGATGCCATAAGTAGGATTTCTGAGAGATGTCGCAATATAAGTGAAGTAAGGAGATTCCTAGGTGCATGTGTTTTCTATGTCATCTGGATCCCTCACTTTGCTCATGTAGCGAATCCGCTTTATGATTTATTGAGAAAAAGAAAGAAATTCTTTTGGACTAATGAGCATTCTAGAACTATGAGGCATCTAAAGCAATTGCTTATCAATGCTCCTGTTTTGAAGCCTGTAATCCTAACTATTGACACTAGTACTATTGGTACAGGCTGGGTCATTGGGCAGGATGATGAGAAGGAGCAAAGGTACGCAGTTCGCTTTGGAGCAAAGATTCTTCATGATACTCAAAAGAATTACCCTCAAATTAAGAGAGAATTATGGGGATTAGTTATAGCTTTAAAAACAGATAAAGAATACTTTATAGGAGCTAATCTAATAGTAGAGACCGATTGTCTTCCATTAATAGGTTTAATAGCTAATTGTTCCTCTCCAGATATAGCTATGCTACGATGGATAGCCTTTATTAAATTCATCAATCCTGCTTTTGTACATATAGCCGGTAAACATAACACTGTCGCTGATATGCTTTCAAGAGCAAAATTTGACAATGATAGTGAAGCATTAAATAATCATATTAATTTAATAAATTATAAAACATCTACCTATACGTATGAAAGATTTAGAGAAAACGATTATGAAAGAGAGTGGCAAGATATAGGAAACTATCTGAGTTCATTTCAGCCTTCCTCAAGCTGGTCTTCTAATCGATTCCGGAACATCAGGAAGAAGTCTTTCAACTTCTTCTTGAAAGATGGATATCTTTGGAGACATGCTAGAGGAAAGGTTCGAAACCCTCAAAGAGTTCTAGGGTTGAAAGTTTTTCAAGTGCAAGTTATGCAAGAGATGCACGAAAGCCTTTGGGCTGGTCCTAAAGGCTTTGTAGCTACATATGAAAAAATTAGGGAAAGCTACTGGTGGCCGAGGATGTATGTAACTGTTAAAGAATTTGTGAGCACTTGTAGTACGTGCCAGTTACACTCCTCTCTCAAGCATAGAGATCCCCTTCACCCGACCTATCCACCTTGTATTCATTACAAGTGGGTAGTTGACCTTGTGACCATGCCTAAAAGCAATGATGGCATGAGATATATTGTTCTTGCACGAGAGGATTTGTCAAATCATGTCGAGGGTAGAGCGCTCCATTCCAATACTACTTATAATGTATGCGTATTCCTTTTGGAAGAAGTATTATCCAGATTTGGATATATAGAAAAAGTAGTAGCGGATAGAGGTGAGTTAGATGCGAAAGAGGCAAGAGAATTCTTTGCACAACATGGGATTCGATTGTCTCTTACGACTGCCTATAACCCAGAAGCGAATGGAAAAATTGAATGAGGGCATCCTTCCATAGTGAAGGCTATTTCAAAAGCTTGCCATGGAGATATTGGTCAATGGCCAAAATATCTCCCATTTGCTCTTTGGGCTGATCGCATGACGTACACAAGAACAACTGGTTTTATGCCGGCTGAACTCATGTATTGTCAGAAACCATTATTTCCCATTCATACTCAGATAATTTATTGGATGAATTTAGGTTGGGAAGATAAAATTTCAAGAGAGGACTTATTAGCATTTAGAATTAAGCAATTAAAACAAGGAAATGAAAATCTTAAAGAAGCAATAAAAAAATTAAAATCATCTAGATTGAAAAATAAATTATATTTTGATAAGAAACATAGATTAAGACCGCAACCAATAGAGAGTGGTGATTGGGTGCTTGTATATGATAGTACTTTTGATACTCAATACGATGCACGTCGGAAACTAACTAAACGTTGGTTCGAACCTTATGTTGTTGTTTCAGTTTATGAAACAGGTACATATAAATTACGTGAATTTGATGGTTCTATGCTAAAGAATTTGATTGCAGGGAAAAGAATCAAGCTCTTTAGCAGAAGAGAAAGCAGTAAATTTGAATTGGACGAAGACTTCTTGGAGGACGACGATGAAGAAGAATAAAACTGATCAGGTGAAAGAGTTCTAAACTTTACTTATTTTCTAGTAGCTAATATGATTTTTTTATTGATGCATTTCATATGTAGATATGTACATCCTTTTGATAGGAAAGGAAGATTTTTAAAATTATGAAACAATGAATTTAAAACTGAAGTAGGGATGTGTATGAAGAGAAGATGAGAATTAGAGATGCTATGGCTTTCATAAGGATAGGAGAGGGAACACTTGACTTGCGACTCCTAGTAGAAGTAAGTTTATTTTGTATAGGTAGGCTACCTTAACGTCCAACCCATGTCGCTAATGAGATCCTAGTTCCCAATATAGCATTCCTCTAGAACCTTTGCTTTGATTAGGGGTTAAGCCTTTCCCCTTAAACAAAAAAGTTGTGAAGAAAAATTAAGAAAAGAGAAAAATGAGAACATCAAGCAGTATATTAATGGCTACTGCAAGATGAGAAAAAAGAAAATTAAAAAAGAAAAAGAAAAAGAAAGAAAAGAAAAGAAAAGAAAAAAGTTATCATGATTCAATTGTGGTCTCGAAACCACTTCTGAAATTCTATACGGGCAATATGAGGCGGATTTATGCTATAGAGGAATTAGTTAGATGCATCTTATGGCGAGTGGCTAGGGAATCAGGAATAGACCATTTATATAAAATATTTATTACTTTTGAACGGGTTAATAGAAGAGCAAGTACCACAACTGTCTGATTGATTTCTATGGGACTTTCTAAAACTTGTTTTCAATTTCATGCATTGAACCAAAACGTTTATGATTCAAGTTTGCATAATTTTAAAAGGTTTTTCTTTACTGTCAGAAGATGTACTTACCTTTAGGAGCATATTTCATATAAGTTTGAAAATAATTCAAGAAATATTTTTCAAAAGATTTTGATACTGCTTTCCTATTGATCTGTAGGTTGGCCCATCGAGGGCGATGTGCAGGTTTGGTGGGGGCAGATGTCGGAAGGATTTCCTTACTTGAATTGTCATATGCAAAAATAAAAATATTTTGTTTTAGAGTCGGTTGAATGATATATCTCTCACATAATTTTTAATGTATTGGTTTGAATTGACTAATTTTTTCTTCTTTCTCTTAGTACCTGTAGGCAATAAAGAACATGAGGAGTTGGATTAAACAAAAGGTCTTCTTATCTAAAAGGATTTTAAGTCTATAATTGAATACAAGGAAGTATTATGATATATATCATGCTCGTATGTGTGTATATGTATAGGTAAATGTCATGTGTATGCATGGACATTGATGATAATTTCATAAGTAAAATCATCCTATCTTGCTTTAAACATATTACTTTATCTTTGTGGAATCCATGTGTAAAGTTGTGGTTATAAACCTTTGTCACTTTGTGATTAACAGATGTTTAATTAGTTGTAAAATAATTATTAAAAATAACTATTAAATAGCTATGATAAATATCTAAATGACTAATTAAATAATTATCAATGACTAATTATAATAATTATTAATTATAACATATTAAAGTAATAGTTATTTTATTGTTTTTTATGAAAATATCTTATTTGAATAAGTAACTAAACTTTTACGTGTGTATAAGTGAAGTCATGTGTTTTAGTTAAGTGAATGTATGTGTTAGTTAAAATTAGTTAATTCTTGTGATAGTGTGTGATGTGTGTTAGTTAAGTAGGTGTATGTGTTAGTTATCTAATTAACTACATGCGCACGTAGATTCATATGTTTGTCTATATAAGTAAATAGGAACGTGTTTCTTATTTCCTAATGATCTTCTACAGGTACAATGAATTTCTGATGAGAGAGAGAGAGGGAAGGAGAGAGAGATTGATTGATTTAGTGTTTAAACCTTGATGTTGCTTCTGTATTGTCAAAAGAGAGAGCAGTATTGAAGAATTGGCTTTTGGACTTCAAACAAGTGCTCGTTGAAAATGAGAAAAGATTGATGCTGATCCTGGAGATGACGCGTAGAAATAGATTCTAAGAGAGAGAGAGAGGTCTTTCAGGCTACAGATGCGTAGGAAGTCGGAAACGATGCACAGAGAGTTTTCAGCCATCACATGCGATGTTTCCGATTGGAAGCTATTTAAGCATCCAATCACGCTTCTCCATTTGGTTTTTATGCATGGCTGATCAGGGCTTGTACCTCTTCTGAGTGTTACCCTGCCTGCCCTCTCTCTTGTACAATAGGAAACTCTTTACATGTTCTTCATGTCCATCCAATCTTTTCGTGTAGATGTGGATTTTATGTTGTATTTTTTGCTTTCTTTCTTTTCTTTGTTTCAATCTCTGTGCTTAACTCAATTACACTCACATTGCATGTATATTCAGTTTCGTCCATTCCGAATGAAGAGAGCAATTTTGGCTTTTATGTTTCCATCCATACATGCATACTAGGAAAAATCAATCTCATGAGAAAGAGAGAGAATAGCTGCAGGTCGAGAGAACCGAGAGAGAGAGTTGAGAGAGTCCGGAGAGTTAAGTATGTCTTCCATTTTTCTGCTTCTTCTATATCTTTGTGCATGCATACAAGTAAACAGACGACGATCCTACTGCGGGTTCCTCAAGATCCGCCATGACGATGAAACACAAATCTACTTTGGAATCCGTAATCACCATATGCATCCTCGTGAGTGCATCGGTATGCGAAATCTCAAGAGAATGGTGCATTTGGAAATGGCGGCGTAACGATTGGAAATGATGGGTCATACTCATCGGCTCTGTTATCGTCGTCACAGCGAGAATCATCATGTGTTCTATTTCCCTTGACTGTCGCTGATGTGCAGAAGGAGAGAGAGAGAGAGACAGAGATGTAGGAAGTTATGCAGAAAGTACATTGAAAAGACTTCAACAAGTTCAAAAAGATACATAAACTTATGCGTGATTAGATAGAGAAAGTGATTTTTGAGTTCTATCATTCTTGAGGCATTTAGCATCATACACACGTTTCAGCGTCAGATTTTTGGCAGCACATATGTTGCATATGGTGGTTTTTTTTTTTCTTGTTGTCCTCATTTTGGGGCTGAGAAAATTTTGCGGTAGTTGTTATCATCTGAAATGATCTTGTATCATCGTGATGTTTTGAAACTAAAAATGATGAGTGATACTCTAATGTTGGCTTGTTAAATTATCTGCACTTATTTCCTTGTGTGAAGTTTCTGGAACTCTTATGTTTCATAAATTTGATGTTGCGATTTGATTTTCTTTTACTAAAGTTCCTATAACCGTTAATATTTGCATATATTATCTAAGATGATCGTAATTAGAGCAACTAGAAATATATTAGAAGGGACCACATGAAAGATTTATATGTTCATAATATCACTTATGATGTTGAAAAATCATTTAACAAACGAGAGAGAGAGAGAGAACGTGAATGCAGTCCTGTGCGATTTCTGCAATTTGAGAGAGAGAGAGAGAGAGAGATGAATGCATATTAGGTATGTGTGTATGCATGCATGTGAGAGTGTGTGCATGAATGTATATATGTGCATGAATGCATGTATGTGCATGAGTGTGTGCATGTGTGTGTGCATGCATGTATAGTTATGTATGCATGTGCATGTTAAGTTTAAGTTAGAGGCATGTGTATGCATATGCATGATAAAATGAGATTGCATGTGTAGTGTGCATTAGCATGACTGTACGTTTATGAATACATGAGTGTGCATGTTTAGTTAATACATGTTGATATGCATGTATGCATGAGAGATATTGAAGTATTATATGATGCATATTTGTATGGAAACAAATATATGTTTACATTTATATAAGTAATTGTTTACATTTACATTAAAGTTAGGAAATTAGAAGTATTCGTGTATATGTGTTAGTATAGGTTTTAAGTTATATATTGAATGCTAAAGTAATTAAATGAGTGTTTTATGCTAATTAAAAACATACTTATGTTTTTTGTTCCTAATGATCTTCTACAGATCGTTGAAGAGATTACAAAGGAGAACACGAGAACACAAGCATATGAGATTTCACGATTACAAAATTACGATATTTGAAAATTGTTTATTAAGTTGTATAGGATTATCTATTAAGACAATTGTATTAGCACTTATGATAAACTTTTGTATAGGCTTAAAATCCTAGAGATTTCTAACACTTCCACTTTTCGATATAATTAAAGATTTGTATAGGCTTAAATAAGATTGATTTTGAAATTCTTCATACTGTTTCTCTGAAAATTAATTGAGATCTTTACTTTTTTATTTCATATGTCTAAAGAATCAGGATCTACAAGTACTTCTAAACTAGTATCTTCAAACAATTCTGATATAAAGAATCAAGAATTAGAAAACTTAATAATAAGAACATTGCTTCCGTCTTCAATTGATAGTTCAAATAATAACGAAAATATAGAAGTTGAAATTATTAAAGATAAAGTAGTTAACGAAACTTTACACACGTCTGATTACGATCGTCTTCCTTCTAGTATTTTACCTTTAATTACCATAGTTTTGCCAGAACCGGAGGACAAGAAAGACTTATTCCCACCTAATTTAGTTAGAAAACCTAACTCAAATCAAGTTGAGAACGAAGAAGTTGACTTTGTTAAAGTTAAAATTACAAACGAGAACTTAGTTTTGTCTTATCAATTAGAAGCTATAGAAAATTATAGAAACGCTCGTCCTTGCGGTCCTTAGTCTAAATAATTTCTTCTTAATTTGCACTCCCATATATTAGAAACATATAGGTTTTTATCACACCTAAACTGAAAAAGCAACCGAAGGCCCTAGGCATACTTAGAAGCACCCTGCGTGCAGTCACATGGTTACGTTAGCGTGATTCTTTTAGATGAACGCCAGCCTCCCTTCACACCCCTCTTCGACGTCGCAGGGGTGGTGGGGGAAAACAGGAGGGCTGGTGGAGTTGGAGGGGGTTGAGGTGATGGTGGGGGCCGCGGGGGTGGTGGGGGAAAAGAGGAGGCGACGATGGGGTTGGAGGGGTCGAGGTGATGGTGGGGGCCGCGAGGGGCAGTGGGGTTGGAGTGGGTCGGGGTGAGGGTGGGGCCGCAGGGGTGGTGGGGGAAAACAGGAGGGCTGGTGGAGTTGGAGGGGTCGTGGGGGATGGGGTGAGTGATGGAGGTGTGGGGTGGTGGTGGTGTGGAGTGGTGGAGGGTTGTGGGGTGGTGGTGGTGTGGAGTGGTGGAGCGCTGTGGGGTGGTGGTGGTGTGGAGTGGTGGAGGGCTGTGGGGTGGTGGTGTGGAGTGGTGGTGGTGTGGAGTGGTGTATTCGAGGGCCGTGGGGTGGTGGTGTGGAGTGGTGGAGGGCTGTGGGGTGGTGGTGGTGTGGAGTGGTGGAGGGTTGTGGGGTGGTGGTGTGGAGTGGTGGAGGGCTGTGCGGTGGTGGAGGGCTGTGGGGTGGTGGTTGTGTGGAGTGGTGGAGGGCTCTAGGGTGGTGGTGGTGTGGAGTGGTGGAGGGCTGTGGGGTGGTGGTGGTGTGGAGTGGTGGAAGGCTGTGGGGTGGTGGTGGTGTGGTGGAGTTGGAGGGGATCGAGGTGATGGTGGGGGCCACGAGGGTGGTGGGGGAAAAGAGGAGGGGACAGTGGGGTTGGAGGGGGTCGGGGTGAGGGTGGGGCCATCGGGGTGGTGGGGGAAAACAGGAGGGCTGGTGGAGTTGGAGGGGGTCGAGGTTATGGTGGGGGCCCGCGGGGGTGGTGGGGGAAAAGAGGAGGGGACGGTGGGGTTGGAGGGGTCGAGGTGATGGTGGGAGAGAGAGAAATGCCGCGATACACTATCTCTCTATCTGTCTATCTCTCTACCTATCTATCTATCTATCTGTCTATCTGTCTATCTGTCTATCTATCTATCTGTCTATCTGTCTATCTGTCTATCTATCTATTTGTCTATCTATCTATCTATCTATCTATCTATCTATCTATCTATCTATCTATCTATCTATCTATCTATCTATCTATCTATCTATCTATCTATGTATCTATCTATCTATCTATCTATCTATGTATCTATCTATCTATCTATCTATCTATCTATCTATCTATCTATCTATCTATCTATCTATCTATCTATCTATCTATCTATCTATCTATCTATCTATCTATCTATCTATGTGTATATCTTTCTTTCTATCTATCTATATATCCAACCATCCATGCATCTATCCATCCATCCATCCATCCGTCCATCCATCTATCTATCTATCTATCTATCTATCTATCTATCTATCTATCTATCTATCTATCTATCTATCTATCTATCTATCTATCTATCTATCTATCTATCTATCTATCTATCTATCTATCTATCTATCTATCTATCTATCTATCTATCTATCTATCTATCTATCTATCTATCTATCTATCTATCTATCTATCTATCTATCTATCTATCTATCCATCCATCCATCCATCCATCCATCCATCCATCCATCCATCCATCCATCTATCTATCCATCCATCCATCCATCCATCCAATCTCTAAGAATAGGATCATTTGATACTCGACGAAGTATGTCATGACTATCTTTGGGTAAGGGTTGAGCTACAGGTTTTATTTTCTTTTCTACAGTTTTGTATTTGGTTTCTATAATAACTTCATGTTCTAGGATGAATTCACTAATAATCTCATACTCTTGAATAGAGTTAAGAATTATCAGATTTGATTCAAAATTTTCATGAGAAACACTTTCTAGCTCTTCTAATAGAGTGGAACGTTTTGATAATTCAATTATACTCTCAATTTTCTCGTCACTTGAAATTAATCCAGTTTGTCTGAAATATTTTTTAGTTTGTTTTCTAAATGTTTTTGGAAGGTTTTCATTAGTAATATAATGCAAACTAGTTGTAGGAGTACAAATTAGATAATTTTCAAATTTATGTTCATTGATAAGCGAGACATCAAAACAACGTCCACTATTGTCTCGCTCAATAGTGGAGTCTAGCAAAAATTTTGATCATAGTACGCTCCATATTCTCTTACAGCCAGTGGATCATCACAAACATGACTGATCGAGTCAATGGGATTTCTTCTTAAGCTCTTTCTATTTCTAGTATGGTTTGGGCAAACCGTCATAACTTGCAAGTAACCATCCCTGATTTGGATCGAATTCTTGCATACGCTGATCCGTCGTTCATTGCTTTTGTTTCCATCCTCATTTCAGCTATAAATGGCTGTCCAAGAATCACTTCATATGAACAATTATCTTCAACAAAGAAGTAAAAATCTTCTCGAACACCACCTATCATAATAGGCACATTTGCACATGCACCCAATAAAATACCAGAGCCATTATCAGTTGTTCTCATCCGCCAACCGTGCTCTCTATCAATTGGCCATCTAAATTTGTCAAAAGACTTTTTTGAAATCACGTTTATCTCTGACCCCGAGTCAATGAGAGCCAAAGCTAAACAAGAATCTTTCTCATCTCCAATTCTAATCTTCACTTCTTGTGTGCCTCGTGCCCAGAAGGTAGAATTGTATTTACTTTCACTTTTTAACATTTCTTCATCAGATTGTATAGGTCCTAGAAAATTTCTATTTACACTACCCGTTGTAAATTCATCATCATTCTCATAGTCACTTTCACTCAATGTAACTGCATCATTCATAGCTAGGGTTTCTTCTGCCACATCTTGCATGTCCTCATTTTGTGGCAAAGGAAAGTGTCTTCTTCTAATAAGCCAAATAAAACTATCCTTGAACTCCGGTTTTGCTATGGAAAACACTTGCTCAAGTGACATCGTTACTTGACTTTTTAGAAGAATGTCATTTAAAATCTCCCTAGCATCATTTTTCTTTTCGAGCTCAGAAATCATAATAGCACGTGGAGCTCTTCTTCCTTTCTTCTTTTCTTTCTCTTCATTTTGCTTTTGATCCTCTTTATTTTCAGGTTTAGAGGTTTCTTTTTCCACTTTCTTCTGTTCTTCTTGGGGTTGAACATTTTCATCGGTCGCCTTTTTGCCTTCCTTTATCATTTTCCTCTTCTCTTCTTGAGATAAATTTGATTCATCAAACTGAACTTTTTTATCAGTTTTCTTTTCATCTTCTCTCGTTTGTCTCCTAGTTACCCTCTTATCACATTCTTCTACATCATCCTGTTGATCTTCTCGTCTCCGTTTTTCCTCAACATTAGCAATGTGAGAAAAGACAGAGGATTGATCTACAGGAGATTTCCATGCGGTCTTGTACATTATCTCGTCTCTAGCTCGTACTAGTGCCTCTATTGAATATGGATTTTGGCTAGGCATTGAAGAAGGCCTATCCTTGAACGGCTCTAGTCTTGCAGCCGAAGTACTGGCAGTTGCATCTAAGACTGTTAAATTTTCGTAAAGCTTTTTCATTCCGCCTTTGCCCCAATTGATGGACAAAGGAAGATGTGACCTAAAGTCACATAATCGTCTATCTATTTCCACAACTAATTGATTCACCTTAGCACTTTTTAATTCTTCACAAGCAATTGATGCGTGCTCTTGACTATCGCACCAAACACAACGCTTCACACCAGTCCATCTTCTCTCATTATTTCTTTGAAAGGGTGGCTGTACAGCAAACTGAGGAGCTTGTTGAGAAGCAAACTGAGGAGCTTGCTGTGGTACTGGTTGAAAGACTGTTTGAGGTGGAACATACTGAGGCATAACTTGTTGATTAGGCAGAGCTTGTCCTGCACCACTACTGCTAGCCCCTGGATCATTAAAGCTCATGGAGTAAACTTGTTTATTTAAGTTAGCAACCTCTTTTGAAAGAGATGCTTGCATGTTCATGACATTCTCCATCTGTTTACATAGAATATCCAGTTGAAATTCTATGGGAGCTTTAGTGATAGCTGAATTATTAGCTGTAGCCGTAGTAGCAGGCGTTGGCATGTCAACTTGCCTTATAGCAGGAGTTTCCCTTGGCTGAGAAGCATTAGGTCTAGAATATTAAATCGTTTGCCTTTGCTTCATTTGAGCAATAGCCTCTATCTCTTTTTTGACTTTCTCCCAGTCATCAGTTAGCCCATACCTTTTTCCTGGCTCTTTTATTCGTCTTTCAATTTCGGCTCTATCTTCTGGATTAAGTATCTTAAGAAAATATATAATTACATCTGGATTAATAGCATTTCTATCATCTTCGGGAAGTTGAGCCAGACGTCTCATAAACTCACTGTGAAGATGAGTTAAAGACTCATTACTCTTAACAGTGTTTAACCACCGCAGAAAAACCTTCTCGACTATGCTGGCTAAAATCCTCGAGGTAGAACATTTTATGAAGTTCCTTTCTAAATTCCTCCCAAGTTTTTTCAGCATGTTCTTGTATAGATTCTAGAATTGAACTAGAAACTACACGTCCAAAGTATTTCACTAGTACATCTTCAGGTAATCCCTGGATTTGCACTTGTTCCTCAAATGCATCCAGGTATTCTGTAATGTTTAATCCAGTAAATTTTCCTTTTTCTTTTAGAATAGCTTGGACTGTATGTGTCCCTTGCTTTTCTATCATCATGTTCCTAAACATCTCCTCCATTTTGCATTCTTGATAACGTTTTGAATAGAGAAGAAGTTCCCTAATAGCCGGATCTAATTGCTCTCTAAATTGCCTAAATCTATCACTAGTTGATAAAGCCAGGGATAGCTTTACCCTAGTCCTAGGCTTTTACTAATTCTAATCTTCTTTTCTAAAATCTTTTTGATTTCTAAACCCTAAATTATGACTTATCTCTTATATTTACTCTTTTTCAATTTTAAAGGGTTTTTAATAAGGTAATTTTTGATTTAAGTCTTTTAGTTTACTATTAATTTCTTTAAAATTAATTTCTTTGAAAAAAATAAAAGCATTAACTATAAGTTAAAAAGAGACCTAAATTTAAACTATTTTTATGCTATAAGCTTTCTTTTTATGCAATAAAACAAACAATCTTTCTTTTTCAAATTTTAAAATCTTTTCTTTTTAATGATGCAAAAATAATGGTTTTTCCTAAAAAATGCAAATATTTAAATGCTTTAAGTAAAATTTATATTTCATAGATACAAAAGAAAGATTAAAATACTCTTTAAATGCTAATATGAAAGTGCTTAGATCCTAGTGTAGATGAAAACAACTTTTCTTTTTAAGTGATGTGTGTAAACTAAAAATAAAGAACTTAAAATAAACACCTTACTTGATGATATTTTTGCTAAAGAGGTTCAAAAGTGAACGTTAAAACAATCTTTAAACACAAAACTAAAATGACCATGAATATATCTTGATTCTCTTGAACGTTGAGGGGGGGTTTTGAAACGACGAAGCTCCACCAGTTGGAAATCCTTCTTCCACGGTTTTGTCACAACTTCAATCTTCAAATTTCCTGCATACAAGAAGAAGATAAAATTAAATTAAAACTGAAAATGCAACGTAAGTCCTAGGCACACTATCGTCATGTTTCACGTCGGGTTCACCAAAGTTGTCGAAGAGGGGTGTGAAGGGAGGCTGACGTTCATCTAAAAGAATCACGCTAACCTAACCATGTGACTGCACACAGAGTGCTTCTAAGTATGCCTAGGGCCTTTGGTTGCTTTTTCAGTTTAGGTGTGATAAAAACCTATATGTTTCTAATATATGGGAGTGCAAATTAAGAACTAATTATTTAAACTAAGGACCGTAAGGACGAGCGTTTCTATAATTTTCTATAGCTTCTAATTGATAAGACAAAACCAAGTTCTCGTTTGTAATTTTATCTTTAACAAAGTCAACTTCTTCGTTCTCAATTTGATTTGAGTTAGGTTTTCTAACTAAATTAGGTGGGAATAAGTCTTTCTTGTCCTCCGGTTCTGGCAAAACTATGGTAATTAAAGGTAAAATTCTAGAAAGAAGACGATCGTAATCTAATGTGTGTAAAGTTTCGTTAACTACTTTATCTTTAATAATTTCAACTTCTATATTTTCCTTATTATTTGAACTATCAATTGAAGACAGAAGCAATGTTCCTATTATTAAGTTTTCTAATTCTTGATTCTTAATATTAGAATCGTTTGAAGATACTAGTTTAGAACTACTTGTAGATCCTGATTCTTTAGACATATGAAATAAAAAAGTAAAGATCTCAATTAATTTTCAGAAAAACAGTATGAAGAATTTCAAAATTAATCTTATTTAAGCCTATACAAATCTTTAGTTATATTGAAAAGTGGAAGTGCTAGAAATCTCTAAGATTTTAAGCCTATACAAAAGTTTATCATAAGTGCTAATACAATTCTCTTAATAGATAATCCTATACAACTTAATAAA
The DNA here is from genome assembly GCA_020310875.1 of Ceratopteris richardii. Classification (NCBI taxonomy): domain Eukaryota; kingdom Viridiplantae; phylum Streptophyta; class Polypodiopsida; order Polypodiales; family Pteridaceae; genus Ceratopteris; species Ceratopteris richardii. Next base: position 117,213,634 of record CM035436.1, read on the forward strand.
CAATTTTCAAATATCGTAATTTTGTAATCTTCAAATCTCATATGCTTGTGTTCTCGTGTTCTCCTTTGTAATCTCTTCAACGATCTGTAGAAGATCATTAGGAACAAAAAACATAAGTATGTTTTTAATTAGCATAAAACACTCATTTAATTACTTTAGCATTCAATATATAACTTAAAACCTATACTAACACATATACACGAATACTTCTAATTTCCTAACTTTAATGTAAATGTAAACAATTACTTATATAAATGTAAACATATATTTGTTTCCATACAAATATGCATCATATAATACTTCAATATCTCTCATGCATACATGCATATCAACATGTATTAATTAAACATGCACACTCATGTATTCATAAACGTACATTCATGCTAATGCACACTACACATGCAATCTCATTTTATCATGCATATGCATACACATGCCTCTAACTTAAACTTAACATGCACATGCATACATAACTATATATGCATGCACACACACATGCACACACTCATGCACATACATGCATTCATGCACATACATGCATTCATGCATTCATGCACATACATGCATTCATGCACATATATACATTCATGCACACACTCTCACATGCATGCATACACACATACCTACATATGCATTCATCTCTCTCTCTCTCTTTCTCTCTCAAATTGCAGAAATCGCATAGGACTGCATTTACGTTCTCTCTCTCTCTCTCTCTCACGTTTGTTAAATGATTTTTCAACATCATAGGTGATATTATGAACATATAAATATTTCATATGGTCCCTTCTAATATATTTCTAGTTGCTCTAATTACGATCATCTTAGATAATATATGCAAATATTAACGGTTATAGGAACTTTAGTAAAAGAAAATCAAATCGCAACATCAAAGTTATGAAACATAAGAGTTTCAAAACATCACGATGATAGCAGATCATTTCAGATGATAACAACTACCGCAAAATTTTCTCAGCCCCAAAATGAGGACAACAAGAAAAAAAAAAGCCACCATATGCAACATATGTGCTTCCAAAAATCTAACGCTGAAACGTGCGTATGATGCTAAATGCCTCAAGAATGATAGAACTCAAAAATCACTTTCTCTATCTAATCACGCATAAGTTTATGTATCTTTTTGAACTTGTTGAAGTCTTTTCAATGTCCTTTCTGCATAACTTCCTACATCTCTGTCTCTCTCTCTCTCCTTCTCCACATCAGCGACAGTCAAGGGAAATAGAACACATGATGATTCCCGCTGTGACGACGATAACAGAGCCGATGAGTATGACCCATCATTTCCAATCGTTACGCCGCCATTTCCAAATGCACCATTCTCCTGAGATTTCACACACCGCTGCACTCACGAGGATGCATATGGTGATTACGGATTCCAAAGTAGATTTGTGTTTCACCGTCATGGCGGATCTTGAGGAACCCGCAGTAGGATCGTCGTCTGTTTACTTGTATGCATGCACAAAGATATAGAAAAAGCAGAAAAATGGAAGACAGACTGAACTCTCCGGACTCTCTCAACTCCCTCTCTCGGTTCTCTCGACCTGCAGCTATTCTCTCTCTTTCTCATGAGATTGATTTTTCCTAGTATGCATGTATGGATGGAAACATAAAAGCAAAAATTGCTCTGTTCATTCGGAATGGAAGAAACTGAATATACTTGCAATGTGAGTGTAATTGAGTTAAGCACAGAGATTGAAACAAAGAAAAGAAAGAAAGAAAAAAATACAACATAAAATCCACATCTACACAAAAAGATTGGATGGACATGAAGAACATGTAAAGAGTTTCCTATCGTACAGGAGAGAGGGCAGGCAGGGTAACACTCAGAAGAGGTACAAGCCCTGATCAGCCATGCATAAAAACCAAATGGAGAAGCGTGAGTGGATGCTTAAATAGCTTCCAATCGAAAACATCGCATGTGATGGCTGAAAACTCTCTGTGCATCGTTTTCGACATCCTACGCATCTGTAGCCTGAAAGACCTCTCTCTCTCTCTCTCTCTCTTAGAATCTATTTCTACGCGTCATCTCCAGGATCAGCATCAATCTTTTCTCAACTTCAACGAGCACTTGTTTGAAGTCCAAAAGCCAATTCTTCAATACTGCTCTCTCTTTTGACAATACAGAAGCAACATCAAGGTTTAAACACTAAATCAATCAATCTCTCTCTCCTTCCCTCTCTCTCTCTCATCAGAAATTCATCGTACCTGTAGAAGATCATTAGGAAAGAAGAAACACGTTCCTATTTACTTATATAGACAAACATATGAATCTACGTGCGCATGTACTTAATTAGATAACTAACACATACACCTACTTAACTAACACACATCACACACTATCACATGAATTAACTAATTTTAACTAACACATACATTCACTTAACTAAAACACATGACTTCACTTATACACACGTAAAAGTTTAGTTACTTATTCAAATAAGATATTTTCATAAAAAACAATAAAATAACTATTACTTTAATATGTTATAATTAATAATTATTATAATTAGTCATTGATAATTATTTAATTAGTCATTTAGATATTTATCATATCTATTTAATAGTTATTTTTAATAATTATTTAACAATTAATTAAACATCTGTTAATCACAAAGTGACAAAGGTTTATAACCACAACTTTACACATGGATTCCACAAAGATAAAGTAACATGTTTAAAGCAAGATAGGATGATTTTAATTATAAAAATTATCATCAATGTCCATGCATACACATGACATTTACCTATACATATACACACATACGAGCATGATATATATCATAATACTTCCTTGTATTCAATTATAGACTTAAAATCCTTTTAGATATGAAGACCTTTTGACAGCGGCCCCACCCTCACCCCGACCCCCTCCAACCCCACTGTCCCCTCGCGGCCCCCACCATCACCTCGACCCCCTCCAACTCCACCAACCCTCCTGTTTTCCTCCACCACCCCTGCGGCCCCACCTGCACCCCGACCACCTCCAACCCCACTATCCCCTCCTCTTTTCCCCCACCACCCTCGCGGCCCCCACCATCACCTCGACCCCCTCCAACTCCACCCCACAGCCCTCCACCACACCACCACAACCCCACAACCCTCCACCACTCCACACCACCACCACCCCACAAGCCCCCGCAACCCTCCACCACTCCACACCACCACCACCCCACAGCCCTCCACCACTCCACACCACCACCACCCCACGGCCCACCACCACACCACCACCACCCCACAAGCCCCCACAGCCCTCCACCACTCCACACCACCACCCCTCAGCCCTCCACCACTCCACACAACCCCACAGCCCTCCACCACACCACCACCACCCCATAGCCCTCCACCACTCCACACCACCCCAGAGCCCTCCACCACTCCACACCACCACCACCCCACAACCCTCCACCACTCCACACCACCACCACAGCCCTCCATCACACCATCACCCCACAGCCCTCCACCACACCACCACCACCCTAGAGCCCTCCACCACTCCACACCACCCCACAGCCCTCCACCACACCACCACCACCCCACAGCGCTCCACCACTCCACACCATCCCACAGCCCTCCACCACTCACCCCACGGCCCTCCACCAAACCACCACCACCCCACAGCCCTCCACATCTCCACACCACCACCACCCCACAACCCTCCACCACTCCACACCACCACCACCCCACAGCCCTCCACCACCCCACAGCCCTCCACCACTCCACACCACCACCATCCCACAGCCCTCCACCACTCCACACCACCACCACCCCACAGCCCTCCACCACTCCACAGCACCACCACCCCACGGCCCTCCACCACACCACCACCACCCCACAGCCCTCCACCACTCCACACCACCACCACCCCACAGCCCTCCACCACTCCACACCACCACCACCCCACAGCCCTCCACCACTCCACACCACCACCACCCCACACCTCCACCACTCACCCCACCCCCCACGACCCCTCCAGCTCCACTAGCCCTCCTGTTTTCCCCCACCACCCCTGCGGCCCCACCCTCACCCTGACCCTCTCCAACCCCACTGTCCCCTCGCGGCCCCCACCATCACCTCAACCCCTCCAACCCCACCGTCCCCTCCTCTTTTCCCCCACCACCCCCGCGGCCCCCACCATCATCTCGACCCCCTCCAACTCCACCAGCCCTCCTGTTTTCCCCCACCCCCTACGGCCCCACCCTTCGACCCCCTCCAACCCCACTGTCCCCTCGCCACCCCCACCATCACCTCGACCCCCTCCAACTCCACCAACCCTCTTGTTTTCCCCGACCACCCCTGCGGCCCCACCCGCACCCCGACCCCCTCCAACCCCACTGTCCCCTCCTCTTTTCCCCCACCACCCTCGCGGCCCCCACCATCACCTCAACCCCCTCCAACTCCACCCCACAGCCCTCCACCACACCACCGCCACCCGAGAGCCCTCCACCACTCCACACCACCACCACCCCACAAGCCCCCATAGCCCTCCACCACTCCACACCACCACCACCCCACACCCCTCCACCACTCCACACCACCACCACCCCACGGCCCTCCACCACACCACAAGCCCCCGCAGCCCTCCACCGCTCCATACCACCACCACCCCTAAGCCCTCCACCACTCCACACCACCCCACAGCCCTCCACCACACCACCACCACACAGCCCTCCACCACTCCACACTACCACCACCCCACAGCCCTCCACCACTCCACACCACCACCACATCCCTCCACCACACCACCACCACCCCAGAGCCCTCCACCACACCACCACCACCCCACAGCCCTCCACCACTCCACACCACCCCACAGCCCTCCACCACACCACCACCACCCCACGGCCCTCCACCAATCCACACCACCCCATAGCACTCCACACTCCACACCACCACCATAGCCCTCCACCACACCAAAACCACCCCACAGCCCTCCACCACACCACCACCACCCCACAGCCCTCCACCACTCCACACCACCACCACCCCACAGCCCTCCACCACTCCACACCACCCCACAGTCCTCCACCACACCACCACCACCCCACGGCCCTCCACCACTCCACACCACCCCATAGCCCTCCACCACTCCACACCACCACCACAGCCCTCCACCACACCACCACCACAGCCCTCCACCACACCACCACCACCCCACAGCCCTCCACCACACCACCACCACCCCAGAGCCCTCCACCACTCCACCAACCCTCTTGTTTTCCCCGACCATCCCTGCGGCCCCACCCGCACCCCGACCCCCTCCAACCCCACTGTCCCCTCCTCTTTTCCCCCACCACCCTCGCGGCCCCCACCATCACCTCGACCCCCTCCAACTCCACCCCACAGCCCTCCACCACACCACCACCACCCGAGAGCCCTCCACCACTCCACACCACCACCACCCCACAAGCCCCCATAGCCCTCCACCACTCCACACCACCACCACCCCACACCCCTCCACCACTCCACACCACCACCACCCCACGGCCCTCCACCACACCACAAGCCCCCACAGCCCTCCACTGCTCCACACCACCACCACCCCTAAGCCCTCCACCACCCCACACCACCCCACAGCCCTCCACCACACAGCCCTCCACCACTCCACACCACCACCACCCCACAGCCCTCCACCACTCCACACCACCACCACATCCCTCCACTACACCACCACCACCCCAGAGCCCTCCACCACACCACCACCACCCCACAGCCCTCCACCACTCCACACCACCCCACAGCCCTCCACCACACCACCACCACCCCACGGCCCTCCACCACTCCACACCACCCCATAGCACTCCACACTCCACACCACCACCATAGCCCTCCACCACACCAAAACCACCCCACAGCCCTCCACCACACCACCACCACCCCACAGCCCTCCACCACTCCACACCACCACCACCCCACAGCCCTCCACCACTCCACACCACCCCACAGTCCTCCACCACACCACCACCACCCCACGGCCCTCCACCACTCCACACCACCCCATAGCCCTCCACCACTCCACACCACCACCACAACCCTCCACCACACCACCACCACCCCACAGCCCTCCACCACACCACCACCACCCCACAGCCCTCCACCACTCCACAAACCCCCCACAAACCCCACAAATCCCACATTTTTCCACGACCTTACATAAGGCTCTTATACAGTTTGGATGGACATTTGGAGGATCATTTCTCAACCAAACCCTATAGTGTTATATATCATTGGAAAGCTCTCGGCGAGTACTTTGCAATGATGTAATAATAATTTTGAAATCTTGGATAAAGTTTTGACCACACCCCAAAAACCCCCACAACTCCCCATAACTCACCCCTATTCCCACCCAACCAACAAACCCCACACCCCTCCACAACCCTCCACAAACCCCATAATCTCTCTGAATTCCCCACAACTCACCTCCCATACTGCCCACTTAATATGAAGGATCAAAAGCTACTACCAAAATTAGGTGAAGGATGTGCTTCTCAAGGTCATTCAAATATCACGGGCGGCACAAAATGAGGATCTCAGCTTGCATTCAAAAGTGAAAGTAAAGGTGTAAGTGGTAAAAATGAAAGTGGAGAAATGACTGTTGCCGCCAACCATTCATGACGACTGCCTATTTTTGAGGATCCAATTCAAGATTGGTGGCATATTTGATCTACCCCTCCAATTTTGGGCAATCAATCGGCGCATGATCAGTGGACATGAGGAATCGGCAAGGCCCTCTTGGCCTATTTGAGCCTATAAAAGCAATGGATTTGTGTTCATTTGATACATTCAGATACATACATTTACATATGTACGTACAGAGGTCCTCTCTTTGCACCTTGTGGCTTCAAGCCTACTGTAGGAAGTCACTCTGTGGTGAGGATATAGAGTGTGGGCTTCCCTGTGGAGGGCTAATAGCACAATAGTGTGAGGAGAGTGGCTTGGTTTTGTCATTCAGTGTGAGTCGTTGGTATTTCGTGCCCTTTCCCTTAGAGCAAGTCTTCATACTTTGTATTGATCAGTGCTAGTCTACATCTAGTTGTGTCCATTGTACGGATTGGAAGAATCCCTTGTATTGATGTTGCTCAGTTCTGGAAAGGCATGTTAGCCCAGAGCATGAACTTTTGAGCATCTCCTTGCCTATGTTGTAATCATCTCATTCGAACTAAGGAGTGGATGTTCTTCCATTATTGTCATTTTGTCATTAATACTTTCTTGAGTATTCACAACTCTGTGCAATCATTGATATTTGCCTGCTCACAGAAGTGTTAAAGGGTACATTTCCGTAAGGAGAACCTCCCTTCAGTAGTTGAAGTACTGGAGTACTTGCCGCATGGTCCTGTTAAAAGTAGATACCCCAGTACCTCCTCTACAGTTTGGCACACACGGTGGGACACTTGCATTTCTGTGAGAGGCCCTGAGGATAGTAAATAGTCCTCCTTTTCAATATTTTCGCCCTATTGCATTTGCAAGTAGGTACATGACCCATACGCGAGCAGATAAGGAGCCTCTTCATATACGAAGGAGCCTTAAGAAGTCAGCTATATCTTCAACTAGTGAACCTACCTCCCCTCTACCATCTTTGAATTTATCTATTGATTTCGGTGCGACACCACTATCAACGGAGAAGCATAGGAGAACATTAGACTTCTCCTCAGATACGTCAGAAGAAACACCACTGCAAATGGAGGATCTCTCTCATTTACTCTCCATACTCAATATTAAGTTCCCTACCTTCAAGGGACAAGCTTATGAGGATGCTGATGATCATGTGAGGTGGTTCATCTCCTTATGCCGTGGACGAGGTCTGCAGAATAGAGAGGATGCAATGCTGGTACTCTTCCCATCCACATTGGAAGGCCTTGTTGACAAATGGTACAGTCAATATGCAGATGGCCATTTTGCTACATGGGAGGCTCTGAAGATGGCATTTTCATAGACATTTCGACCTAGTGACTCCTTGGAAAGAGCTCTAGACTAGCTCGAGAATCTAAGGCTAAGATCAGGTGAATCCTTTCATGAACTTCACACTAGAACAAAAGCACTTGTTGCACGTCTGCCACAAGCTCCAGGTGATTTCTTGGTTAAAAAATGGATAGAAAAAGCTCTGCCTAGGTCATCTCAGCAGAAGCTATGTGAGTCTCTTAGATTGGATGCAACCCTCAATGATTTTGTTGCAGCAGCATCACGCATTGAAGAAGCTAGGCAACATTTTGAAGGTGATACACAATCGAATTATGCTGCAGAACTAGACCCTATTGGGCAACTGAGGAAGGAACTGGAGTTATTAAGAATGCAACAAAATCAACAGGAAGAGAAGTTCTTGCCACCACTGCGTCACACTGATGATGAAGTAGCCCAACTTCGCCGTGAGTTAGAAGATTTGCGGACCACTCAAGATATAAGAAGGCAGATTTGGTGCACAATATGTAACAACAATGGGCATTCCAATGCTAATTGTCCTAACAAGGTAAGCTGTCAATTTTGTGGAAAGGATGGCCATGAAGCTAGAGACTGTTACTACCTCAAGGGTACACAGCAACGAGGTAGCTCTCAAGCTTTGGATTCATATTATGCTAGTACTTCCAATGCACCTAATAGAGAGGAGAGCAGACCAATGAAGCCCATATATAATAGGCCTTTGATGTGCTACCGTTGTGGTGAGTATGGCCATATGCAAAACAGGTGTTCCCTTCCAGAAGATGCACCTTCTTGTCAGCATTGTCCCGAGGCTAAGGATCACTACACCAAAGATTGCCCAAGAAGCCGTCCTGCTCCAATCCACATGATTGCAGTCTCTCCACAAGAAGAAGGTAGGACCACTCAGTCTTATGCTATTTCATCTTCTTCAATACCCATGATGACTAGAGCCAGACAACCGGCAGCAACCCATAGAGAAGAACAAGAGGGAGTCCAGGATAAAGAAGAGGAAAAGAATTCTGGGTGGAAGGGCCAAGAAGAAATTGAAGGAGCTTATGAAAGGATGGCTACTTCTCTAAGGGGCCAACCAACAACTTTGCAAGAAGACCCTCATGAGGTAAACATTGAACAGATCTTGAAAGGTATTCATCACAAGGTTAGTCTATACGAACTTATAAGGATGGATTCAAAAATAAGAAGTAACTTATTGAAGATTATACACTCTGCTCACTTGATCCAATCACCCGGTATAGATGGTTTCATGGTTGATTTTCCCCCTGCACCCTTAGCAGACTACCTAAGCTCAAGATTATCTGTTTGTATAAAGGATGAAGCTCTCACAGGTGTGATCATAGATGGAGGCTCTGGTATCAATTTGATGCCAGATTTCACAATGAAGAAACTGAATTTGAACCCCACCAAGATGACACCATTCATAGTTACACTAGCAGATCAACATCGGGTTGCGCCTCTGGGCATTATTGAAAAGGTACTGATGATAGTACAGGGTTTCCACTTTGTTCTAGATTTTGTGGTTATTGCACTTCCACAGGAGACTTCTTACCCTTTACTCCTGGGGAGACCTTGGCTGAGGCAAGCAAAAGCTTTGCAAGATTGGGGGAAAAACAAACTATGGATTTCAACAAGCACCAATAGCCAACTGCAATTACATTTGGAAGAAGGATTCGACTCAGGGAAAACTATTGGGTATACTGTGGACACTCAGGTAATGCCCTCTCTACCCCAAGAAGAAGATACATTATTGAATTGGATGATGGAAAGTGCAGAGTATTGTACGGTGGAAATCGGTGAAATAGAAGAAGTTACGGATGAAGGAGTTGCAGGAAAAGGCCATGAAGATCACAAGGAAATGGAAAATCAGAGTTTGCAGGAGAATAAAAACTTTGAAGAGGCAAAAAATATAGAGATTTCTGAACAAAAAGGTTATGAGCCTGAATGCAGAGAAGATCTCCCCTTTTTGGATATACCTCAAGGATGGACCAGAGAACATATTGCAAAATATCAGTTAAAGTCCACTCCTGCATACAGTGGAGATGATTTCTCAAACAAAACTAGTCCTGAAACACTAGTTCAAGAAATAAATCTAGGGGATGAAGAGAACCCTCAAGTAGTCCACTTGGCCTCTTGGCTATGGCATTATCCTCCTTTACTGCAGAAGGTAACTTCTTTACTTTTTGCCTACAAAAATGTCTTCGCATGGTCCTACAAAGATCTAACAATGATACTAGAGGAGCTTGGATTACACAGAATACCCTTAGTTGAGGGAGCCGCGCCTGCAAGAAGTAGTCCGTATCGACTCAATCCAAAATATGCAGAGGCGGTAAAATTGGAAGTTACAAAACTAGAAGAAGCAGGTATAATTGTTCCAGTAGAACATTTCAGGTGGCTTTCTTCTATGGTTATTGTACCCAAGAAAAATAGTGGAAAAATAAGAGTTTGCGTTGATTTTCGTGCCTTAAATAAAGTGACAGTTCAAGATGGATTTCCTCAACCCTTTTCAGAGCAAGTACTTGAGGAAGTAGTTGGTCACACTTTGTATAGCTTCTTGGATGGTTTTAGTGGCTACAATCAGATAGTGATCCATCCTGATGATAGGGACAAAACAGCCTTTGTTACTCCATGGGGCACTTATGTCTATACTCGCATGGCATTTGGATTGAAGAATGCACCAGCTTCATTTAATAGAACAATGTATCTGATATTGGGCAAGTGGTTAACAACCTTTCTCCGCATTTTCATGGATGACTTTTCAGTGTTTTCAGGCACAGATAGAAGAGCAGCAGTTCAAGATTTCCATGATCATTTGGAAAATCTAAAGGAAATCTTTGAGCAATGTCTCAAAATAGGTTTGAATTTAATTCCTGCTAAATGTCATTTTTTGGTCACCAAGGGCACTCTTCTTGGTCACATAGTATCTGCTTAAGGGATAACAGTTGACCCTGCAAAGGTTACTGCTATTGTATCCATGCCTATTCCACAAAGCCCAAAGGAAGTGCAAAGTTTTTTGGGCCATGCAGGATATCATAGAAGATTCATACGAATGTATTCAGAAATAGCTAAGCCCTTATCAAGCCTTACTAATAAAAAGGTCCCTTTCTCATGGAGTGCTGAAGCTGAGAAAGCATTTTGTGAACTGAAAATGAGGTTATGTACTGCTCCACTTTTAAGTGTTCCTAACTAATCATTAGAGTTTCATGTGCATACAGATGCTAGTCTTCATGCTGTTGGTGCAGTTCTAGCTTAACCATCATCACACAAGGTTGATAGACCTATCTCCTATGCCAGTAGACTACTCACCCAAGCAGAAAGGAACTATAGTACGACAGAAAGGGAAGGCTTGGCTATTGTATTTGCTCTTCAGAAGTTTCGGCATTACCTTCTCGATGTACATTTTATAGTCATATCCGACCATCAGCCCTTGAAGTACTTGATAAACAAGCCTAGAGTAGCTGGAAGGATTTGTAGATGGTTACTCCTCTTTCAAGAATTCAACTTTGATATTCATATTAAGCCAAGAAGAGAGCACTACATGGAAGATCAAGTGTCCAAGACTGCAATGAGCGAGAAGGCAACAGGTATTAATGATGAACTGGTGGATAGTAATCTCTTTTTAGTGGCAATTCAGACTCATTGGTATGATGGAATTCTCCATTTTCTCACTACTGGAAAACTCCCAGAACACTTAACACCTATAGAAAAGAGAAAATTTCTCCTGAAAACCAAAGCATATTCACTTATAAATGGAAATTTATATAAATACTGTCAGGATGATATCTTGAGAAAGTGTGTTTATCCAGAGGAGGTAAATCTTTTGCTAGAGGAAGCACATAGTGAAGGGCATCTAAAGGGGGAAGAATTGGCTCGCAAAATCATCCACAAAGGACTATGGTGGCCTCATATTTACAAGGATGCGATCAAGTTTTCTAAAGAATGCCACACCTGCCAGAGGTGTGCTCCTACGCCAACCAGATCGAATTTCCAACCATTAGTCATATCTACAGGATGGCTCCCATTTGAACGCTGGGGTCTTGATTTCATAGGACCAATTAGTCCAACTAGCCAACCTGGATGTAAGAAGTATATTTTGATGGCCACATGTTATGCAACTAAATGGTTAGAGGCTAAAGCTACTGTGGACTGCACGGCATTAACGGTAGCTAAGTTCTTGTATAAATGTATTTTCTCAACATTTGGTTGCCCACTGGAAATCACTAGTGATAGGGGAACACATTTTGTCAATCAGTTGCTCCAATTTGTATTTGACAGGTACAAGGTCTTCCATAAAAAATCTTGTGCCTACTATCCAAGGGCAAATGGGCAAGCAGAGAGCTCCAATAAGATTTTGATCGGGTTGCTGCGCAAATTACATTTTGATCATCAAAGCTTTTGGCCACAAGCATTGATCGGTGCAATTTGGGCTTTCAGAATTACAAGAAGGGGAACCATTGGTGAGAGTCCATTTCGCTTAGTATATGGAAAAGAGGCATTGGCTCCTTTTGAATTCATTATCAAAAAGGAAATGGGAACCAAAACCATTGGGATTGAACCTCCCATTGACAGATTGATGGCATTAGAAGAATACAGAGAAGAAGCAATGCAAAAACTTTAGGTAACACAAGAAGAGCACAAGAGACTGCATGATAGGTATCTGAGGTCTAATGGAGTTCAGGAAGGATCCATGGTTTTAGTGCATCAGGTCCCAGCAATTCCAACCAAACTGGCACCCAAATGGATAGGACCTTACACGGTGGTAAAGGTATTACCTCACGGAGCAATACATTTGGAGGATTTGCAGGGTAAGGGGATACCCCTAGTCAATATTTCTAGGGTGAAGAAGTACCTGCATTAAGGTAAATTGGAAGCATTTCATTCATCGTACCTACCGTATTTCATTTAGTGATTGCAGTTTATTATTATATATATATATATACATACATACATACATACATACATACATATATATATATATATATATATATATATATATATATATATATATATATATATATATATATATATATATATATATATATATATATATATATATATATATATATATAAGTCAAAAAAATCAAAAAAAAAATATTTTTTATTTTTTATTTTTATTTCTCCAGGGTGAAGGATTATCTGAGTTAAGTCAAGGAGGAAGAACATCCTTCACTATCTTGTTTTTAGCTTCACGAATTGCACCGGGATGGTGCAAAGACTTGATGTGGGGGTCTGTATCGTAGCATTTCCCTCTCTCCCACCATCACCTCGACCCCTCCAACCCCATCGTCCCCTCCTCTTTTCCCCCACCACCCACGCAGCCCCCACCATCACCTCGACCCCCTCCAACTCCACCAGCCCTCCTGTTTTCCCCCACCACCCCTGTGGCCCCACCCTCACCCCGACCCCCTCCAACCCCACTATCCCCTCCTCTTTTCCCCCACCACCCTCGAGGCCCCCACCATCACCTCGACCCCCTCCAAATCCACCACACCACCACCACCCCACAACCCTCCACCACTCCACACCACCACCACCCCACAGCCCTCCACCACTCCACACCACCACCACCCCACAGCCCTCCACCACTCCACACCACCACCACCCCACAGCCCTCCACCACTCCACACCACCACCACCCCACGGCCCTCCACCACACCACCACCACCCCATGGCCCTCCACCACACCACCACCACCCCACAGCCCTCCACCACTCCACGCCACCACCACCCCACAGCCCTCCACCACTCCACACCACCACCACCCCACAGCCCTCCACCACTCCACACCACCACTACCCCACAGCCCTCCACCACTCCACACCACCACTACCCCACACCTCCACCACTCACCCCACCCCGCACGACCCCTCCAACTCCACCAGACCTCTTGTTTTCCCCCACCACCCCTGCGGCCCCACCCTCACCCGACCCCCTCCAACCCCACTCTCCCCTCACGGCCCTCACCATCACCTCGACCCCTCCAACCCCACCGTCCCCTCCTCTTTTCCCCCACCACCCCCGCGGCCCCCACAATCACCTCGACCCCCTCCAAATCCACCAGCCCTCCTGTTTTCCCCCACCACCCCTGCGGCCCCACCCTCACCCCGACCCCCTCCAACCCCACTGTCCCCTCACAGCCCCCACCATCGCCTCGACCCCCTCCAAATCCACCAACCCTCTTGTTTTCCCCCACAACCCCTCCGGCCCCACCCGCACCCCGACCCCCTCCAACCCCACTCTCCCCTCCTCTTTTCCCTCACCACCCTCGCAGCCCCCACCATCACTTCGACCCCCTCCAACTCCACCCCACAACCCTCCACCACACCACCACCACCCCACAGCCCTCCACCACTCCACACCACCACCACCCCACAAGCCCCCGCAGCCCTCCACCACTCCACACCACCACCACCCCACAGCCCTCCACCACTCCACACCACCACCCCACGGCCCTCCACCACCACACCACCACCCCACAAGCCCCCACAGCCCTGCACCACTCCACACCACCACCACCCCACAACCCTCCACCACTCCACACCACCACCACCCCACAGCCCTCCACCACTCCACACCACCACCACGCCACAGCCCTCCAACACTCCACACCACCACCACCCCACGGCCCTCCACCACACCACCACCCCACGGCCCTCCACCACACCACCACCACCCCACAACCCTCCACCACTCCACACCACCACCACCCCAGAGCCCTCCACCACTCCACACCACCACCACCCCATAGCCCTCCACCACTCCACACCACCACCACCCCATAGCCCTCCACCACTCCACACCACCACCACCCCACACCTCCACCACTCACCCCAACCCCTACGACCCCTCCAACTCCACAAGGCCTCTTGTTTTCCCCCACCACCCCTGCGGCCCCACCCTCACGCCGACCCCCTCCAACCCCACTGTCTCCTCACGGCCCTCACCATCACCTCGACCCCTCCAACCCCACCGTCGCCTCCTCTTTTCCCCCACCACTCCGGCGGCCCCCACCATCACCTCGACCCCCTCCAACTCCACCAGCCCTCCTGTTTTCCCCCACCACCCCTGCGGCCCCACCCTCACCCCGACCCCCTCCAACCCCACTCTCCCCTCGCGGCCCCCACCATCACCTCGACCCCCTCCAAATCCACGAGCCCTCCTGTTTTCCCCCACCACCCCTCGGGCCCCACCCGCACCCCGACCCCCTCCAACCCCACTCTCCCCTCCTCTTTTCCCCCACCACCCTCGCGGCCCCCACCATCACCTCGACCTCCTCCAACTTCACCCCACAGCCCTCCATCACACCACCACCACCCCACAGCCCTCCACCACTCCACAGTACCACCACCCCACAAGCCCCTGCAGCCCTCCACCACTCCACACCACCACCACCCCATAGCCCTCCACCACTCCACACCACCACCACCCCACGGCCCTCCACCACACCACCACCACCCCACAAGCCCCCACAGCCCTCCACCACTCCACACCACCACCACCCCTGAGCCCTCCACCACTCCACACCACCCCACAGCCCTCCACCACACCACCACCCCACAGCCCTCCACCACTCCACACCACCACCACCCCACTGTTGAGATATCAAGCTCAACATGTGATGATCCTGGATGACACGTACCAGATTTTCGTTTCTCTGACATGTATAGTGTTCATGCCAGTATATGTCAGGGATACTTCATTGAGCTTTATTAGACTATCTACCGAGAGGGATGGCACATTTGTTTCTTGCCAGCTCACTCATTTGCGGACATTAGGTTTTTCCTTATGTACTGGTCTTTATATATTGCACTTGTTGTATTCTTGTTTTTAGGTCATTCTTGTACATTCCTTTTTATGTAATAGAAGAAGAAGAAGAAGATCATTCTTCCTTGCCTCAATCTGTGTATGTGCTTCTCCTTGAGAGTGAGAGTGTGTGTGTGAGCTCTCTTCCTTATCTCCTTCCTCATGACATGGTATCAGAGCCAGCGTGGATGTAGAGAGCTCGTGGAGAGGGCGACGGTGAAGACTATGCAGCAAGGCGTGGAGAAAACGTGATTTCAAAAACGGCCTCTGTTTGCTATGAAAATCACCGCGATGGCCCCATCTATTTTTTGTGAGATCGAAGTTTCGGAGCCATCTCGACCTCCGTTTCGAGCCCGCAAGGTGGGGCCCACAGAAAAACCACGTCAGTTTCAGAAACTGTAACTTGCGTTGTGTTCGACAACACTCATATATTCCAGATCCAGAATTTCAAGCGATTTCGTGTACTGTTGATAAACAAAAATTGTGTTTTTCTGAGATCGAACTGTCACGTCATAGTGCGACAGTGTTCAAGCACAAGTGCTACTTGTAGTGTGTTGCGGTGTTGTGAATTGTTGCAGAAATGGCAAACGCGGATGGAATGAGTCAACTTATGAGCGATAAGCTACACAAGAAAAACTTCCATGCTTGGAGATTCAGAATGACGAATTTCCTGATGGGAAAAGGTTACTGGAAGTACATCGAAGGAGAGAATGAAAATGCTCCGCAGTTACCAGAAAGGAATCGGACTGCAGAACAGTTAAGAGCATATGAGGAATGGAATCAAGGAGCACGAATGGTAATGTATTGGCTATCAGTTAGCATAAAGGATAGCATGATTGGACATATACAGGATGCCAAGACTCCAAAAGAGGCTTGGAACAGTTTGGTCACTTTGTACAAGACCAATACAAAGGCACGGAAATTGCAACTCAAGAACGAGCTGCATACATTGGAGAAAAAGAGCATGTCGGTAAGTGACTACACTCTAAAAATCAAAAGCATATGTGAGTCACTTGCATCTATTGGCGTGAATGTAGATGATGATGATAAGGTGGAAGTGTGCCTTCGTGGTTTAGGAGCTGCATATAAGCAGTTCAGAACTTCTATACAGACCAGGGAAAATATTCCGAATTTTGCTGATCTGGTATCTATGCTGATCATTGAAGAAAAGAATCTTGGTGAGGATTCAAACTCCCAAGCAAAGCCCAGTTCTGAGCAGGTATTCTACTATGGCAGAGGAAGAGGCAGAGGTAGAGGTTTTGGAAGTGGAAGAGGAAACAATAACCAAGACCACGGTCAACAACAAAATCATGTAGAGGAAGAGGACAGTTCAGAGGCAAGGGGAGTCAAAGAGGTCGCAGAAATTTCCAAAGAAATGATTCAGGTAATGATAGTAAAGGATGTTGGAATTGTGGTAAACTTGGACACTTTGAACGTGATTGCAGGTTAAAGAATCAAAATAACAGAAGGCAACAAAACAACTATGCATCCACAAGTGTAGATGATTCTGAGAAGCTGTTTATGGTTCAACATCACATGATGAATACGATGTCTGCCGCTGTTTCAAAATCGAATGATAATGTCTCGTATGTTGATTCAGGTGCTTCAAATCACATGACCAGTCATGCAGAATGCTTTAGTAGTTTGCAAAAAATGCCAGTTCCTGGATATGTTGAAATAGGTGATGACACATCACATCCTATTGAGCATACAGGAAACATAGCATTGTCTATGGAGGACGGAAAGGTAAAACATCTTGCTGATGTGCTACATGTTCCAAATATAACAAAGAATCTGGTTTCTGTTGGACAAATGGTTGACCAGGGATTACAAGTCAGGTTCAATGCTGATGGATTATATGTAGAAGAGTACAAGCAAGATGGACGATTGGTTGCCAAAGGAAACAAAGTGGGTAGGATGTTCACCTTAAATGTGAAGATTCCTGAAATGAATGCAGCCATGTTTGCAAAAGGTGCAGGAGTTATTGCAGATATAGAGATATGGCAAACGGATTGGACATGCAAACTTGCAAAGGCTAAAACTGATGCAGTCAAAGGAGATTTTCCATGGACTACCAAATTTCAAAGTTGCAGAAATGCAAAAGGTATGTGCAGCATGTCAATTTGGTAAACAGTCAAGAGCATCATTTCCACATCACAAGCATGTTAGTGAGAATGTACTAGAAGTAGTACATACAGATGTTTGGGGTCCAGCAAAGACCACATCTATGGGTGGTTGCAGGTTTTATGTTACTTTCATTGATGACCATACACGCAAAGCATGGGTATATTTCATGAAAGAGAAGAGCGAGGTGTTTACTCATTTCCTGAATTTTAAAGTTATGGTGGAAAAGCAGACAGGGAAGTACATTCAGACATTAAGATCTGATTGAGGAGGTGAATACATGTCAAATGAGTTCAGAAATTTTCTAAAAAATCATGGAATTCGACGAGATGGGTGCACTTTATGGAAATGATACATGGAAGCTGGTTCCATTGCCGCAAGGAAAGAAATCCATAGGCTGCAAATGGGTTTACAAGGTAAAGCATAATGCTGATGGTAGCATAAGCAGGTATAAAGCACGATTGGTAGCTAAAGGCTATGCACAGACATATGGCATTGATTATGAGGAAACATTCAGCCCTGTAGCTAAAATGTCTACTGTCAGAACACTTGTTGCATTAGCTACAGCAAAAGGATGGACTTTGCATCAGATGGATGTGAAGAATGCTTTCCTACATGGTTACAGGAATAAGTATATATGGACCAGCCACAAGGATATGAAGATTCAAAGCATCCAAAATATGTCTGCAGGTTGCAAAAGGCTTTGTATGGGCTAAAGCAAGCTCCGCGTGCATGGCATGCAAGGATTGCTAATTACTTAACCAGCATTGGGTTTTCTATGTGTGATGCAGATCACTCACTATATGAAAGGAAGGCTGATGATGGCATCACTATTGTGGCTATTTATGTTGATGACCTGATTGTAGGTGGTGATAATGAAGAAAGCATCAAAGAGGTAAAGAAACTTCTTATGCAGGAATTCGACATGAAAGATCTTGGTGTGTTGCGCTATTTCTTGGGCATTCAGTTTATACATACAGAAACAAGTATATGGATGTCGCAAAGGCAATATGCCTTGAATATGCTGCAAAAGTATGGTATGGCTGATTGTGAGCAAATTTCTATGCCTTTAGATCAGAATTTGAAATTGGATACTACATCAGATGAAGCATTGGAAAATGCTACTATGTACAGGAAAATTGTGGGAAGTCTTATATATCTTACAATTACAAGACCTGATTTAAGCTACACTGTTGGACTTGAAAGTCAGTTTATGCAGGTTCCCAGCAAGCCACATTTGGATGCTCTGAGGCGCACTCTACGTTATGTGAGTGCTACTTTGGATTATGCATTGTTTTATGAAGGTGGTCTAGATTTGTAGGTTCATGGATACACCGATGCAGATTGGGCTAGTAGTACTCCAAATAGAAGATCTACTAGTGGCTTTCTTTTCTCACTTGGAGGTGCAACTATTACATGGAGCAGTAAGAAGCAACCCACTTTTGCTTTGTCGAGTACAGGGGCTGAGTACAGAGGTGCTTCAATGGCAGCATGTGAGGCATCATGGCTGGAGATGTTACTTGCAGATTTAGGTGTGGAAGTGCAAAAGCCTATCACTATCTATTGTGATAATCTTAGCAGCATACAGTTAGCAGGGAACCCTGTTTTCCATGCTAGAACAAAGCATATCGAGGTACATTATCACTTCATTAGAGAGAAGGTATTAGCAGGTGATATTGATCTTGTTTATGTGAGAACAGATGAGCAGGTTGCTGATATTTTCACCAAAGCACTTGGAGCTGAGAAGTTGAAGAAGTTTCAGAAGATGCTTGGATTACAGGATATGGTGTTGAGCTTGAGGGGGAGTGTTGAGATATCAAGCTCAACATGTAATGATCTGGGATGAGACGTACCAGAATTTCGTTTCTCTGACATGTATAGTGGTCATGCCAATATATGTCAGGGATACTTCATTGAGCTTTATTAGACTATCTACCGAGAGGGATGGCACATTTGTTTCTTGCCAGCTCACTCATTCACAGACATTAGGTTTTTCCTTATGTACTGGTCTTTATATATTGCACTTGTTGTATTCTTGTTTTTAGGTCATTCTTATACATTCCTTTTTATGTAATAGAAGAAGAAGAAGAAGATCATTCTTCCTTGCCTCAATCTGTGTATGTGCTTCTCCTTGAGAGTGAGAGTGTGTGTGTGAGCTCTCTCGTGACACCCACAGCCCTCCACCACTCCACACCACCACCACCCCGCAGCCCTCCACCACTCCACACTACCACCACAGCCCTCCACCACACCACCACCCCACAACCCTCCACCACACCACCACCACCCCACAGCCCTCCACCACTCCACACCACCCCACAACCCTCCACCACCCCATGGCCCTCCACCACTCCACACCACCCCATAGCCCTCCACCACTCACCCCACGGCCCTCCACCACACTACCACCACCCCACAGCCCTCCACCACTCCACACCACCACCACCCCACAGCCCTCCACCACTCCACACCACCACCACACCACAGCCCTCCACCACCCCACAACCCTCCACCACCCCACACCACCACCACCCCATAGCCCTCCACCACTCCACACCACCACCCCACAGCCCTCCACCACTCCACACCACCACCACCCCACGGCTCTCCACCACACCACCACCCCACAACCCTCCACCACTCCACACCACCACCACCCCACAGCCCTCCACCACTCCACACCACCACCACCCCATAGCCCTCCACCACTCCACACCACAACCCCACACCTCCACCACTCACCCCATCCCCCACGACCCCTCCAACTCCACAAGCCCTCCTATTTTCCACCACCACTTCTGCGGCCCCACCCTCACCCCGACCCCCTCCAACCCCGCTGTCCCCTCGTGGCCCCCACCATCACCTTGACCCCTCCAACCCCACCGTCCCCTCCTCTTTTCCCCCACCACTCGCGCGGCCCCCACCATCACCTCGACCCCCTCCAACTCCACCAGCCCTCCTGTTTTCCCCCACCACCCCTGCGGCCCCACCCTCACCGCGACCCCCTCCAACCCCACTGTCCCCTCATGGCCCCCACCATCACCTCGACCCCCTCCAACTCCACCAGCCCTCTTGTTTTCCCCCACCACCCCTGCCACCGCACCCCGACCCCCTCCAACCCCACTGTCCCCTCCTCTTTTCCCCCACCACCCTCGCGGCCCCCACCATCACCTCGACCCCCTCCAACTCCACCCTAGAGCCCTCCACCACACCACCACCACCCCACAGCCCTCCACCACTCCACACCACCACCACCCCACAAGCCCCCACAGCCCTCCACCACTCCACACCACCACCAGCCCACAGCCCTCCACCACTCCACACCACCACCCCACGGCCCTCCACCACACCACCACCACCACCCCACAAGCCCCCACAGCCCTCCACCACTCGACACCACCACCACCCCTCAACCCTCCACCACTCCACAACACCCACAACCCTCCACCACACCACCACCCCACAACCCTCCACCACTCCACACCACCACCACCCCACAGCCCTCCACCACTCCACACCACCACCACATCCCTCCACCACACCACCACAACCCCACAGCCCTCCACCACACCACCACCTAGCCCTCCACCACTCCACACCACCCCACAGCCCTCCACCACACCACAACCACCCCACGGCCCTCCACCACTCCACACCACCCCACAGCCCTCCACCACTC